>SEMN01000354.1:0-532270 GCA_005408345.1 Macquaria australasica
ATTATACTAATGTGTGGAGTGTCACCTGAGCTTTTGACACAGGTGACTATAGCATATTGAGCAAGAAGATCTGTTATATTTGCACAGCTATAAAACTAGATGGCAGTGTGCATTTACTTTATGAGAAAAACCCAAAGTAATTGTATTAACATGTGATATTCATATCTAATTCTTTTTTTATTTGTTTGGACCTTTTAGCTCAAAGGCCTGTCGTCCAAGACTCCATAAATAACAATAATTTAAAATATGTACAATTATGGAATGTAGACACCCAGTAAACACAAACAAGATAAATATTAAAATAAATATCTAGTCAAGCCAACTAAATTTGCTAGCAATATATAAATATAAAGATAAAAGTCTAAACCAGCAAGCTATCACCATATGTGTGCATGTTTTTTTTTTTTGCTCCAAAACATTTGCAGGCAAACAAGTATTAAAGTAATTTTCTAGCAATGGTTTTAAAATTGAAAATCAAGTCAACTATTTATAGAGTTTATGCAACATTGCATCCCAGGGTGCTTTTTAGTCATGATTAAAGGGGGAAAAAAGAATGAAAAAAGAAGCGTAAAATAAACCAGTATATTAGACAGTACTGGTTAAAATAACTTAATCAAACACAGCAGTCAAAAGGTGTGTTTAATTTTTTACTTCAACCATCAAAAGGTTGGGTTTCTGACATTGTCAGGGAGGCTGATTAAAAATGTCTCAGTGAATATTGAAAGTGTAGGTAATTACTGAAGTTATTAGATGTATGAATACCATCTTGTAATATGTAATATTTATTTCTTACGCACAGAAAAGTGGCCACATACAAACACACACACATGCACACACATCACCACACACTAAGACCTTTGGGGGCCCAGAGAATAAATCTCGGCTCCAACAGCTCTGCCATTCCCATTATGTGGAGGAATGGAGGAAAAGAGACACTGTCCTATTCTCTTTCCCTGATTATTTCCCTGAATGCCTTATGTTTTAATAGTCCTAAGTTCATATTGTCCTCACTGAAGGGAAAAAAAGATAAACTTGTTTTTATTATTTTCTGATATATTGCAATTTCTTCACTTTTCTTGAGTTAAGTGACTCTGTCTTGCAGTAGTTGTTTGTATTTGGATTTATGTTTTTAGACAGGGAGACAGGGTTATTTGTCAGCATTTTTTCTGGCCTTTCACCTCCTCCTCACTTCTTCCTTCTCCTTTCTTTTGGCCTTTTAGAGTCCTCAACAGTAGCATTCTTGGCAAAGTACTCCTAATAGTAATTGGCCAGAACTCACAGTGATGGGGTGAGGGTGTTTAATTATTTATATTCCTTTGAAGCTGCCAATTGAAAAAAAATGAAGCCCCTTAGTGGAGCCGTTATTTTCTTGTTCTCTCTGTTTCTCTCCCCTTGTTTCTCTATTGCTCTCTGTGTTTCCTTCACCCTCCCTCATTCCTTATCTTTTCCAGTCAAATTATGTTTGAGCCAACACTGTCAAGTTAATTCTGTCAAATTCAATTTTATGTGCACCCTGCTGTTGCATGCCTGGCCCCATGCTTTACTTCATACACTGTTTTTCTCTCAAATGAGAAGAAAACAAGTTAATTGTTAATTGAGTTACAGGCATGAATCCCTGTCTCAAGTAGCCTATTGACACTGTCTATGTTCTGAAGGTTGTTTTAGGTTGATGTCTCAGAGCTGTACACTTACAAATGGTAGAAGGGAACAATTTGATTTAGTGGCGCAATAAATTATCTTTCATTCTTCCTAAGTGTCCTTTGGAAAGACTTCAATCCCCCGATTTTGTATTCACTATAAAGTCGACAGTATTCTCCAGTCAAAGTTGAAATAGGTGTGTTCTCACTGGCACTTTGGGGGATTTGCCACCACAGAAGCCAAAAACCAAAAAGTGGTTCCAATTGCCACTTGTTGCATGATTCACGTGGGAGCTTTAAGCGCATGTGCTTACTTGCTGCACATGTACTAATGTTTTGCCATACAAGATGGCTGAACAGTGTTGACAAGAAACCTCCTCTTTTTCCCCACTGAAATGATTTACAGTGTTGAAAGAACAAACAACCAATCAACAGTGCAGCTCTAGCCCATATGGCTGATTACCAAGAGGTCACAGGACAGCATACAGTGGATGCCTGACTGTCAAATTGGTTCAGAAAGACAAAACACTATGGCAATAGTATCACAAACAATCCAGTCAGTCATTTATTTTATTGAACTGTACCTCTAAAAACACTGTTTTGGTCAGAACAAAGGATCAAATAGCTGTCCTCCAAGCTTGCAGCCAAAGTGTGGGTGATGCTTATGTCTCTTTTTTTTTGCCATCATCTCTCTTTCTCAGTCTCTTTTCTGTAATATGCTCCAGTAGTTTGAGCGATGTTATATGTACTCAGCTTGACAGAACAATACGAGTGATTGAAGTGCATGAAAGGCGCTATCCCTCGATGTTTTTTTTTTCTTCTTCCAGCAGAAAGGAATTCAACTCGCCACCAAGCTGGCTTTAAAAATTGATGCTTTGATGAGCAAGTTTAGATCTTCAAAGGTTTTTGAATCCCCCTAAAGAAATATATTCCTCGATGCCTGTTGGTCCGATAATTTTTCAAACCTTCTTTCTCAGACTGCACAGGTGGAGACTTTTTCCTTGCAAATGGCTTTATTTGGATTTAGATAAAGAGAAATATACAGTGAGCGTTTTTCAGAGTTTTATGTTTTGTTTTCAATAGAGTGATAGGAGATTGTTTTGTCTCCATTTTCTTTATTCTCTTGTTCTTTGTTTTGATCAGACCTATAACACCTTTGGCAACTGGGGGTGTCCTCTTCATTTAATGAGCCAACAAGTGTCAATTTCCTCAAGTGAGTCTTCAAATGACACAAAATTGGACCCATTTCACCTCCTCTGTGTGTGCTCCATGGCCATTTTGAAATCAGACACACACTTAAGCTTAATCCCCCCACTCTCTCTCTGAGGAATAGAGCCTATTTATTTCCAATGGGCGGAAGGATACTTAGTGTCTTTCACTTTTTTCTTTAGCCTTCAACAATGGTTTCAATGGGACCAATTTGCGCATATTACGAGTGTGCCACTCTTTTTAGAAATGCAGCTTCACAGTGACAGTACTGTGGTCGGGCAAAGTTTTTCACCTCTGGGTATTAACACTCCAGAACTTATTTTATACTGGGTTCCCACATCCTGCCACAAGTCCCTCATGGACTACAAAGCTTGAGCCCTGCGAGTTTGTTTGGAGTGCAGTCGACATAGATGGCACACTGTATGATGCAATGGGAAAGGGTTTGCACAAAACATCACGTCTTTACTTGTTGCACGTACCGATGAGCCTAGAAATCTCTGTTTTCTTAAAACAAGTGACTACATTTCATAATGAAGTGACATCATTTCATTTCTTGGCAGTGGAAGTCAGTTGTTTTGAGAATTGTCTCAAAAGATGTGATAATGCTTTTAACACATTGTATCAAGAATATGTCATATTTTACATCAGATTTCATCAAAAAAGTTGAATTGTATTCAAACAGGTAAAATATTTTCGCCTTTTTATCAAATTATTGAAAGGAGAATGTAATTTTTGAGTTACAAGATAATAGACAAGTTTCCATTGTGGGAACTGGCTGTACAATCCAGGCAGTACAAACTCGGTTTGTGAATCATTACGTCCACAACTGCTTGGCATCCCAGCTGCCCCTAGATTAAATCCCAATTAGTCTTTCTTCCTTACATTTTAATTGGAAAAGTAACTGTTTCATTAACCCTTAAGCTTGCACAGCCAAGGCAAGGGTTATGTAGGAATGGAGCCTGACCCAAACATGCCCTGTGGAATATGGCTACGGCTGAGATTAGTTTAGTAGTATTTTTTTTAATCCTGACTGGCAGAGCATGCATGCTTATTTTAAGCACACATTCAGACAATTTCAGACATTCACACCTCACCAGCACAATCACAGTATTACATGGTTTTCCCCTTCAGCATCACTATTATGAGGTAAGTGTCCTGCTCAAGAGCACCGTGGCAACAGATGAAGAGGGAGGGAAAGTGCTTCTCCTTCAATTCTCTAATACAGAGTTTTAGTTTATAACAGGTGCTACAGATTTCTACAGGTGCTGCCAGGTTTAGCTGATATTATTTCATGGAAATGTAGTGCCCTCTTTTACAAAATCTGTTAAAAAATAGATGATCTCATATCAGACACCACATTGTTGACTGAAAATCCTCACCTCTTCATCTTCTGAGTGGGCTTATATTGATCCCACCAAGATGTCCATGATTACTTGCAAACAATTTTCAGAAATTGGCAACAGATTAACCAACTTTTATTCCTCTCCTTTTACTTTTCTCTCTTGCTCGCCTGGTTCAAGTTTTTGCAGCAGTCTGCTGGTCTTTGTTGGCAGTGATTGCGTGTGAAAACCTCCAGACAAGACGAAGCAAGACGGGTTTAGAGTAAAGGCTTGGTTTCCATAGTGATGGCGCTTGCCTAGTCAGCCTGTGAGAATTGGTCCTGATTGATGGGGCTTGGTTGTTTAGGCCAGAAGGGTGTGTGGTGTGTGTGAGAACTGTGAGAGAGAGAGTTTGTGTGTCTGTTTGTATGTTTGTGCCATTTAATACATCCACTTGAATGCACATTTGGCTCAGTCAATCTATCTATCAATCTGTCCGTCCGTCCATCCCTCCATCCGTATACCAACGTGTGTGTTTTTGTGCTGATAAAGGCTGGAAGGGTTTTAAGTCAGGTCCAGGACTGACGGACAGGCAGCTCTAGCAGCTTGGCGGCCTGCTGGGCCTTTTGGATAGCTGTTAGATGGACACTGAAACCTAGTAAATCTCACATGGCTGTAGTTCAACGTCAGCAACATCTCTCTGCACTGCTAGTCCACTTGACTTAGTTTATTACCACTGAAAAGTAAGAACACCTTTGAAAGTTTAGAAATGCCTCAAAGTAAATCACATTTAAATAAGTAGAAAATGTCCAAAGTTCTAATTAGACCTGCAACATGAAAAAGATGAAAGTTAAAAAAAAAAAAGTTCTGAACATGTTGGGATGCCAAATTGCTCCACTCTCTAGTTGGTTGTTGTTTTTTCCCCAAGCAGTCTTGACAGTGCCCGTGTATGTGTGTCATGTGTCTGCTGGCTAATACGAAAATTAAGTTTGATCTCAGTCAGGATTAGCTTCAGTAAATCAACTTCTTTTAAATCGGTAACATGCAGTCATTGATATTGCTCTTATCTACTTAGTAAACATACCAAAAAAGACACAAGATTATATATGTTAGTACATATAGGCAGTAGAGTGTCTGTTGGGATAAAGTGGCAGCAAGTGGGATGAAAATACGTGGAATAAGTTATATGCTTTTAACTCGTTGCTCGTATCTAGAGCAACTAAGAGTACAACCGTAAAAAAAGTTTAAATTGATGTCATTCTCATCTGCATCCTCACCCTGATTACACTCTCTTCACAGACACATGAGTGGCAGGAAAAAGTGGAATTAGTTTGCTTGTAGTTGTACCTCTAATAGTACCAAAAGGTCTCTATGTGCTGTGAAAGATACCTATTTGTAGCAAGATGGATAACAAGTGCCCTTTTCCCAATTCTCTGCCTTTCTCTGCAAATCACTGAATGGCCGTGCGTCATTTTGTCTCCCACTTTGCTAATTCAGCAGATAATGGCTCCTATTTTGTGACCCAGGAAGCTTTTCTCCATCAATTACTGTATTAGTCATAAAGCCAGTCCCCTCCCTCCCCTTACACCCCCCCACCAAACGACAACAGTAAAGTACTGTAAATGGAACTGTCTCATATTCACATGCCCACCTCCCACTCTCCGCCACTTTATAATCACAGTGCTGGTGTATTCTGTCTTATCGGGTCCAACAGAGGTAGCTGCTAGTAGCAGGTGGTTGCTGTATTAGCTAAACAAGCGTCTGTGTGCACAGTGTGAGTTTTTTTTCTTCCTTCTGCTAGCCGGTCGTGTTAACGTGGATCTGTTCTATTCTCGGGGCCTTGTGAAGATAGCCGGGCCCCCATTGCTGGTTATTTTAGCTCAAGCCATGTCCCCCTGCCAGGCAGATAAAGATGGGTCTTGTGTGCTTATCTGGGCAGTGCTGTACCTCAGTCTGTCAGAGGGAACCTCGGGGAATAGAGAGAGACTTTGGTGGAAGGGACAAATGACCACTGCGGGTGCAATGTCCTTTCAATGTCATCTCTGGTAACATAAACGCACACCGTTTGGTGGAGACTTTTGTACAGCAAAAGAAGTGCATACAATTTTAGAATAGGTGGCACCAGTGGGAATCAAAACTCAAAAGCTCTGCGCTCTGGGTAACACACGTATATGCACAGAGAAAGCAGAGGACATTCAAAGGTATATTTTATAGTCATGAAAATGGAAATACATATATAAGGGTTTTCCACATTAAATTGTACATCTTTGTCATGCTATGAAAAGTTATATAGAAATGCCACTTTTACCCATTAGACCTAAAGATGCCCAATGGTTAAAGGTGCTAAACGTAGCATTTTAATGCCAAGAAAGCATTATTACAAAAAACTTATTTAACAGTATAATTACTTTATATAAACAACAAGGTTGCCAGCTTCAACACTATTTTATATCATTTGATACTTATTTCACAGGAAATCAACTCGATTGCTGTATATCACAAAGTTGCTTTACCACACCAAATGTGTACAGTGAGCTGCTCTGAGATAAAGCTCTCAAATAGGAAGCAACAGGTTTCATGGGAAATTTTTAGGACACTAAAACACGGCTGGACTGGAATAAAAGGTATACCTTCATCTTTAGGTGATTTTCCTTGGAACTGACATATGATTATGATATATTGATGTTTAAACATGCTGCACATTGCACCATCAAAGAGACTGTCCTTTAATAGGAAAGCCACACGTTTGATCCCAACCAACAGCCAGTGTGTGTCAACTTCTTGTGTCCATTATGTAGATACTGAACACAGTCAATGCAAGAAACATTGTGAATAAGCTTATCTGTTGATAATATGGTGTGGTCTATGCCAGCACTCATTTTGGGGAATTTTCTAAAAGCAGTTTAAGCCCTGACACCACTCAACATTTTCTACCCTGCAATTACTGGCTACGTGGCAGGGTTCAAATTCCGAAAAAAGAAAGGCTCAAAGTCAACGGTAACTGGCAGCAGAAGCCCAGAGGCACACAGCCGAGGAAAATTGAAAAAAAGGTTAATTACGCTCATCAGAGTTCACACAATCACATAATGCATGCCTTTAGTAATTGCACTATACTGTAGTAGACATTCATGGGCCCACAGCCACATGATAGCAGTCGCATATGTGGGCTGAATTCGCATTCTGTAGGCCATCATTATAGGCACGTCTCCTATGTGAAAGGGATATTATCTCTCACACACAACCTGTTACTGTCTCAGCTTCCCGGTTTCTAGCATTGCCTCTGCTTTTGTCCAGCTGGAAGTGCGGCCTCACAGCTTGGTTGGTGGCCATGTTAGACATTCTCCGTACTAACTGTATTTTCCTTAACATCTTTTCTCCAGACATGGAGGTTTTCTCCATTTTCAAAAGAATATGTCACTCTAAAAATGTACAAAGACTCGTGTACTCTTCCTCTCATGGTTATTGAATGTTGCTTTAGACAATAGTGTCTGTGTCTTAAAAATCAGACTTGTATTGCTCACACTGTATCAGTGCACATTGTACTCTGTCATGAATATCTGCTGCACATATCATACAGAGATAATGGCATATATAGTTCAAGAGAACAGTACAGGACACCCAACAGACAGTGGAGGGTATCAGTTTACAGCCATAATTTGCAAAATACATTCAGGCAGAATGAATGAAGTAGGTATAGATGAGAATCCTCTACTATAGGGACATGTTAGCGTTGTGCCGTGCCATGAAAACGCCTCTTATCTATTGAATGGCTATACAATAAAGTCATGCGAATGCCATGTTTTCAAAAACTACAAATAATAAGAAAGTAAAGCAAGGGAGAAAAGTTATAAAAACTTTATTTTTTTGAATAAAAATATTCAGCACTTTCTGTCCTGCCCTCCCTCTACACATCATTTTATTCTAGTCCCTGGACCTCCTGTCACCTCCTCCTGCACTCCTCTTCCTGTCAACCCCTACTGTGTCATTCTTTTTCATTTCAAGATTTTTCAGGCTAGGTCCCTAGCTTTCTTTAAACCTTTCTGAGGTAATGTTGAAAAGTATATACATTATGAGGAAATCCAGCATCTGTCAGGAGCTCAATGCAGACTGACATGCGGGCAGGAGCATTTATTGTACATCTCTCTCATCCTATGAAGCAAGAGAGAAGGAGATGGAGAAGGCGACTGGGTGGAAATGTCAAATGGTACAGGGGGAAACTAATCAAAGAGCGCTGGCCTTCAGCAGAAACACTGCCACAGGCCTGCTCTGTACAAATCCCTCCTCTGTCTTGACAGAGGGCACATTGTAAGGGGAGGTCAAATGCAGAGGAGCTGCGTTGTGTAAAGCTGTGTTGTGTATTTTCAGAATGGAAATTGAGAGTGTAAAATGCCAAAAGGGATCATTGTGTGCACCAGACAAATAAAGCAGGCCTACTCCTTGAAGCTAGAGAAAAGCTGCAGTGCTCATATCATCCTACAACCTTCATAATATATACTCCTGTGAAATACAGTAGATAGTGATTTATTTTGGACTATGATTTGGTGGGTAACTTTTGACATGTATAATCTTATTTGAAGGTCGGATTTGTTCATTATTCTTGTACATTTTAAAACACATATGCAACAAGTGGAGAACACCTCTTCAGCTAATGCTCCAGTTTTGCCTTTTCCCAGAGAAGACTTATTTGGAAGATCAACATTTCTCATGTTCAAATTTTAAAAGTTACAACAGTTTTGTTTTGAAAATTGAATTTTCTACCATGTAAAGGCAAGATTTGTGGATGCAGGATAAACACACTAAGAGCAGCCTTTCCAATTACAGCCACTACATATCATTTAACAATGATTATAATAACGTCCCATGACTGCAATGTCATCCAGAAGTGATAGTAATATGCAATTTAATTGTAGTTGTTAGCTGTTTTTAGACCTTAATCCACAGTAACAAAAACTGTGCTTTCTTAAATATTTTCTTACATTATAGTAAAAATTAACAGGATGAGATCTTCTGTGATTTTGAGACATTAACAGAGGACTGTTAAGTTGCAGAAATCTTCCTAAAATAGTATACATTCTGTTATGAAACCTTTCTAGTGCATCAGGGAATGTGACTTCACCAGGGGTTATTTGAACAGAGTAAGATTTAAAGAGGGCTAAGGCATTTTTTTGAAGAATGTAACAATCAATGCACTTTCATTTGACCATCAGAAGGCCAGGAGGCAATATTTCCAACATTAAAATGATTGCCAGCAACACAGCCCTTTAATACGTATGAAAGTGGAAGAGTCTCATCCCTGCCCTTTAGCTGATTTATTTAGCTCAGCATGTTGTCTGTCAATGTCCAACACTCACAGCCTGTCAGAATGATGTTTTATCGTATAACAATTTTATTCACATATGCCATGAAGTTGGCGCTTTAATTCAATAGTGTGTGCACAGTGGGAATTACACCTTGAGCTGCATATGCACCAAATTACCCAAGAAAAAAAGGGCAAAAAAGGAGACAAAGAGTGAAAAGTAGTTCCGCTCATCTGAAGGTGAGCAACTCTGGCAGCTGACTATAGTCTAGAAAAAAAAAGGAAACATGAAATTACAGTAGTGCAGCAGTAGTTTTTAGATGAAAGCATTTTTTATCTTCATTGACCATGGTCGGCATAATGAGCACATATGCTTGCTTTCAGCAATAATCTTGCATTTGCAGACATCTAAGCTTGTAAAATCAAGGTTAAGTATGTCTCACACTGGCACACACTTGTAAGCAGGGCAGGAACACATTTTGGTTTTTGTTATGATGTGTGTAACCATTCATCCTGTAGTGAGCCTATTCTACCTGAAAAAATCCAGCTGGATAGAGAAATTGTGAAAACTGCATTTGAGATTAACTAGCCACCAACCACCAGTCAAGCCAGTTTGTGTGTCTTGGTGTAATATTTGCATCAGAAATATTTGGGTTGTTGGTTGGGGGCGGTGAGATGAACTTTGCATGCGGTGCCTCCGCTTTCCTGAAGCAGTACACTCACCCGTCTTCTTTTCCTTTCCCTTGTCCTACACAATTTCTCCTTGCCTCGTTCTCTCTAAAATACCCACTCTCTGATAATGAATGCAGGAACTCTCCTTCATATGTGTTTAGCAGTGCCTGGAGACTGGTGTCGGCCCATGGTCCCTTAATTATTAATTTGATGTTATGCGCTGGCCGTTTGATCATCCCCACATATCTGTATGATTCAGATTTAACGAGTTCCCCAGGACTCTGTTTTCTCTCTCTCTTTCTATTTCTATCAGGCTTGTTGTCTTGAACCTACTGCAACCAAGGCATGAGCGAAAAATCCCAGCACCAAAATTACTAACTTTTGATGGACAGTTTAAGCAAATGGTTCTGTGAGCGCATAAAATGTTAGTATGTGTGGTCCAAGTGAGAATTAAACCACTGCTTGTGGCTTTGTTGATGCTATACTATTAAACAGGAAAATGAGTCTCACTTTTGAACAGTTGAACACAATGTCAAATTAAAACAAAAAAACTCTTTTACTGCCTCATCTTCTTAATGTGCTTTTCTGAGGGTTTGCTACTGTGCTGGTAGTATTCAGACACCATTTCCCTATGGAGTTTTTGAGCTACTTATCATCAGCCCCTTGGCACAACATCAACATATAAATTCACAGCACCATGATCTACACACAGAACTACACAGCACTTCGGGTACTAGATGAGGAAAGGCACAGTACTTTGATTCAATTGAAGTGTGAGCTGCAGAGGAGTGATTCAGAAAGACGACATGGCCTAGTGGCTAAAGAGGCCTCCCTGTCACAAAAAAGCAGCAGGTTCAATGGCCAAACTGTGGGACACTTTTTGGCCATTGAACCTGTTGCTTTGTGGTCACCATGGTGAGATGGTGAGCTACATGTCTGCTTGTCCGTCTATCTATCCCGTCTGTCTGTCTGTCTAGCTATGTATTTGCTGTCTCTCCAAAACTCTGGCCATCTTCCTTACTTATCCAAGACTTCTTTCTCCTGCAGAACAGTGTGTGTGGGTGTGTGACACAGATTGAAAATAAGATAAAGAAGGGGTTGAAAGAAGAGGCTAGTGTGGGTTTGTGTGACATTACAGAGTCGTGTGTGTGTGTGTGTGTGTGTGTGTGGATGCGTGCACGT
Organism: Macquaria australasica; assembly: GCA_005408345.1. Classification (NCBI taxonomy): domain Eukaryota; kingdom Metazoa; phylum Chordata; class Actinopteri; order Centrarchiformes; family Percichthyidae; genus Macquaria; species Macquaria australasica. Next base: position 11,316 of record SEMN01000354.1, read on the forward strand.
GCACTCAAATAGGCATTTGGTAGTCTGTCCTTTCCGAAATGTAATCACACTTATTTAATGCTACCTTGAAAGGAACTGAGTTAGCTCCAGTGGCACAACATCTGTCTTGTGCCTTGTGTGCTAATGTATTTCTCTCTTTCTCCTTCTCTCTGTCTGTCCTCCCTCGTCTTCCTCACTCCCTAGCACCACCACGGTTCACTAAAGTTCCCGTTGACCAGATTGGCGTCTCAGGGGGCGTGGTGTCCTTTGTGTGCCAGGCGACGGGAGACCCCAAGCCAAGGGTTAGCTGGAACAAGAAAGGCAAGAAGGTCAACTCCCAGCGTATAGAGGTGAGTCAATTTGCCCTGCTGCTCACTGTAAGCTCTATAGGTGAGGAGGGCAACGCTATTGTTACTGTACTGCACTACGTCACGAATGTCATGCAACACTACACCAATATGAAAAACTAATATCTCACAGTAAATGTTCTTAGACAGAAAGTCTGGAAATGGTGCCTGAAATGCATGTCAGTAAGCATTCAGTTCGAAAATGTGCAGGTCCACCATTAGCTGCAATCACCCAGTCATGCACTGAAGAGGCCTCCCACCCCTCCTGCTCTGTCCTCTTTGCACTTGACTGACTCTGCCGGTGTCACATTCTTGTTTCCAGTGCTGAGGGGGTTTTTTTGTTTGTTTTTTTGCATACAGGCCTGTCTGTTTGAATGTGTCTGTCTGTGCGTTATTCATGATGTTTGTTGTTCAGTTCTCGGCAGGCGTCCCAGATGGCATCTCTAAAAGTCTTGATTGATGCTCAGCGTCTCTTAATTAAAAAGTTGCTTTCGTTAACAACGACGGCCGTGCACAGGGATAGACATGCACACCATGCTGCACCATGAAGACAACCACAAGGGAGGGGGCTAAAAAGCAAAAGATATGACAACAACATCAACAGGGGGAGAAGCAGCATCTCAGTGGAGGACAAAATAAAAAGACAAGTTGTGTTTGTACGTTCTCTTCTTCTGCATGCTAAGTGGGAAACAAAGCCAAGGGTGCCAAGGAGCCCGCCAGAACGGACGCTTCTCTTCCTCCGTTTAGCATGAAATAAAAAATTTGTAAGGGGTTTTTGAAGTAGTTATGATTTTTTTTTCTGTTTTACCCTCTAGAGAGCTGCTTTGATATCGATCATGATGCCGTGCTCTGCAGTGTTTTTAGCCTAATTAGCGTCTCAGCCCTGAGATGTGCAGCAGTGGAGCAGCAGGGCTGCTGAAGACTTGTACTTATATCTCAAAGTCATGCTTTGCTCGGAGATCTCAGCAGTGAACCCTTCGTTGAGATGGTGTAAGCTCCTCTGAGGGACGGTTGATATTGGAAGAGTAGGTTTGCTGTGAGACTGACAGGTTGACCATCTTCTCGAACACTTCATCCATCCAAAATTAGAGCGAAAGAGATTAGCTTAGGAAATTACTGACTATATTAAAAGCAAGGGGTAATTAGTTCAGAAATGCCACCATTTAAATTCTAGTCATTAACTTAAGTCTTGAGATACTGCTTTCTAAGGCAGGATACATGGCTGTTGATGTGGTGTTCAGGGAGATCAAACCTGTGGCTTTTCAGATGTTGGCCAGTGGCACGTTTCTGTAACTACTATGTCAAAACTGGTCTACTGTCAACTACACCCAGTAGCATCACTTTTTAAAATAAAGACACATTTAAAAGGTCGCTATTAAAGTAGTTCTACTGTTTGTAATGAGGACACTATAAAAATGGAGTGGCTAAATTAAAGGTAAACTAAAGGTATTGGCAAGTCCAGGCTATTTCAGACGCACTGCTGATGTCCAGTGAGGTAAAAGTGACTTCTGATTTGGGAAATTGGTAGTTAAGTAATATAATTATTCTAAATACTCTGTAGATGTTTTGTTAGTCATACTAACACTGTCATGGTTTTGTTATACTCATATACGCATTTGAAAACTCAATGTCCACAAACAGCTTTGACAAAAGAACACTTTCTGCTATATTTTAGAATTAATAGAAAATACATTAAGTATTTACTGCGAGTAGCCTTCATCATTTCTGATTTTGTCACATAAAGAATATCTTGATAATTTAAATATAAAGGGTGTTAATGTTTATATAGCTCTTCTTAAATGTAATCATTTTTGTAAGTGAGTCTTTGTTATTATAACTACAGCTCTCTTCTACTCAGTATTCTCAGCACGTGTTGCATTCTGAGTGTAGTCTGATTTTGTTTTTAAGACGCGCTTTTAACAAGGTTCAAAACAAAGGGCTTTGCAGAGAACAAAGGGCATAATTACAGATAAAAACGAGATGAAAACACAAAAAGGCAAGCACATCACACACAATATATGAGGCTGGGGCTGGAGCTGTGTGTGTGTGTGTGTGTGTGTGTGTGTGTGGAGAGAGATATGGAGAGAGTGTGTTACCTTTATAAATCTGTATTTATGAGGACCAAAGGCTAAAAAGAATAGAAACATGACCCATTTCCAACCAAGGATATCTTGTTTTAACTCACTTCCATGTGTCTTTGGTTTTGCGACATGTTTAGGATCAATTTTGAGAAACTGGCTTCTTAGTTACCTTAGTTACATATGAAACAATGAGAACACTGACAGCAACTTCATCCCTGTATCTCTGAAAAAAATTGTTTGTTCTGGTGCTCTATGCAAATTCTCAAGTTCAAAATTGGTACTATTGTTATTGGGATCCCACATCTCTCTAAGCTAATCCTATAATTTACTCTATACCCTACAGACCATTGAGTTTGACGAGGGTGCCGGTGCCGTACTCAGAATCCAGCCTCTCCGAGCGCCACGTGATGAGAATATCTATGAATGCGTTGCGGAGAACACCGAGGGCGAAATCACTGTCAATGCCAAGCTGTCCATCATCCGAGGTGAGTCCTGCATTGTGAAACAGTGTGCAGAGGGATAAGTACAAAATAAATAATTAAAGTGGACATCTGTGAGCTCCTCAGGTTTTTTATGATGATCTTGCCTTGGAGTTTTTGTACTGCACTTGTGAGTGAGGGCTGTACTTGAAATCTTTTTGCTTTCTTTCTGTGCTTTATTATTTGTCTGGTAAGCCATTTTGGCTTTAGCTGTAAAGGCTGTTCAGCTGGGTTGTTCTGGCTTTGTTACAAATATTTGTTTGCTGCCTTGTATATAAAACAATCTTTTAGAATCATGTTTGTTGTAAAATGTACAATTTGTACTTTACTTTGTATATGACCATACATTGATTTTGTATTTTATCTTACATGATTATACTCCCTTTTATCCAGATTTCATACAAAATTTACATTACAACATATATGATTTTATTAGATGTTGTCATATTAGAAACATACAAAGAATATCTTTCTGTGTGCTGTAAAAGCTTTCATTTACTGAGAACTATATAAGCTAAATCAGTAGTGTTACATGAATCACCAGAGACTCCAAATTAATGTGAAAATGCAGGCACACGTCACAGCCTAAAATATACTCATGTTCACTTCGCAACAGATGGACAGTTATCAACGATTCATCAATTTGATGGAACTAATCAACTGTCCATTCACGTAAGAGCTGAATTTCTATTTCCCCGTGATGAAAACCCATAGGATCCCTGAATGAAAAAGATTGATTGGTAACACACACGCAGTCAGGGCACAGTGGCCGACAGATGTATCTGTGGACGCACACAGACACACGCTCACACATAGACAGGTATAATAGTATGAGATGTGTAGATGAAATCAGTGGTAGCTGAGCTTCGTGGACCTTTATTGATTGGCTCCTATAGGTGCTAATTTAGATTCAGCAAAGATATTACAGCATTTGTTTAGCTGTAGCTTAGAGGTCATTGAGGACGGTATCATAGGCAAGCAAGCATGTGGTCACACACTCCTGCTTTCTTCTCTCATTCTACCTGTCTCTGTCTGCCTCACTTACACAGACAAACACACCCAGTGTCTTCTCTTCTGTTCTCTCCTGCCGCCATCTGCCATGTTTCCAGGGCTGGATGAAGCTGAGCTATTGCTGGCTGGCTGGCAGCATGCAGGCTAGGCCTTCCTGGCTGTCAGATCCACAGGCAGTGAGGTGGGGTGGGGAGTATGTGTGTGTGGGGGGTGTGTGTTTGGACCAGGGATTGGAAGCCTGGTCCAGTATCCTGGGTTAGTTATTGTTAGCAACAAATCTCCCAGCCTGGAAGCATGCTGTTGGGTGCTAGGGGGGTGTGAGTACCTCAGGTGCCCTTCAAAATGTGATACTTACGCTTACATGTATGTTCACATTTGTGACAATTTTACTCGACAATATTCCGTCGCCTGGAATGATGCACATTACGGGACCCGATAGGAATTAAACGTCCAGCCTGCATCATTCTTTTCAAGACCACATATGTTATTTATAGTCAGAACCCAATTTATTTATGGAGTGCTCTGAAAATCAAGTCCAGAATGTCCTTTACAAAGAAACAGTGGACACAGCCAGATTGAAAACAAGAAATTGAGAACAAGGAACAAGCTCACCAAATTTTAAACTACAAGCCCAAGCATGTGCACATCAGTTCGCACAGGGCAAACCCAGGGCAGTCCACAGGAGCAGAAGGAAAATGAAAAGTTATTGGAATTCATCTCAGCGAGGTTTCCTCTAGAGACCAGCAGAAGACAGCAGCTCTCCTGCCCAGGCAAGACCCAGCACTGAAGGAGGGATGAGAGTGTGATGATGGGGGGTGAGGGTGCAAGATGAGCGGCAGAGGAGGAGAGCAGTGTGTTCTCTCTGTTTTCCATCTTTAATGAGGTCGGGACCCCCTGCATTAACCCATAAGTGTTACGAAGGAGACAGGAGGAGAAATGGGAGAAAATGGAGAGTATGAGAGAAGAGAGATGTAATCTAATTCAAAGAAAATGCAGAAATGTGAGGATGGAGAAAGGTGTTCAGGGTGAAGTGAAAATGGGTAGAAAGTGAGAAAAAGAATGAGGGTGAATGTCGGGAGAGAATACAAGTAGAGGTGGAAGTGGAACAAACCAGAGGAACAAATAGGAAAAAAAAAGATGAAGGAAGACAACGGGGGGTGTTGTGGACGATTGGCAATGTAGAACAGGTGAGGAGGACAATAGGCGAACATGGGTTCTTGGAACAGGGGCAAAGGATTACAGGATATGGGACAAGGCACAAGGGACACATCCACAGTAAACAGAGGGGTTGTGGTCTGGGATCTGGAAAGGCGGAAAATGGGTCGCCACGATGGGTGACTTGGCCGGAAAGCCGTGGCACACATTTGCAAGAAAATACAGCTGCATGAACTCACACTCCCACAAACAAATAGAATAACATACATTTAAACAATGCATGGCTTATACATCAATGTAATGTTTGTATGGATACACACGCTAAAAAAGGGTCGTGAAACTCACTGCACACATAAATGATCACGAATACCTGGAGTTTGAGTAAGAACAAGGAACATTCTTCACTCAAAGTAGCAGCAGTACACATAGACAGGCACAGGCATACCCATATAAATATATGCATAGTCACTGTTCAGCACACATATGCACACACCGAAGCGTGCAGTGCACCAGCTTTTTCTGTCGTAGCGCAAACTCATCTACTATGACAGCATGTGGGCTCTGTTTGGAGTTTTGAAGGAAATTAACGACAGCACAGTGTTCACCACACGCACACTTCAATGCTTGTCTGCACTGGTAAAGATATGCACACATACAGCAAAGACACACACACATACCGGCAATGTGTATGCATACAACACTCCCAACACACTCTCTATATATACTTACTTACGTCTACAAAAACATGTACACATAGCAGGGTATAGATGTTCTGAAATATGCAAATACTTGTAGTAATAACAGACATTTATTCAAACAAAAGACATGACAGGCAGACTAAACTTAAACCCCATCTCCATATTCTTTTTTATACTGTATGGTGACAATGACACAACCCCACCTTCTCTGCTGTTGTCTCCTTGTTTGTGTGTATGTGCATGGGTGCGTGTGTTGGTGGCAATGGCAGGGTGCGTTTAGCATCGACTGTGACACCTCCTTGGCTGTTGCTCCACTGCCTCAGCTGAATACCTAAGATGGGGGCCATCTGGCTCCACTAAGACTTGCACACAGTCCTCTGGGAGTCCTTGGAGAGGGACCGACAAGCATATGAAGCACACTCTTGAGATGTGACACAAGTTGCAGCGTGCTCTGCGTGTTTTTTTTTTCTGTTTTTAGGTTTTTCATGCAAGTGTTTTAGAATGTCAAAAGGAAGGCAAAGTTGCCACTGGGATACTGGCAGCTCATGCTGTTGTGAGGAGATCATGGGGAGTTATTCTGCTGTGTGTGCTTGTATTTTAGACTGCTGCAGTCTTTAGCCCTGTGATTACAGTTGCAAATAGATTCTCCCCCCGAGGCATCCCAAGGAGCGAAAAACTGTGATTGATGAGATTTGTTCTAATATTCCGTTTTTTTTATGTTGAAGAAGTTGTAAATATGATATGTCTAACGTGTGTCTAACGTGTATAACGTGTGTTTGGAAAACCCACTGTTCAGATCACGGTATGGCAGAGCTGCTCTCGAGGCAGAAATAACCGTTTTGGTCGAGTAAACCTCAGTGGTGAAACCACTGAGCTACAGTTTTTCTTGTGAAGCAACATTTAAGTATGCTCTGGGCTGTTTGAACTAGCAGGCACCAGCGACTCACCTCTGATACACACACATAGACACACACACACATATACGCACACACAGTTCAGTTCTCAGGCCTGGCCTTACATGAGACATACCAGACCTAGCCATGACCTTTTATTTGCAGCCGTGTGCGCACACACAGTACTGCTTATTTTCTTTTGCCACTCCCAGCCAGGTGGAACCAATCAAATGTACCCTTCCCTGTTGCAAGCCTGGTTTTCGTCTACTGCACTGATTTTGTTCATATATACTCTTTAGTTTCACCTCCAACCCCTCCTAACCCCACCCCACCACCCTACCCTGTCCTCTTCCTCTTCTTTCTCTCGTGAAAGCTTCTTGTTCTAAGGTTTGGTAGAAACAGGTAAAAAGACAGAGGTGCAATGATGAAAAGGGGAAAAAGTGAGCAGCATGAAGAGGGAAGGAGAACTGGAGTGAAAGTTAAAGGGACAGAGACCAATCAACCTTTCAACCAATAGAAGCTCCAGGCCACGACGGTCTATTTCCTACCTTCACCTTTGCTTTCTCTTCTCCATCTACCCTTTTCTGTCTCTCTCACACAATATCTCTACCATTATGTTCAAGGCTGTCTCCTCTCTATCTCTCTTTTATGCAGTTGTTCTCTCTCTTTCCGTCTCTACCAGTCTTCTTTCTTTGTATTTCAATGATTTGTGTGTGTGTGAGAGAGAGAAAGTGCTGCCTGTTGGATATGACAACAGGAAGTAGAAGGTGATTTGTGCAGTCACTAGCAGTAGGTTAAACAATAAAACAATTAAATACAAATTCAGATGCATTTCTTCAGGGTGGGCTGGAACACATACAGAAAATTTACTAAATGCACAGTATGTCTCAGAACTGAAGAGCATCCTACATACTGCACAGATGACTTTCCTCAAATCAGTCTTTTATAGATAAACATATTTTACCTAAGCATTAAAATGCTTTTGCTGTACTGAGAAAAATGTATTAAACTTTGCTTATGATACTTGGATGCGACCTCAGCTATAATGAGCAATGCTTAGGCAAAGATGGAGGGAGGAAGAGGGAAAGAAAGTGGGCGACGAAGATTGAATAATGTTAGGCTCACATTACGTTATGTTATGAACTGTTCTGATCTTCACAGCTTTTAGTGTGCGTATGTTTGCAATCAGAGTTGAGAAAATGTGAGATTTCTCCTAGTGTGCGTGATGCAATCCGATTTCAAAATTGGTTTTTCGGATTTTAAAAGTCTGAGCCCAGGCTAAGACAGAGAGGAAGAGACAGTTTGAGAAAAGAGAGTTGATAAGAAGAGAGAAAAACAGAGAACATTTCTCCTCCTTGCTATTCATTTCATCAGTATTCCCTGTACGTATCTTAACAAGCACCAGCACAAATACACATTTAGGTTTGTGAAATATTCCCTTTGGGTTCATTCATGACCCCTTGGGTTTTTTGTAACCTCTTAAAACTACATTTTACATTTTCTCACAAATATATTATTGTTAAAGGGAAAGAACAACACGAAAACTATTTCCTAAAACTTTTTGCAGATGCAAGTTGTTCTGTTTTTACAATTTTTATTCTTTCGCATTGATTTGTGGTCAGTTTGTCCTCAGTCTTTTCTCTTTGTAGTGCTAATGTCGTGCTGTTTTGCTGTTGAAGGGTTGAATGCTTATTTTATTGTATTTAGAGGAAGAGGTGAGTCGAGGCCATCAGGCAGGCTGGATGAAAAATTAATAAGACACATAGTGAAACATGAGCAGGTGTGTGTGTGTGTGTGTGGGAGAGGGAGAGAGGGAGCTAGTTTCCTAATATGTGTGCAAGTATGCATGTTTGACAGCCAGTGTGTGACAGAGTGTTTGTGGTGTGTTTAAGTGTGTGTGTGTGTGTGTGTGTGTGTGTGTGTGTGTGTGTGTGTGTGTGTGTGTGTGTGTGTGTGTGTGTGTGTGTGTGTGTGTGTGTGTGTGTGTGAGTGAGGAAGAGGGAGACAAAGTAAGAGAGAGAGAGAGCCAGCAGGCAGGCAGTGGCTGCCCTGTAATGAGACAGTAAAGAATAAGCTTGGCAGTATCAGCAACAGATCAGGCTGTTCTTCCTCTTCTTTCCCGCCTGCCTCTGAGGTGACCTTTGCCCCCTTCCACTAGTCTCATACACCTATAGAGAGAGCAAGAAAGATAGGAGGAAAAACGCAGAAAAGAGTGGCAGGGAGGTAAGTCGAAAAGCAAAGAGGTAGAAGGAGAAAAAGACTATATGTTTGAAATACTGGAATAAAGAAATAGATGAATAAGAAATAGTAACATTCCTGTATATAATTGTACTTTTGTTGTGCTTGTGAGTTCAAGATAATGAGCCCAGGTGTTAAGAACTTAGACACAGGAACACGGACTCAAATGCACAACTCTGAAACCAGACTTTCAGAATGAAATAATTCTTTACTGATGTAAACAAAGTAATAACAAAAAACGCTCGCAAGAGGATAATCCAAAAACAATACAAAAATCACGCTTACTAGCGGAAAATACAAAAACCAAAAACGAATCCAAACAGTTCAAATATGGCAAGAATATTTCCAAAGTACAAATGAACACAAAACCTGAAGAAGTACGCGGGCTCGCTTGGGGTAGATCTGACACAAGGACAGGACAAGACGAACTGGCACAGGACAAGGGAAAACGGTGACCATAAATACACACACGAGGAGAGTGAACACAGGTGAATCTAATCAGGGGCGGAGTAGACAATCACCACAACGGGGAAACCAACAAAGACAGGAGTCAGACTGACACAAAAAGGAACATACCAAAATAAAACAGGAAGTGCTGAACGAGACTAGACGCAAGTGAACATGACATGAAACTGACAAACATAACATGACACTAACAGATCTGACGAGACACTACACCAGGACAGCGATGGAGACAAGCTGCGTACTTGTAGCCTCGATGCAAAAAGCATCCAGAGTCTTAGGAGACTTTGCTGAAAATGTTGACTTGCATTGAAGTGCATGTGTTCTGCTGGTATACCCTCCAAAGTTTCTGTTTTGGTCTACCAGTCAGGACATCCTTGTTAAAATGTTTTATACTTGTATGCCAATTGGATGAAAGTGTCCACAAAGTGGCACATATATAAATGCCTGAAATAAAGATTGAAAATATGGAACGCATGACTCTTAATGGATCCTGAGACCCTGACATATCTCATGTGACTGTGACTCATGTGATGAAGTCCACACTGAGCCAATGCTATGTACTCTCTGTTATTTTTGCCAACTGCTTATCTCTTGATTGTCCCTGACAAACAAGTCAATTTTCATTCCCAAGCAGCACTCATCGCCTCCACCAGTAAATAATACATTTGTTTAGTGCTCTTAAGATCTACATCCAGCGAGGGAGTTTACCTGCTCACAGTGAACCTATTTTTTTCTTGCAAATGGTAAACCGTATGCTCTTCCTTTGTATGCACGATCACAATAACTAACTAACATTTGTTTTTTTTCTTTTTGTGATTGTTATTTGGCTCTTACATTTGAGGAGGATTATATGTGCAGGACATTTTTTGTTTTGTTCAGTGATGGTGCTTATGAGGTGCCACTCCTTGCTGTGTTGGGATTCTCTAGCTGTTATTGGTGTTACTGGTGTATAGTAGAGGGCAGTCTTGGCACAAGCAACAAATCAATAGGCGGATGTTGACCATGTGGATGGACCTCATGCCCCTGATGTCTCATTGGTGGATTAAGATTTTGTGTTGTTTCCTCAGAAATATTCCCTTTGCTGTCCTTCAGTGACTCCGGGGCTTCCTTTCCAATCTTGGAAGATATCTCTCTACCACTTTTCACCTTTTCCTCCCCCTTCCCCACTTCATACCTCCATATTGGCATTTGTATGCCTGCCAGACTATTGCCAGCCTTCTATCTTTCTCACCCCATCGTTCTCTCTTGTAGAAAAAGTTCCCTCTAGAGGAAATTCACTCAGATGAGAGTTTATGGCCTCTGAATCCTTTGATCCTCTGAACCTGTAATGCAGTAATCATGTGTGATTGGAGGATGAAGAAGGGGGGCACAAGCTGAGTGGTAGCGAGAAAGAGGGAGAGAGAAAAGAGGTGGTGCTGATGGAGCGGGATAAGTGGAAGGAGCTTGCCTCTAGCCAGGGGTGGCTGGCTCCTGAACTTTGGCCATCAATTTCATATAATTCCTGCTCGAGTAGAGCGACCCTGGCCACCCTAGACATCTGGCCACAGCCAATATAAGACACTGGGGTAGAGTAAAAAGGAGGAAGAAAAGGAAGAGATGAAGTGGCAAGGAGATGGAGAGCGAAGGGCAAGCAGAAGAAGGGTTAGGGTCTGGCTGATTGGTTTATTACTGGCTACAAAGTTTAGATAAATGGATCCTTTGCCGCAGCAACGCGTTGGCCAGGAGACCAAATTGAAAGATCAGTGTCTCCGAGATGCTTTTACAATGATAAGCACTCACTTGTTTGATTGTCCTGGTGATTCAACTTGTGGCAGTAGATGCCTTATGTTTCCACCCATATCGGGTCATTTTCATAATCTGTTCCTTAATGAGAAACCGATAGTGGCAAAGTAGAATTTTTCTTCTTTTTTTTTCTTCTATAAAACAACCAAAGCCACCTTACATGTCTAGAACCCCAAATACGACAAATGTCACTTATACTCTATCTGAGGGCTATAACATTTAATAATAACAAATATTTTAATGTGTGTTTGTATGTTGTGTGTGTTTCATTTCCTTTGCCTCCACTCAGTCACCTCAAATAAATCGACAGCTTATTGTTGCATGTCCAAAAATATGTCAAAACCTATATGTAATTCAACTTTAATTGAAATTAGTAGTTAGATTTCCTGCATCTGGTTCCTACCTTCCTTCTAATCTTTCATTATATTTTATTAAATTTGCACCATTATTTTGGTTCCATATGATTTTGTTGGATAATTGAGAAAATGTAAATCAGTTCTCTGCAATTCTGCAATTACAGCTGTTCAGAGTATGTGTAAATGCAAATATTCATATTAATTTGCAATCGGACAATCAGTGTAGCTGGACATGGGATTTACTTGACGACAACAGTTTCTAATTAAATTGACAAAACAACAAAACAAAAATAACAAAATACCAATATTAATAATAATAATTGCATTTTGGGACAGTACATGTTTTACAGTGTAAGATGAGCATGTGGGATCCAATAAAAGCTTCAATATCAATGCAATAATAATGTGCAGAAATCAAATCAGCGATCTAAACTATACTAGGATAGCAGTTTTTGCTCCACACCTAAGCAGGGAATGAGAGTTGGGAGAAAGAGATGGTTCCTGTGGAAACGGCGTGAGTGACGACCTTTGGAGTGGCCCAGCTCATGCATAAAGAAGAGCAAGGGGATATGGCCTGGTCCACCAGCGTCATGCATATACATGAGTCACCAGCCCAGGTGACTGAAGTCATACACAGAGGTCGTGCTGTGGGCCCTGCAGGATTGGCAGAGTTGATAAGACTTAAAGTCCTGCATGCTTCACAAGTGCCGTGCATACGCTTCCTGTGGTAAAAGTTGGATGGTAAGCTTAACGGCATGATTATTAGTATTTCTTCTATGATGGGAGGATACAACTCAGCTAAGACTGAGTAAAGGAAATCGAAGACATACATACCCCTAAATGTGTAATAAGTCTCAAACAACGTATACAACACAATCAAATCAAAAAAATATTAAAATCTGCTAAAACCTAAAACTTCATTATGTGAATATTGTTAGAGCTTTGCAGTTCTTAGTGAGAGGTAAGGTGTACTTATCAGAGGGACAAATAGAGAACAAGAATGTGAAGGAAATAGCAGTCGGAGAGGCCAGTTGGAAGATGCTATCCAGGACTTCTTCATGATTACAAAGCTTGTGTTCTGGAGTGCAGCCCAGATCCTACTGGATTTAACAGCAGCTGTTCATATTTAAAGAATGTTGTGCTCCTTGGCCCTTAAAGGGAAACGCCACATCCAACATGTGTTGCTCTAGCCTCCGTCTTTCCCTTCTACCCACAAACCCATACAACCACATTTTCTATCACATCCTTCCATTGAAATACATGGAGTTCAATTTAAGCATTACTTCTCTGTGTGAATGGGGGTGTCATTGGGTTGTTACAGCTGAAGGGGAAAATGTTTTTTTTTTCATTTGGTACACTATGTGCTGTATGTGTTTTTCCTTTTATTTTAATTTTTTGCAGGCTCTTTTTACTGACAGCGGAGAAAATTTGACCACTTACCAATTTCTCTGTCAAATGCTGCTTTACAGCAGGAAATAATGGTGGAATTGCAGCATAGATCTTTCTTTTTTCCACTTTTCCTCCTAACAGTCCTGTTTGTTAGGACCCAGCTTATCAGCATTCTACCCACAACCTCTCGGTCTTGTCATCGTTTTCAGTGACTTATTTATCCAACACTCCAACTGTTCTCACCCTGGTGAAGGCCCACATCCTCTGTGACCCTTACTGCCATGTCCGCTTGTCATCTCCACATCTCGAAGTGACATTAAGCAATTACCAGGCAGTCTTCTGACTGGCCTCCAGCCACTACATATTAAGCAGTGTTCTGCTCACCAAAGGTGGCTCCTAACCTGTCGTTAGTGGCTTAATTGCACTAAGCTAATGACCTCAGGCCCCCTCCCACCCATCCACCTCCCTCCAAATCCGATTGCAATTACTGTCAGTCTTTGTTTTGAGGTTTTGTGTATGTGTTTGGGTTAGATTTAGTTGCTTTGGCAGAAATGGCACAATGCAGCAGCTCAGCCATCTCAATCTGTTGTTCTTTTGGCTCAAAGTTGCTTGGCAAGCTTAGAGAGGCCTTTGCTCCACATGTCAGGAGTACAAAGTCTCAGTCACATATAAGCCCTGTTCACCCCCTGTTAAAGCAGTGGTTTTGGCATTTAGGTCTCCCATATGGAAAAAAAATACACGTCGCCTTTTTTCACACATGACAATACCGTTCTTAATATATCAGTTTTTCTTTTTTCTACTCACCACAGAGTAGGCACTGCTGAAGAATGGAGATGAGTTGGAAAATATTGATACAAGGGAAGAGACGCGTTCTTAGTTATCATGCAAGCTGTTTAAATGATGAATTTTTAAACGTATTTTGCAGTTGAAAGACTGCTTATGACTCCAACTTCATTGCTGAACTTATGGGGTATGCTGCGCCCCAAAGAGCTGTCAAAGCACCCCCCCAGTATGCTTTCTCATCAATGTCATCATTAATTAGGTATGACATGAAATTATGCTGCCTGGTTACATCATCTGACAGGATCCAAACCACTTTAGTTATTTAAAAAAACTCTCATGTAGATCCTATTTTTCCCCACACACTGCATGGAAAAATCCCTTAAGAAAACATGTCATTAAAAATATGTATTCAACCAGACAATGGCTAAGTCACAATAGTTTCATTATTAACATATTTCATGTCCTTGAGAATTGGAAATGATAATTAAATGTGATTTTTTTTACACTGCTGACTTCAGAAGATGGTGCAGGACACACACACACACATACATACATATATATATATATAGCTACCCTCCATGGTAGCTTGCTGCTTTAAATTTTTGTGTGTGTGCGTGAATTGGTGAATAAGTGGCAAAAACCTTAGAAAGTGCTGTGGATAAAAGTGCTATACAAATGTATCCATTAACCATATGTATGTATGCAAACATTTGTTCATGTATGTGTATGTATGTGTAGGACATCATAGCCTTGGACATGTTCTATCTGTTAATATGGTTGCTTTAAATGAAGACAGAAAAATGTTACTAGGTTCTTAGTAGACAAATTCAGCAATTTTCATGAAAACGACCTTTGACTACAACATGTTAAATTGCGAGGGTTGGAAAGTGCATGCATGAAAGTAGCTATACATACCATTACTCCAACGTACCTTGGTTGAAGGTTGTTTTTTAGGAAAATACCGCAGAGCTGTTCTTGTGATTGAATGGGATGGCATACATTACATTCTCAACTCTCTAACAATTCAACAAAAGTCCCCATCTTAAAAGGCTTGTATAGCAGCATTTCCACCCACACTGTGTGAACTGACGTCAGGTTTCAAGGTGCCCACTGCGCCTTCACACACAGTCCCACCTTTCCAAACACATGCACGCACACACTTATAGAAACACACACGCACACTCAAAGCCACCCACCACCAAACCAGACCTGACTGGTTGACGTTTCTCCATGGTGAAGCACTTCCTTTAATGGCTCCGGCCTCATCCCCTGTCTCCCCTGGAGTTCGCCTGTCTTAGCCCAGATGCCTCAGGAGCCTGACGAGAGAGAGAGAATTCGATAAACTTCCACCGGTTGAGACGAATAAACAGATTTTTTTTTCCCTTTATGTTTTTTTCCCCTCCACTTCTTCTCCTCACAGGCAGGGGATCTTTGGAGCTGTCCTAGACAATTACTCCTCTGTCTTGTCTGTGCCCTGTCTATCACGGTGGCTCACCACATCAGGGAAACAGCCTGTATTGCATGTTTTTCTTTCCAATACTGGACCCTGGCTTCCAGCATTTAAAATCATGGGCAGGGAAAAGACAGCATGTCAGCCTACACTGTCATGGAGAAACGTGTCAGAAAGTCTTATAATTATAAAAATCACTATAACAAAAGAATGATGTAAATTTATGTTTTTCTGCAGTAAATGGGTGAAAATGTCTGCAACAACTTTCAATGCAGCTTCCTGCTGTTTATGAGTTTTAATGACAGTAATATATTCATATAATGCGAATCTTGATTCAAGAAATTATCAGGAAGTAAAGGCAATCAGTGCTTTGATCAAAGTAGCACAAACAGGGCACATCACTACACACATAAGGTATACTGTGGTTTAGTTAGAAGTCTACTTTTTTATGTGTAATGCAAGTTTTTAACTATTCACTTTCACCACAAGCAAGTCAATGGGACTCTGTACAGACACTGCTGCAGCAACTCAGGGCAGTATTATAGTCTAAGTGCATGCAATGTATGAATCAGTCAGCCAAGTAGTGTAGGGGCTGGATCTTGAAATCTGAAAAAATAATAACAAAACATAAAACATACCATATAATTTCAGGAAGCATTATTATTTTCTTTAGTTTTTGCTAATAAGTGGTTAGAACACTAAATATAAACATTAGCAACACAAAAAAATCACTTTTTTCTATAGATTATGTGCAGGAAATGATGTCCTAATGATGCACACTATTGTCCTACTCAGCCTGTGGGTAGAAAATTGTTTCCTGCCTAGTGCTATCTATAAACAGGCTTTTCTTTACTTGGTTTGGTTCCTGGTATTTACCATCAATTCATCTCTTCCTTGGTTCTTTTGGCTTTCACATTTGACAAAACTGTGGTCATAGCTGCTACCTGTGGTGGTTGCTGCCATTTGTTCTCCAAAATACCCCCCTCTTGGCTGTCATCACTGTCTTTCTTTGGCAAACAAACTGTCTACTTGCTGGTTAGCTTGGTGGTGATGATAGCTTTATGAATGTGGCCTAATATGGGCTGTGCTCAGAATTGGAGGTGGTGTGGAAAGTGTTTGCAAACCGCCAACAGTCAGAACTGTCAGAACAGTCAGTTTGTATGCCAGACTAATGTTCTCGTCCCTCACATATTTACATTTTCGCCATTCACCTGTTTAGCCACTTAAAATGTAAGAGTCAACAGCAGGACGCAAGGGTAATTTAATGGACTACCCAGCTGCTGTGGAAATCTAGCCTGTGACCTTTTCCTTACAGGACATTTATGCTGTATGCATATACAGCACACATATACAAAAATTAACAACACACATATAGTACACAAAAAGTATACAAAAAATGTCCAAAACTGATTTTGTATTATTCTTTCTCAGCCTCAGTGACCTACAGGGTACAGTCAACCAACAGTTACCTTAAATTCTAAAGTACACTGCTTGCCTCTGTAAATGCATATAAAACACCAACAAGAAAAGAAAAAGCAAATACATGGTTTACCCTGTGGGTTCTCCATATTGTCAGAAAGCTGACCCAACAAACTCATTTTGCAGTGCAATAAAGCAATGCTGTAAACTTCTGCCTTACTCTCAATGTCCCTGACTTTTTCAATCTTTCTGTCTCGCTCTCTTTCTTCCTTTGTCACTCTTTTTCTCTGCCCCTCTCCCTTTCTCTCATCTAGTCTTTCAGACTTTTTCTCTCAAGTTGTATTTTGGAGATTTGGATGTAAATGTTGCCCTTGGTGGCTAGATGTGCTAGGTGTGGAGAATACCAATGGGACATCAGACGTCTTTCCGGGAACAGAGCAGGGGGGTAGAGGTTGAGTGCTGGCTGTATAATAACCATTATTCAGCTGAGATGGCTATCCGGAGAGGGCTATCGGTGCTGGGGCCAGAGACACTGTGATTAGATTTCCCCTGTGTTGCTATTCTTCTCTGTCCCTGGATATTTCTGTGTCACTGTTCCCCCTGTCTTCCTTTGTATATTTCTCAAGCAATTCAACAGGAATCCCATTGGTCATAGAATTCAGGAATGTCAAGGAGAGATGCATTGCAGATAGGGAAAGTACAGAATTATCTTAAACTTTCATTTGGTTTGGTTAAAAGATATACATTTGGCTATGTACCATGAGCACAAATTAACTGTCAACCACAGATGAGAAAGCTGCTAAGTGAAACAGACTGGTGTACTGTTTGGTTGGAATAAAGACATGTAAAGATGTGTACACCTGGTTTCACACAGTCTTTTCAATAGCTCGTGGCCTTTAGCTGATTTACCTCACAGCACAACCAAGTGCAGAAAAAAGCAGATTGATCTCTTTCACAACATAAAGAATGCAAGTTCATGGTCCTGAACGTACTCTTGAGTTAGTAAATGTTTACTTGGTTTTTAGTAGTCAAGCTTATATGGTCACTGGGATGAGAAGCATTTAGACTAAAATATGTGGTCCACATTTGTGAGGGAACCTTGTAGATTCAACCATTATGGTGTCATTATGGGAACTATGTTGCCCTATGCTGACCATTGATTGGGGCCTCAACCAACTTGTAGTTACTGCTTTCACATGTCCAGTGCATGTTTGGAAATGTATTCACGTCATTCCAGTAAATATATCAAACATAGCATTTGCCAATATATACATGCATAGACCATCCATGCACACATGCATTATAGAAAATAGACTTTCCAAAATACAGTTGTACCCCAGCTGCACTACAGAAACTCTCTCTTAACATGGGCACTCTTCTCTCTTGCTTCTTCTGGCTGTAATGCAGAGCAAATGAAACTGCATTGTCTAGAGTCCAAGCAGCTGGGTCTGCCCATTAGTTAAACATCTATTATTCAGACATGTATGTGTGTGAAAGAGAGCATGCCATTGTTGTTCTTCATCCTCTTCCACTATGTTTATCATCCTCTTTCTCTATAGCTTCTAATCTTAGCCTGTTTTCCTTTCTCTCTCTCTATCTCCCTCTTGCTCCTCATTTCCCTTGCTCTCACCCTGTCTTTCTCCCAGCAGTCCCTCTGTGGTATTAATGCACAGACCTGCTTAAAGCCTGTGTCTCTATGCTGTGGCGCTGGGTAATCAGTTAACCTGATTACGCTGCTGATGAAATTAAATCATTTCAGTAAGTGAAAATAATAATATGAGTAATAGGTGCGGGGGACGGTGGAGCCCCCCACGGCATTTGCTGCAGTCCCAGCCAGTCGAGTTTTACCTCTCTCTCTCTCTCTCTTACTCTCCACTCTATGAGATAATTGATGGCTCAGAGCAAGCAGCTTTGAAGCCACTGTGTCAGACATGTTGACATCAGATGAAAATGGATGACATGTGCAGTGTAATGATATAAAAATCCATATACAGTATAATATCCTGACCAATGCTCAGGAATAACACTATCAGGGTTGGTTGTTCAGTTGCCTGTGTAGCTTACGTGGTAGAGCTGAGCACTAACACACACAGGTTAAGTGTCACGTGTAATACTATGTGACTAATTGGATAATGCATGTTAGCAGCACAACAAAAGTCGCAGGTTTTATTCTTTGTGTAGGTCAGTGGGCAGAGAAAGGCACTGGAACTGCCAGGCACCGGAATTAAGTGCTCATTGAGTAAAGCATAGGTTGAGCATGCTATTCATGGTGCTATTAGCACCATGAATAGGACTACTCATTCATCAGTATACTATATGTTCTTGCTGCTCTGAAATAAAGTGAAAGTGCCCACGAAATGGCATATTTAATCACAAAGCCCTTTTGTGTAGAGCTGTAGGAATCTGTACCTACAGACTATATCAGAAAAAGAGATAGTTTGGTAGCAGGGAATCACTGGAAATGGGATTAGTCAGGAGAGTTAAATGAGTCTAAAGGACGGACCTTTTAAGAGGGCTACACTTAGCATGATAGAAAGCAGAGCGCAACAGCCGGTATGAGTCGGCAGATTAACAGCCGGGCAGTGGCTAAGCTAACCAGAGGCTGATTAAAGGCTTTGCACCTGTCACTTATGTAATGATATTAAATGGCAAAGCAAAATTAAAGACAATTATGGATAACAAACAAACAAAGAATGATAAAATCAAAATCTAGGTAGATATGGTCACTAGAGCCTGTAGGAGGCTTAGCTTGGGAGTCATGCTGATCATGCCAGCTAATGTATGGAGTGGACATGTACAGTTTGCCATCACAGTAACCCTAGCTTACTGTTCTTCCTCTTGCATGACTTGAAAACCTACTCTAATAAACAGATGCATTGAGCTAGTTGCAATCTTTGAAACATGTCCAAATTCTACTGAATAGTTTCCAAAGTATGATTATCTTGTGAGAAAATATGCATTCTTCATTGTTGAAAACCTGTTTTTGCAAATAAATGGTTTTTCATCTGATTAACTACAGAATGGTCTCAGTGGTGTCTTTGCAAGGCCTTAGTTTTCGCTGCCTAAGTGCTTTATATCACAGCAGTGGAGAGGACCTAGCTGAGCTGCCCAAATGCCAATCATCTTTGTATGCCAACAAGTATACAAGCACTGGCCAATTTCCGAATCAATGGGATACATCAAAAAGGCTTTTGTGGCACTTTAAAAAACAAGGTGGCCCAACAAAGGAGATGGGTTGCATGCTGGGAAGATTAAGATTCTTTTTAAGCACCCTCACCTTGACTCAGATGTTTTTGTTTGTTTGTTTTGTAACCTAATGGGTGCTTATTTTGATATCCTGCAAATCAGGAAGATGATCATCAGATAAGACTCAATTAGATAGTTTTAATGTTTTATTGTTATTTGGTCATATTTTAGCTTTAGCATTTACATTGTGATAAGGAAAATTAAATGTGAATGAATGTGTGTGTCTGTGGGATAAAAAAAAAAAAAAATCCAAAGTGATATGGTATTTTGAAGATTCTTGGCACAGCGCAGGGTGTAACTGTGGCATGTGTCTCATAGCTCTGTAGTATGATGATTGTTGGCCTAAGTGACAAAGGCTGCTCCAGGCAAAATAAACAGAGATGTTGTCATTGACCAATAGTGCACACGCATGGATTCTATTTGGCCTTTGAAAATTTGTCATCACAAAGAACCCCCAGTACACATCATAGAAATGCAAGTGCTACGCCATTATGGGGGACTGGCCCTTTGGGAATTCTAGGATACTATCAGCCCATGTCATTGGTTGTCTTCTCCCCTTCACGGTCAGGCTGGCTAACCCTGAAGTAACACTCCCTCGATGAGTGATCTGTTTATTTTTGCATGGCCGCCTTTATCGACAGAGCCTGTAAGCTTCAGGGGGAAAGATGGTATCAGACTCAATTCCTTGGGAAGTAACCAGCATACATGCGATTTATTCAGGAAAGGCTGCTGGTGCCGTATCAGGTCAGAGCAGCTGTAACGATAGCATAATCTCTCCATGAATCCACCATCCCTGTTTCTTGTTTATTGCTATTTTGGTTGGTTTGTTTCGTCGCCCACCTATTTCTGCCCTCCCCTGCTCCTTCAGGCAGATTCCCTCTGTCACTTGCCTAATGTCATTAGTCTCAAATCCACTTAATCTATGTTTTCAGCTTCATTACTGTAGTCTGTGTAGGCTTCTGTCTACTGTTTTCATACCATGAAGGCAGAGTTAATGTGATGTGAAGCACAGATAGGCCTCTGCAACATAAAATACATCAGATGTAACACCCAGAGAGCAGGCCAGACCTACCCTTTGCAGATATCCTTCTCCAACAGACAGAATAAGCTAGAGGGGTACGAGAGTGCAGCACCTTTTATGGCATCTTATACATAGATCATTGATGACACAGAGAAGAGGGAGTTTGTGAGAACATATTGCTCTGTCTTGTCCTGAAGTTTCTAAAGTGAAGTGTAGGCTTGCCATTGCTTTTCTAAGCTTCAGGGGAACTCGGTATGAAGAGATTATACAGGGGTGATCATTAATAATCGATGGAGAGGATACAGCACAGAGCCTAAAACAGTGTAAATGTCTGTACTTCTTTGAACCTAGCATTGAAATATTCATTGTGCTCTGCTGATGTCAGCCTTAGTTAGAGGTAACCTGTCTGGATTTAATTTTGAGACCCTTTGGTTCTTCCTTCTGTTCTCCTGTATGTCTTTTATTTTCCAAGATTAAATATTTCAAAATGTGAATACATATGAACTCACCTCCCCCCCCTCTCCATACAACACATAATGTGCATAAAACAACACAAAGCTTTCTTTTCAATTCCTAATTTATCTTTGTGACTAAAGAATAAAAGAATAAAAAACGTTTGGCACTAATTCCTTATGTAAGCTACATGAATCAATAATATTCATCCTATTGACATTCTTGGTGTCTTTTTGCCTTCCTTTTAATCAAAATAGCAGATTTTAAAATAATAATCACATTAATCTATCATGATTTCATTGTTCACAGTCTTATTTGTATAAAGTGGAAAATGTAATATGGAATAGCTCTCCCTTTCCATTAAAGGCAGACAAACCGACACTGCTTTTAGAGTCTGTGACTCTAAAACTGCAACTCAACTTACTGTCCTAATTTCCCTTAATTTAGCATTCCCTGGGTGCTGACAACACCACCATGATGTCTGCAGAGTGGACATGAGGTCATCGGCTCTCCAGATAAACAGTGACTTCTGCTGTGCCACTGGCCAGCCTCTTAGTCAGTCAATCTTTTCCAAGTTGCGATGTGGCCTTGGGCTTCTGATGCATGTTACAGCTCAGGGTACTTCCCCCCTCGGCTCTCATCATCTAAGAATGAGTCACTGCTCTGGCTCCAGTCGGGATAGAGGTCAAGCGATTTGACCCATGGGACTAATTGCCCCAGGAGAGCACGGAGTCTGCATTAGGAGAACAATGACCATAGAGCACACTACACTGTCATCTCTTAACAGTGAAATAATTGCGTAATATTGAGCGTCTTGACTTAAAGTGTCATTTATTTCACTGAACATGAGGAAACTAAATGGAGAAATCGCCGGGATTACCAGGCTTTACTTCTAGTATTACTTTTCACTCTATTGTCTCCCCCTCTGATCTTCGATTTGCATTTAAAGCCATTTATTTACTACATGTTGTACAGAGAATACATGCAGGGAGTCACTGTCCTCCTTAAGGGCCTTTAAATAAAACACATGGTCCTTAATGGACAAGATAGTTGATAGTGGGAATGCAGTGTGTTAGTATCTGGTTACAGGATGGTTTCTCTAACCAGTAGGATGCTAGCTCATTTTCTGAGAAAGAAAGTCAAAGAAAGCTCAATGCTTGCTTTTCGATGCCTCAATGCAACCCTATGGGAGAGCCATATTCTTTATGAATTGCAGTTTACATGTTCATTTAAGCCTTATATCCTCAATTGGTTTATTAATTTATCTGTGGTCACAACTGCAACAAGGTATCAAAAAGACTTAATCACTGCTGTATAATAATTTATTTTGTCTTGTTTTAGTTAAATCACTACTATGTTATATTGTGCTCTCAGTTCTAACAATAATGGACATTTATGTATAAGGATTACAAGTAACTACTTTGATTGGGAACCTTTCAAGTCATAAAGGCTGGTTTTACAAGTCAGAGGACTCACAACTCTTTTTGTGTTCTTTTTACAGAGGACCTACTCCCACCAGGCTTCCCTAACATTGACATGGGCCCTCAACTCAAAGTGGTGGAGCGCACTCGAACAGCCACCATGCTCTGTGCTGCCAGCGGCAACCCTGACCCAGAAATCACCTGGTACAAAGACTTCCTGCCCATTGATCCCAGTGCAAGTAATGGGCGAATCAAACAGCTACGCTCAGGTAAGAAAAGCCAAAGCATTATGTTGTTGCCTTTTTCCCTCTTATTAACTTAAATAGCTAACATAGTTGTTTTTGTGCTTTTCAGCTAATGTGGCTCCCCCCCCCAGATTGTTAGATAATGTGAGAAATGTGATTGAGAACACTTTGTTAGCTTTTCAACACATTCATATCTTCAGCTTGGGAACACATGAATGTTTGGTATCAGTTACTGCAACACTCACTGAAACTTATCATATTACTTTCATGTCAGCTTTGTCAACTTTGTCGTAATGTGAACTTTTTAGGAGCTAAAAATTATGGCAATGACTGTGCAACATGGATTTATCCAACTGATCTGAGTAGGGTTGCATAGACCAAGACATCTGAGAGTTCAACCAATATAGAAGTGTGCAGTCGTTACGTTATATTAAAGAAAAATCAATCTAAAGTACAATACGATATTCTGCGTTGAAAACTAAATGTGTGTTGACCCAGCTAAACTTTTCAACGT
This sequence comes from Macquaria australasica, assembly GCA_005408345.1. Classification (NCBI taxonomy): domain Eukaryota; kingdom Metazoa; phylum Chordata; class Actinopteri; order Centrarchiformes; family Percichthyidae; genus Macquaria; species Macquaria australasica. The sequence continues at coordinate 34,741 of SEMN01000354.1, forward strand.
AGTGTGTTTACTATGTTTAAAGAATTGTAACATCAAATAATGAGGGCAAGCTAAATTTCCTAGATTTCCTAGATAACAACATGAAAAGCATACAATAGTATAAAGGTTGAGTGTTATAACCATAGTGCTCTGGCAATGTTGTTATAACCATAAATAACCATCCAAAAGATATGTTGAAAATAAAGTATTACGTTTTAGAGTGTAACATTACTGAATCAGGTCAAATGATTCACAACAGAAGTGTGTCATAGTAGACAATGAGAGCAAGGTCCACATTCTACTGACACAACTCAGTGGTGGATATGTTGTCTTGTTCCCATTGATTACACCCCACTGAGAGGCCCAGTAAAGCAAAGTCTAAATATATAGCTAATTAAGTGTAGGCCCTGGAGTGGCCACGGGCAATAAGGGGTAGATATTTTAGGTCGATGATTTGTCACCATTCGAAAAATCCAATGACTCCTATTTGATTTGTTGCTGCAAACGTAAATTAGCGTAGACGCCACTAAATTAAGACTCTGTTGCCACTGAGTTCCTGCCCCAGTTGTGGCCCTCATGAGCTGTACGCTCAAAATAATCAATTTGTCATCTCATTATTTATGCCTTGCCAAATACAGCAGGTCCACAGCTCCCTAAGATGCTTTTAATTTTAGATATGTTTCTTGTTTAACTTACTGGTGCACTCCAGTTATGAGGTAGACATTTGACTTTTAAGATTTAAAATCAAAACCAAAATATGTGTGACTATTTTCTTTCTCTGGGGTGATGTTGTACAACTTACTGAAAACTGTTTCTTGGTTCATAGTGGCCCGGGGACCTCTTCTGGGGATGTTAGGTTGTCCTGAGGTGCTTTGGAGAAGGCTGTCAGCCAGTGCTTTTGACTTTAGTTTGAGGACAAAGAGCCTCCACAAGGGACTCTTTGAAAAAGAGCTCTAACGTTAATGTTTTCACCTTCATGCTCCTGTTCTTGCACTGCCAACCTTCTGCTAAACAATTTAGGCCTTTAACCTTAAAGGTGCACTGTGGTGTTTTCTTGTAAATGAACCAAAGTTGTTTACATTCACTTATTATGTGTATCCTTGAGGTCTAACAAACATGTTAGTGCATGTCCTTCCTCATAAAACATTTCCAAAGCATTTTTTTATTTCAATTTGTTTACATCTGTGTTTGCTTGCTAGCAGTCTTCTTCACTTCAAACTCTTGTTCAGCGAAATAGCGTGAAACTAATGTCAGGATGTGAATTGCACAATACAACAAAATGTGGACCCACTTGCAAAAACATTGCTCCATAATGCGACTACTGGTCAAAAACTCCACAGGGTACCTTTAACTGTTCAGAGTCACTGCACCTCCTGAGGTGTAACAGGCAAACAAGGTTGTCATGATATTACAATTTTACCTTACCTTACTGATAATACTAATACCAAGTATTAGTCTAATACCGCACAAACTGAAATATAGCTTTGACAAGTTTATTATATTATTTCGGTCATAAATGTAGCTTGCCTTGTAGATGACATTTGAGTGGCGTGATGTGTTTTCACAAATACAATTTTAATTGCAGTTATAATACTGCAGTACTTGGGTAGTATTGTAGGATCATGGAACTTTTCCAGACAATATTCAAAATTGCTTGGATTTAAGCTTTACTATGTTGGAAAGAAAAAAATGTCGATTAAAGATATTCAGGATTTATAGAGAATTAGAGGAATGATAGAGATTTTGGTGTTTGTTTCTCATGTACATTTTGGCAGCGGGTAAGCCTGTCTACTCCACCTGTTATTCCGCTGTTATTTCTTAGGTTGTATATAATCACATGGAGGGTCAGCTCTGCTCTAAAAATTGGGTTACCTGGTAACCTTGTCAACATGGCTTTGTAAGTTTTGAGCCTCTGTGGATGATGGATAAAAGAAATTCATCTTCCTGCCTGTTGTCTAACCTCTGTATCATCTGTCTATCTGTTTCATGTTTTTTTCAATTGTCTTTGTGTGTCTTGTCTAACTGAAACAGAATGCTGTTTTATTGTCCCTCTCTGTGTTTTGTCTGTATTTGTGTCTGAAACTCAGATGTGTCTCAGTGCACATCTCGGAGTCTTCAACACGTTACATGTGGCTGTGACCATAACAAAAGTTAAAAACAACCCCACATAAATAAAATAAGCCAACCAATAAAATTCAACTGAAAAATAAGTCTAAATCTTTGATATTTTACAATTGACACTAAAATGGATTCATTTGATTTCTTTTTTATTTTATTTTATTTTATTTTTTACAAAAAACATGCCTCTAATTAGAATTATAAATTGTAAAAAGAATTTATGTTAAACAACAAATTACATTTGTGACTTGAAAATTCACTCCTCCTTCCACAGTATCTGGTAATGGTAATGAAAACTAAAATACTATGGTCACAAGATCCAACTAAACTGTAGCTCCTTTTATTCTTGCGTGGCAGTCACTTCCAACCTCAACCTAAAATGAGCTATGTTGTTCTTCCCCTTTTTTCTATTTACTTTCCTTTTGCTTTGTCATTTTCAGAAACCTTTGGTAAGTGTCTTGTAAAGCCCAGTAAGCCCACCCACTCTCCTTGAAGCAGATGGCATATTTAAACTACTTTCCAAAATGCATGCATCCCCTGCTCTCCCCTCATCCTCGTCCTCTTTTGCCACTTGTTCCCTATGTTCCGTTTCTATTTATCCTTAACTTTTACTTTTGTCTCACCCACACTCCTTTTTATGCCAATCTTCAATATATCTGCCAACTTTATTCCAACCCCCCCAACACTGGAACTTATAGCAGAAAGGCAAATCAAGGACAAGCAGCAGCACGCGTTGGGGGTGGGGTGGTTGGGTATCACGGTCCACCTTTAAGCAGCATAGTTTTATTTATATGGGGAAGACTTGCTGAGTAAGTCTTTTAAGGCAACATCCTGCTCCACATTAATGCTAATATGCAAAGTAAGACTTAGGAACTGCCCAGTTCAACCACCTTTTCTACAAAATTTTAGCAACTTTACTGGACTATTTGGGAGTTTAAGTACCATGTGCAAGGTTACCTTGGAAGTAGTTGTTGCCTTATATACTTTTCCCTGACCTGTTATCCAGATTTTACACTGCTGATGCTCCCTGTCACGTCTAGTTCTTTCTCTCTGCTGTGTTGCAAGACAGCAGGCTTTAAGAAAATAATTGGACTCTGTTTGAATCCAAGACAATTATTCTTGTCATAGCCTACAGTATTTTTTGTCTTCTTAGTGAGATATATAGAATAACCTTTGCTCCTGTAATATGACTGTTTTTTATACTCAGATGTAAACGGTTGAACCTCAGCTTTCACAATAACAGCTTTGCTGTCCAAAAATTCCCTTGGAAAGTGCAGCCAAGTACTGATAGGGGCTGAAAAAATCTTGAGTTCTTTCCAGGTGAAGGCCACTGCAGGACAGCTGTATGGTTGAGCCCTCCAATCCCAAACTTGGTGTTGGGTCGACCTCTGGTCTTGACAAAATATTTTCTCAGGAGAGTATTTTCTTCTCTCGCCAAATTGGCCCACATCCCCACTGGTTTACAAATCTCTAGCTAAGGCTCTGTTCCCCATGCTAGAGATGCAAGGGCTCAAGTGATAGTTACAGTAGGCAATACTCTGTACTGCTCCTGACTTTTTGAGCTACTTGCAGAAATATACCCAGCCACTTTAAGTTGGGTATATTGTACTTACAGTTTAAACTATATGTATATGTAGGAGGGCAGAAAAGGAAATTACTTTCCCTTGTTTCAATGCCAAGGCTCGCGTAAGGTAATGTTCATTCAGAAACCAGGCAGGATTTATACTTATGAGAAAAAGGCCTGCATGCTCAAGACCCCTAGGCTGCCATCTTTTCATGTCATCAGCAATTCGAGTATCCATCTTGGGTCTCCAGGTTTAAGTATTTAGTATTTGTTCAGGGGTTTTTTTTTCCTATGATAAATGCACTTCCAAAAATCCAAAAACAGAACAAAGGTAAAAGTTCTTGTGGCAGCCTTTGATCAACAGAAGATGTTGAAAAAGTACCCATTCAGATTGCTGTTGACAATTTCTGGGGGCTACCTGTTTGCTCTTTTGCTTCAGGCACACTATGAAGGCTCAGGGGGTAACTCTGATGGGTCCTCTCCCATATATGATGGTGGAATAGAAACTTCTGTGAAGAAACAAGGGAGGAGAAAGGGGAACATGGGAAGTTGGATGGCAAACACAATTTCTAAAACATACTCAGCCTCCAGCTCCTGCAAATGAATCCCCCACCTTCACTCTGTGTGAGGTTGAAATGCGAATACTGATCTGAATTATTCCCACCTAAAACAAAAGATAACAAATTTGATTATATATACTGGAAGATATAGCATCAAGGTCTTGTTTGCTAGAGAGCTGACTAGCTGGCTGACTGGTTCCTTATGTGCCAGACCATGCTGTGCTGGCGGGGCAGTGATATTTGCGTCAGGGTCCCCTGAGGAGCTCCTCTAGAGGTGTGGAGGGAGCTTGACATTTCTCCCCAAGTCCCTGTGGCTGCAGACCCCAGGCCCTCGCTGCCTTGTCAGCCAGAACAGATTAACCAGAGGCCAGGGAGACAGTGAGAGGATTGGGAGGAGTGCATATTCATTAAGATTAAGGTCCTTTTTAATATAAAGGTTTAAAATCATGACCTGACATCGGATGGCTCCCTTACACACACAGATTTATGCACATTCCAAATGTGAATCACGCTGAGTTCAATAGCTCTTAATCTGAAATGTGCAAGAAAATACTCACATTTGTTGGCATCAAAGCTGCTCTGCAGGCAGTGCCTAGGACCTCTGCAGATGTGGTATCAACAGCCAGATTTTCCCTGAGACCTGCTGCGACACCACCAGGATCCCAAACGGGTGTCAGTGGTGATGAGAAGGTCAGCCAGACGCCCTCTGGAGGGTGGTCAGACTTTGACACTCGGCCAATCACGCAACCCCATCCGTCTCACACGCAGATGGGCAACATCTCTGGCCAGATTGCCTCTGGCCAGACTATATCCTTCAATAATATTTTTAATATATTCAGAGGGTTGTTTAACAAAACAGATGGGGTGTTCTGTGGAGCAAATAATGCTGCATTTGATAATGCGAGGAGGTCAGCGGCCTGTTGAGGTATATTTAGGTCATTGTCACCCTAAGCTGATCAACCCCTGGCTGACCAAAGCTTAGAAGGGGAGCTTATGGCCATTAGGTTGCGTGCCCGTAATACAGGTGGATTTGCCATTGTAATTGAATACAGGCTGGCCACTCCAGACCCAGCCTGCCTGATCAGATCCTTTGCTAAGTTTTATTTTTATCTCTTCATGCTGTTTTATTATTTAATAGTTCCAATGACCTAGGTCACTCATTTCCTTTTCATTTTTTATATTTTTGTGAAACCACTGCCTTTGAACTGAACAACCTCTATCTATTACCCCTCATCCTCCTTATTGCTTTCCTCTCTTTTTCTGTCCCTCTTTTGTCACTCTGTCCTTTATAAGGTCCACGTGTGATGGCCTTTCCCTTTATAAACCTGCTTTATTAACCTTAACCTTATCCTAACCTTAATCTAACCTCACCTAACCGTTAACTAGTAACCCTTTAACCCCCAACTAAAATTTCATCACAGCTAAAGCAAAATAAACCGAAGCTTCTGCAGCCTCTAATCAAACTCTAACTCTATAACAACGTAACCTTCCCAGACCCCTATTGTCCTTTGTCTTGTGATTACCTATGATTATGTGGTCTCTAAAATCATTGCAGAAATGATTAAAATGTCCCTGTTGTTTTGCCTGGTTTTTCAATGACTCTTAACCATCACTGTGGCAAATCTAAGCATATAGTGCACTGTTTATGGCTACTGAAGGAAGGTTATCCTTTAAGGTGGGTTTATAGAATACAAAAACCTTGCAAGTGTGAAATAGTCAAGAATAAATGACATTCTTTTTGAAATGTTTCTCAAAATTAATGTGATTTCCCTCTTTCATCAGACAATGTGGAAATTCCAATAATATATTAAATTATAGAATTAAATGATTTTAAATTACAGTATGGTTAATGGCAGCAATGCACTTTCAGAGTATGAACATACAGTATAATAACATATATATCTTTATACATATATAACATATATAACTAAAATGTGTCTATTAAGGTTTACAATTATTGACATATTTTAAGGTTTATACATAAGCACAGTGCAACACAGTGTACAGCAACAATAAAGAAAGGGAAATTAATCCACCTAGGTACATTGTAAACCAGGCAGAACTTCAAACTGATTGCCTCCTACCTGCTGGTATCACAAAGGATTCCTTTGTATGCAGAGCTGCAACAACAATCTGACCAGAAGGTATTGAACATTTCATCCCCACTACCTAGCCACCCACACACCTTCATGTACTGTATAGTATATGGAAATTGCTGGCACCACTTTACATCTTGATTTTATTTTATTTTTTAACTGGGAGGGGTATTGTTGAGGAGATCGACAGGCTGATTGGTTGTCAGCAGCAATGCGGGCGTTGTACCGGACTGTTGTGGTGAAGAGGGAGCGGAGCCTGAAGGACAAGGCTTTCAAATTACCAGTCAATCTACGTTCCAACTTATGGTCATGAGTTTTGGATAGTGACTGATAGAATAAGATTGCGAATACAAGTGGCCGAAATGAGTTTCCTCCGTAGCGTGTCTGTGCTCACCCTTAGAGATAGGGCAAGGAGCTCAGATATCCAGAGGGAGCTCGGAGTAGAGCAGCTGCTCCTTAGCATCTGATCAGGGTGCCTCCTGGGCCCCTTCCTTTAGAGGTTTTCTTGGCACGTCCAACTGGTAGGAGACCCTAGGGTAGACCCAGAACACCCTGGATAGATTATATCTCGTCTGGCTTGGGAACACTATGAGACCCCCCAGGAGGAGCTGGAAAACGTTGCTGGGGAGAGGGACGTCTGGACTATCTAGCTTAGCCTGCTGCCACTGTGACCCTGCCTCAGATAAGCATTAGATAATGGATGGATGGATGGAAGGTATTGTTTTGTTGGTTCAGCTAGTTGGCAGGCATATATGCAATTTGCATGAATGCATGCGCACACACAGGGGCCAAGCCTGTAGTGTTAATCTCAATGGGCAGTACGCACCCTTGACCCTCAGCTCTATGCCTGCAGGCCGTCTATGCTAAGTAGGGCACCTCCTCTGGGTTGGCGCCGCCCTGCTGGCACTCTCAAGGGATTGCCAAGGGCACGTTGTTGCCATGAGTCATCCTTAGATTTAGAGAGGAAGACTAAGAGAAAGGCAAGCGGGAGGGACTGGGCAAAGACTGAGACACACAAAAATTCAGAAATAGGGAGAAAGAGAGAGAGGAATGGAGGAACAGATAAAGTACGAAAAGAAAAAGGAGCAAGGAAAAATTGATGGAAAACATTGAAAAAAAGCCAAGAGCGGAAGGACAGTTTAATGGTTGGCAGAGAGGGGGATGAAGTTAAGCTGGCTTCCCTACCCACACCCAAAGCTCTGCCTATAAGGGATGCATTTTACATCACAGCAACAAGTCAAGGAACATTTAAAAGCCCACCAGCAAACTGACTGGATAAGCTCAATATTTTATTGTCCCTAATGGGACATTTGGCTTACAGTCAGGCATGTAACACAGTACAAACTCACAATAAACAAAGAATAGAGAAACATACAACTCTCAGTGAAATGAAACAATGGAAAGAGCCAGGAGATTGAATGGCCGGGGAGGAGGGATGAAGCTTGAGGTGAAGAGTCTATCTGTCACAGTTAAGCAGGTTTACGACTTGTAAGATAAATAAGAACCTCAATCTGTTTGATTTAACTTGCCTGAAGGTACAGTCTGAATTTCTTGTTCAGTGGGGACTCCATTCCTCCCTCAGCAAGTTTGTTCCATACTAATGTAGATACCCGGTATAGAATAGTGGCACCCCTAACTTGTTATACTGACCTCTTATTCAAGTTCAGTTGGCTGGGAAAAGGCTTTTGCCACTGGAGCGATCCATGTCAGCTTAAGGTCTCTTGCTCTGCCTTATCACCCTGAGTTGCAGCCATTATAAAACGCATGCCAAGACCTAGAGCTTCTTCAGCTCTGCCAAAAAAAGAGAAAACGATAAGGTAATGGAGTGTGCCAGCCAATATAAAGCTCCCCTTTCCTTTGTGATACCAGCAATGAGAGGTATTGTTTTTATTTTTTCTATGAAAAAAATTTCTATCTCTGAAGCCCCCTAAGAGATTACCTAATGGTTTGATAATCTAGTTCCAGTGATCCACCTTCCAACCCAAATAACTCCTCTAACTATTACTAACATTAACGTTGAACTAAACTGATGTTGTGTCTTCATTTTTGTGTCTCCTCCAGAGGGTACCCCGATTCGAGGTAAGATGTGTAACCAACACAATGAAAAACAGGGGGGAAAAGACTTTAACTGACACTAAACCAGACATAACCTCTCCTAACTCCACCCAACTGACTTAATAGGGGGAATATCAAACGGGCTTTTCCTCTTAAAAATGACACTTTCTATATCCACTAACATTAATTAATATGTCATCTGTGTTCTGTGTGATCTGTACACACTGTTTGTGAACGTGATCATATGTGTTTCACACTTGCCATGTCCCATGTTATCGTCGACGTGCAGTTCTTCCACCTCTGTGGGCGTTCTGTGTTTGTGCAGTCCTATCATCTCCTCCACATCATCAGTGTCAGGAAACTACTGAGCAATTCAAATTCTGTTGCTGGCTGGTTATGATAGAGGATTGGGAAGGTTGAAAGCAGAGGGGGGAGGGATGGTGAGGGTTATTACGAGGTGGTTTGTTTGCTTTATTCCTCTGACATTTTAATTTTTTGGACATGGACATGGGGTTGGGGGCTTGGCGATGGTAGCCTTATTTGTTGATAAGGCCAGGCTATTTAATACTGTAAACTGTTCAACACAATCTAAGTATCCCCCTTTTCTTCTGTGTCCTTCTCTGCTTTGATATCCTCCTCATCCTTCTGTTCACCACCAGAACAGTAGCCACATTGTGTATGTTAATGCACCCGCTCACTTTCATGAGCCCTAGCTTCAGATACTTGTGGTATGTAAGGGAAAAAGCGTTTGATTTAATTTCCTCCCGCCATGTTACTCTGCGGCACAGCAACTTATAAAGGCAAAACTAGGGAGGTTGCTGGGTGTAATGGCTGCCGTTTCAAGAACGGCAACATGTACTCCCTTTAACCATACCAGGACCAGCTTTAGTAATGTCAGAGGATAAACAGCAGGATGTCAAGGGGGGAAAGGGAATGACACAGAGGTAAAGCAGTGTGACTCAGATTCATTGTATGATAGGTTTGTCAAATAATTCTTCCTTTCTCTTCATTTTTTTAAAATTTCCCAGAACAGTTTAACTTTCACTCTAATTATCCACCAGACTTTGTTGCTGAATCATTCTCTCCCAGTTGATTCACTGTGTTTGTTGTAAGATGTTTTTTGTTTCACAGGCTGAGCAGGTAAGTGAAGATCTCAGTTTGGCATGTACGTCCCTGTATTCATAGGGGCGGGATAAATGCTTTTAGTTTCACGTTTATAGTTTGGTACAGCAAAGGCGTGAGTCATTTGGCAATTGAGCTCCTATAGTAAGATTAAGGTCCTCCATCCTCAACCATTTCATATAAACCATACATAACACGAATCTCTAAACAGTGGCATTTTCATGAACACCTGGGGTTTTAGACTTAATTCAGACTCTTTACTCTTTTAAAGCCCTCACTCAAGACCAACATAGTCAAACCCAGCCCTCCCTGCTCTGCTTTGTTTGAATAAGGTCTCATAAATCATATTGTGGTGAACAAAACTAAGCATGACTTATGAACTCTTCATTTGCATAATGAGATAAGCTCCCTGAAAAAGGTGATTTATCCCCACCACATTACTGCATGTCGACACTGACGCACTGTCAGAAGTGTATAGCGCTTATGTAGAGAGAAAATGAATATCATAAGATATTGGAGAGAGAGATGCAAATGTAATTGAGATCAAGGTGTCTGAGAAGGACACAAATGGTTTGTTTGCATATGTGCATGTCCACAGACTTTCATTGTTTCTTCCACTCCAGAAAATGGAGCCTTTCGAAAATATGTCTTATCTAAAGACATGTTTGTCCTACTGCTGAGTCATTTTACTTCACTCTGTGTCAAGTCAAGTCAAGTCGGTGTTATTTATATAGCCCAATATCACAAATCACAAATTTGCCTCAAGGGGCTTTACAATCTGTACAGTATACGATATCTTCTATCCTTAGATCCTCAATTTGGATAACGAAAAACTCCCCAAAAAACACTCAAGACGCAAAGCTCAAGAACACCATTCACAAAGATTGTATAAACAAAACAAACACAGAGAGGGAGAGAGAGAGACAAGAGGAGAGGTTGAATCTCCTGGAGGATGAAGACCCAGATCCAAAACACCTGGAATGAGGCACCATTAGGAGAGAGAGAGATCCCCGGACGACCAATGGTCCAGTACAGAGAGGAGAAATTGCTAATCTAACGTTGTGGATAATGGAGTCCCCTATTACTTAATAACCCTGTCCACGGGGGTAGAGGAGGCACTCAGGCCAACAGGTCTACCAACAGAGGCTTCTCCCTATAATGCTAAGATCGTTCCAAAAATAAAAAGTAGCAAGTGTAATATGCTATGGACTTGGCACAGAGAGAGTAAGTAGATGTGTAAAAGAGTGAAGATTAAGGAGAGTAAAGAGATTAAAATGGAAAATCGAGGAGGGAGAAAGAGTAGACAGCGATTGTCTCCATCTCTATCTCACGGAAATCACAATGTGCGTCACGGGAAGCAGCGTCACGGCTTTAGTCGCAAGAGCCGATTGCCAAAATGTAAAATCTGCATTAATGCCTCCGAACAAAGCCTACTAGGTGCTGGCCTAAAGGTAAGCGATAGGTAGAAAGGTAGCTGGACTCCCTACCTGCTTCATTACTGATTTCATGGGAGCGTTACAAGCCACCAGATGGGCACTGACAACAATGGCATCACACGTGGGGCCCCATGCTGGTGCGATCACAGTATAATGACCTTGGGGTGGTGGCAGAGTGTGCCCAAGTGACAGCCAGGATACAGACAGAAGGAAAGGGAGACGGAGAGAAAAGGGCATTTCTATACTTGGCTGCTGTGTTTCCACACTGGCTGTCTTCTCTATTGTATATTGAAGTGGGATACTACTTGGCTTATAATGTTTATACATGATGCATGAAAATACAAACTTGTTAAATCCAGTTTGCTTGCTGTTTTCAACTTTATCTGCATTGTCAACCAGGACAGGTTTGGCCTTGCAACATTCTCAATAGTGGAGTGCATCTCTAAACATGTAATTGTAATTAGTTTTTTTTTTAGTTTTATGACAGTGAATCTAAATATTTGAAGTAATGTATTTGTAGAAATATTTTTGTAACTGTTCCTCCTGAATCATTAAGTGTGCCCTGCACTCTTCTGTGCACGTAAGTGAGTTTAATTCATGTACTGGAAAGGTTATTATTTTGAGTGTGTATCCACTACAGTAAGGTGCTAATTTGAGGTTTTAATTGCACTGTAGTAGAGCTTTAGTGAGCAGTGTTGGGATGAGAGGATAGAGAGGAAACGGCAGGAGAGGAAATGAGAAATGAGGGACTAATGAGAGACATGAACTGAAAACGAGAGATAAAATGATGAAAAGAACAGTGTGCCACCAGCAGGGCGGAGTGTGCTGCAGAAGGAGCAAGAGGGAGGGAAAGAAGGAGTGAGTCTTGGCCAGCCGTTTTGTTGATCGCCTAAACAAATCAATCAAGGCCCGCTGGAGCACACTAATTGAATTACACAAATGGGACTTGGGGGGGTAGGGGGGGGGGTACACATGGCAAAGCTGCTACAAAGCAGCGACAGGGGTGGGCAGACCACAGCTTCAGGCACTTTCTGAAATTAATCATCCATGCTGGCCCCTCCTTGCTTTTCTTTTATCCCCTCATCTGTCCTTCTGTTTTTCTGTGCTTGTCTGTCTCTTCAACTCTTCCACCCACTCCTCTCTCAATGTTTTGTTCTTTCTCTCTCTCTCTGCCTCTCTATTGTGCACTGCACCTCTCTTAAATGAGACTCTCTGTTTCTGTTTTTGTCCTTCTTTTCCCATATTATTTTTCCCTGCCTTCAAGACATATCTAAATCCTCGCAAAATTTTGGCAAGAAAATGGTGAAATGTTAATATACTGACTACTGGGACAAAGTATATCTAAACAGCTTTGGTACAAGAATGTGTGTTCCAGAATCTGAATTGGCCTTTAAAAACATGTATTTATTGAACTCTGCCCAGGCAGTCTTCTTTGTTATCACACCTTGGCACCTCAGTGCTCCTCATCAGATCAGCCTGCGGCATGCAGCGCTGTTAACCAGGGCAGCTGTCACGGCTGGGACAAATGCCCTAGACCCACTGCCCATTACAGCCTTCTTTATCGAATGGATGAAGGCAGTGAACATGCTGCATGACAGCCAGGAGTGGGTAGCTGTGGCGATTGGAGGTTGTGAGTGTTGGTGGGCAGGAAGGGTCACGTTGACAGAGATGGAGACTAATTGGTCCACATGGAAGTGATGTCATTATTATCAGGGACTTTATTTGTTTGAATTGTAACCACAGTTTTTTTCTTCTTCTTTTGGATTCTAATGGTGCAGCACACATCATGGAATAAGACAAAAAGAAAAAAATGGCACCAATCTTTTCTCCTCTGACCCAGAAAAACATGAATTATTGCTCAGCAGGGGCGGTACTTCCTGGGATTTACAGATGCTCAATATGGCCTCTAAGTGGGTTGAGAGACTGTCCTGGACATTCTCAGATCTTAGGTTCAGTTCCCACAACAGCTCACATAATGTCCTTCAACATTCATGTGTCCTTTTTAAGTGTCCTTGAGCAAGATAAAGTAGCAAGTAAAGTAGTACTTGCTCAGTAATTGCAGGTCACTCTCACAGCTGGAATTAAATACTTACGATGTAATGTAATAAAATGTAAAACTACTAATTTTTATATGAAAGATGAAATATTTCATACGAGCATTACTAGTTGTATGAAAGAATATTTCAATGATATTTTCTGCAGTCATTGGCACTTTAGTACTGCTGTACCTGCAGAGGTCATATTTGTACCCGCAAGAAAGTACTTTTTTTTGTTTTCTAACTTAAAGAATCAGTCAACACAGTCAAACTGTACTGATATAAATATATATATATATATATATATATATATATATATAAAGTAAAACTAGCCATGCTTGTTATTCATCATGGCATCTCTTGGCAAGTAGAGTAGTCAACTGTCATGAACTGTTTTTCATGTTTCCTAATGAAATCAAGCAAAACAAACTGGTCTTTGGTAGTTTTTACTATTGTTGTGTTTGTGATAAGACTTCATAGCTGGAGACAGGGAAGACATGCCGTTAGGCCCCATAAAGGACTCACTTCATAAGCACAGTACGGCCATTTTGTGAGCGACACCGTAAATTGCTGTTTGTCGCTAGGCAAGTCTTTATCAGTAAAGGCCCACTGTGTGAGCAGACTGGGTGCGTGGTTTTTATTGTGCTTGTTAAAGATAATTTTCAGCATTTATTTCATTCCTTGTGTTTCCTCATTTTGTGATAAAAGAAAAAAAAAATGCCAATGGCCACTCGCGCTCTGGTGAGCCACAGGCTGGCAGGGTAGACAGAGCACAGTTATGCAAAACACAGAGAGTGCAGTCATTTTAAAAAAAGACAATAGGAAATGGTTGGAAAGAGACACATGCTGGTGACAAGGGTTTTCAAAGGGTGGAGTTCGTTTTGTGTGCGCTCATGCCCGTGCATGCTGCTGCTGGAGATAAGACATCAAAGAGGCTTCGTTTGGATTTGTATGTTAAAAGCCCATAGAGGTCTGTTGTCTTTAAATGCTAATATTATCAGGATTTAAACTGACTGCCTGATCACCAAAAAAGAAAGAAATTGTATTATTTTATATGGTTACAGAGATCATTAATTGTATCAGTGGGATAGATTCATCTAAATTAACTTTTTTTGTGGTTTACAAAAGTCAAAGCTGGGACTAGAAGAAAACATGATATAGGGGAGTGGGAATGACAAAATGGACAGAATAGGTATGGAACTCACAAAGTGTGGAACAACACATATAACACCAGTGGGATATGTCCTCTCCTCTATGTGCGAATCTAACGGGGAGAGGAGTATATAGCATCTCAAAATAGAATGAAGTTGTGATTTCTCCCTCTCTGTCTTAGTTTTTTTTGTTCCTCTCCTTCTCCTGCTCTCACACTGGGCTTCAAACATTTGTTCACACAGATCTGATTTTATCCAGTGTCTACAATTAAATTCATTATATATTTTTTTTGTTGTTGTTGTTCTTCATCTTTTTCATTGTTAAGATAAATCTTAACTCACCGAGATTTTCATAAGGGTAAGACTATTGTCAAACATATTATTTTCTCTTTTTAAGTTTTGAAACAGAATAATAATAGGCAAGTGTAAGACAGAAAATAAGAAATGAGATATATGAATAAGAATAAATCTCCATTCCTCCTCCTCTCTCATTGTTCCTCTACATGTGCTGTCTCTTGCTTCCCTGCCTTTTACTTCCTCATTTTTTTCCTACCTCACTTGTTCGCCCTCTCTCTGTGTTCCGCCAGCAGAAGGAGTCTTCATGTGTTCTTCACAACTCCACTGAATAATAGCTGGAATATGTAATGAAACCAATAGGGGCTTGGAAACAATAGATAATGCCACCTAGCGAGGTGCCTCAACCAAAGATGGCGAGGAACAGATGAAACTCTCAATCCCCACAAAGACGCCTCTATTTTTCTCTCCTTCTTGCTCTCTCTCTTTCGCCAGGAGGTACAATTCACAGCAGCCAGTGTTGGTTTTAATTGGCTCTCAATTAATTTAGTTTGGCTCATTATCTGTCACCCATCCACATGTTGGTGGCTGTGTTTTGTTGACCTTCAGATGACATTTTGTTAAATATTATTTTCAGATAAAGACATTTGTATTTGTTGGAAGCATTTGGACCTGCGGACCGTCAGCAGTTGGCACACATGGAATGAAAACATGAAAGCTAGATTTAGCTATGTGGTAACATTCAACAAAAAGGGGGCTTTGGCCCTCCACAAGCCCTTCAGCGTTATTATTTATGAAGCATTGAAAAAATTACACCAACTTTAACTTCAGCCTTCCAAAGATTTTGTAATTCAGCACAGGGACCTAGGCAGAGGAGCCGCTGGCAGAGCTTCCTGGAACCGTCCACCTGGAGTTGAACTTCACACAGTCCTTACTTTGTGGTCTCCCTGGTGTTGAGGCGCTAGGCTTCTGAGCACATTCCAACCCACCTGCCACCGGGCTGGCATTTGCTGTTCCAAGCGCACATCAAACACATCCAAATCAGATCCTCGCATAAACGCGGAGCGAAAGACTCCACCACCTGCACTCTGCAGGTAGACGTTTTCATTTGGTTCATGAGCTGTGTGCCAGGAACAGGTCCCTCTGGGGGATGAGGATGATCTGAGCTATAGAGGGAAATGAAGAGAGGGAAAAGAATAAAGGAGTATAGATTGTTTTAGTTTCAGGTCTGTTTTCTTTTTTTAAGAGTAGATATCTTTGTACTGACTCCAAGGTGTAAAATACTCTTAGAGTATTAGGCCATGGCCAAGGTGGAAGCCTGACTAATCTTTATAATTAAGCAGGATCGATTGTCTCATTTGTGGCACAGCTGAAAAGTGTTATTGGAGCAATGTTCCAGGATAGTAGCTTTGTACAACATTGTGTTCCCGCCGCTTGCTGATGTGATGGAGTTGGTTATGGTATTTTACAAAGCATCCTGGGCAGCGGCTGGCGTATTGATGCTTCCTGGCTAAACACTAACGAGCGATGGTGCTGTGTTTGTCAGGGAGGCCTGGGCTGCAATCTGTCTGCTGAGCCAGCCAGAAGCCCTAATGATATCATCAGGAAGTGCCGTCAACAGCGCTCTAACGAGGAATGATCTGACGCCCGTAGCTTCACCTCCCTCCTCCGTCACGCCCCTTCTCCAGTGTTGTTGCCAAGCATTTAAGTTGAGTTTATTTGCGCATACAAGAGATAAAATCTAAAAAGAGATAAGTCTGTTTGAACCACATAAGCCCTAAGGGGTTGATATAAAACCTTATACCCTAAAATATGACAATATGGGGGAAAAGAATGAAGATAAAAAGGAGAGGTGAATATGAATTTAGTAAAAAAAAATAGAATACATCAAATCTGGAGTGAAGAGTGATTAAACAAAACACATGAATAACGGTGCGCCTTGGTAGCCGATGTTACAGCACATGCCACATAACCGCAACGTCGTAGGTTCGATTCCAGTCGGTGACCTTTGCCGCATGTCGTAACCCCTCTCTCTCGTCCCGTTTCCTGTCTGCCTCTTCACTATCAAACTGTCCAATAAAGTCAAAAATGGCAACAAAACAATACATGAATAACAAGTAAAAGAATTTAACAGTCCAGTCACAATGGTAGCCAGTATATCAGTTCATATTATATGATATTTTTAATTTTTCTCTCCCTATATGTTCACAAGATCTAATGTAAGAATGAGATGTGTCTTTATTCTGATCTTTGAGCTGTTTAACTGCAGAGGGACTGGGCTACTGCTTTATGCACCATGCCAGTGTTCATTTGGACATGAATTACATGTCTGGATACTTTCCCATGACCCCTCTTACCCCAGCACATACAGACTCTCCCTTGGTGAGTGCTATGCAAAGGACGATTTGCTAATCTCACTCAGTTTACAGAACCATCTCAACACCCTTCTCCATTACCTTTCATCACGCTTACATCATTAATTTGTCCTAATCGTGTTTTTGGAATCGTGAGATCTGATGTCTTACATGAGTTGCATACACCAACATATCTACACATTTAGTGTGACTGATTCAGTCCACATTTTTATTTATTTAATTCTCTTTTTATTGTTGGATGGCTGAGGCTGGAGAGGAACCCAGTTTGTCACGGCAATCTGCATTAGCTTTGCAGAGAGAAACAGTTCTTGACAAAATGGTCCTGAGAAATTCAAGATATCCTCCATTAAGAAGATTGTCGGACTCCTTCATGCACTGTCACTGACAGATCAACTAATCATTTCCTCCCTGCTTTCTTTCTCTCTCTTTTTCTCTCTCTTCCCTCCATCCCTTCTTGTCTTTGTTGGATGTTGTCATTTCCCAGGTGCCTTGCAGATCGAGAACAGCGAGGAGACAGACCAGGGGAAGTACGAGTGCGTGGCGTCTAATGTGGAAGGCGTACGCTACTCGTCCCCTGCTAACCTTTATGTGCGAGGTAGGGAGCAACCCGGCCCCAGAGCCAGGCGAAAAAATAAAAAATAAAAACATCAACCCATTCAAACTCAAATGTCTGCACAGTGCAGCTCAGCTTTAAGTGGCATTAATGTTGAGCTTAACAAATGATAATTGCTTCCATTCTAGCCCAGCTGTATTTGCACAAAATGTATTTTGCAGAACAGTATTACCCAAGTAATATAAATCTTTTAGCACTGATAGTATTGCCTGCCCACAAATGTAATTTCATATGCACTGAAACTTCCAAATGTAAAACTATAATTGACCAACTAATGTTCTTCTCTGTTATAATGTTATGCTCCATTTTGTCTTTGAATGCCCTCCCCTACTCACTCGGAAGGAAATGTGTAGCACAACAAGCCGTATGTCTTTACCTTATCAGTCGTAAGACACCTTTTACCTGTAATTGTGTGCCCGATAAAATGTTTCACCCTCCGTCAAAGTTATGGAACCCAAAAAGAGTCCGGAAGTACTTCTTTTTGATTAGTTTTTTTCAGGTACAGGAGCACAACGGTAAGTCTTGATTTTGATTGAGTGGCGAGGTATTAATGCCCACCAATCAAAATCTCAACCCCTTTGCCTTCTCCAGATTTGGGGGTAAAAAGGATTTGCTTGTGGTGAATTAATAGGTAAAGGACTGTTAACACAGTCAGCTGTTCAGTATTACATAAAGAGTGCTCTATCGCATAGATTATAAATAGTGCACTTCCTCTACTTTTTCTTCATGGTGTTCTGAAGCATAAATCCATAGTATTCCCCTGTTTCTGCTTTGGGGTATTATCTTTAAAGCCTTTACTGTCAGTAGTAAATTTGGCTGGCATGTTCCAGCAAATATGAAATATGAAAAACAAACAGTCACAGGGAATGTTGAGTTTCATAGGAAGCAGGCAATGAAGACAAAAGCCTACCCTCCACCACTAGTGCTAAATGACAATGAATCCCCGTTGAAGGAGCTTTGATAAATTGAAGCAGATGCATTTTCGACATCCATTATTTATATTGTGCATATTAAATAAAGATGCCTCGGTATCTACTCAGTTTGTTCCCTCTGCTGTGTACCAAATAACTTTGTTCCCAATAAATAATTCACTACTCTGACATTATAAAATGGGTCAGGGAGCTGCTTTTTCATTATTACTGCTATTATCATACCCTGTGAAGTAACAGCGTAGGGAAGAAAAATTCAACTGTGAGGAATAGACGGTAAAAAAAAAATGGTTCATCAAGATTAGTGTCTCTTCTAGCCAGCATTCATCCTGGAGTCTCATACTGTCTCCACTGTGATGCAGTGACACTTAATGTCAAGTAGCTATCCACCTTTTTCATGTACAGCAGCGTAGAAATTAAAAGGTTCGTGGCAAATTACAGTCAAGAGCTCTACAGGAATCATTAAATAACAATGGGAACACTTTGTTGACACAGCACTGGGATGTTTAGTAGTTCCTTTGGTCAGAAACACAGCTATACCCTGATATCATTTCCAACAATTCATGCAATCTCCATGAACACTGGCTTCATCAGCATGCTTTTAAAAGATTACACAAGGGTCATAATTACTCAGGTACTTTCACACTATGTAACACACTTGTTATGCCTTGATGGTGTCAACCTTTGTCTGTTTTCAGTTAACTTTTGTCAATCAATTCTGATACTTGATGTTGACTATGTTTTGTTCACAAAGCAAAATGCACTCGAGATTAGCAGCTGTGGTAGGGATCAATTTTCAGGACAAAACAAAACAAAATAACAATCCTAAATTTTATCTGGGGCATACTTTACCAGGGCAAATTGAGACTACAATCCAAAAAGAAACCATAATGACAGTGCTACTGATTGGCCTTTAACAACATTTACTCTGTCTTGAACTGCAGCTGCTAATTTCAGCCCAAACTGTGTCTTTTTTTCTTTTCTATCTCTCATTAGTTTTTCTTTATTTTCTCTTTATTTGGTTTCCTTCTCTAACAAAAGCAAATACAGCCACCACAGGAACCTCTCCTTGTGGCTATAAGGAGCTTGTGAAATTTTGATTTATGAGTATGGTACGCTTGATTTGACTTCAGTGGCGCCTCACTATTTTTTTCTTACCAGGCGACAGTGTGGCCACTGGGGTGAATCTGATTGTTTTGGTTCAAAGTTTATTTAAGGGGGGGGAGGGGCAGGCAAGTGTACTTTCAAGACGGGTGTCACTGATAGCTGGGACAAGGGAAAAGGAGGAAAAAAGGATTAAAGAAAAGGGAAATGTAGCTGCAGCTAAACACCTTGAGGTGGCTTTTTTTACTCTCTCTGTGTTTCCCCTATTTTTCTCTTCTCCTCATGTCATTGTGTTCTGCATCAACCCCTTTACATCCCTCAGAGCTTCGAGAAGGTTGGTGTGTTTTTTCTTTTTTACTTTTTTTAACCCACATTTGAAAAAGAAATTCAACATGTTAAAAAATTTTAGCTGTATTTGCCTATTACAGAGCTCGATTCATTACTAATTTGAAGAAATACTAATCAGTTTATCCAAACTGCTAAGTGATTATGAAAGAAATGTTTCTTTATTTCCAAGGAAAAAATGATGAAAGCAAACCCGATTAGCTCGGGTCTTGTTAATTTACTTTTATGTTTGCATTGTGGGGCCTTTTCTCGTTTTGCATCCTTTGGTATTGCTTCTGCACCTAAAGGCTTTCTTGCACGTGTTGTCATGGAAACCCAGCACGTGTAAATAACAGGACCTGTTGCATGATGGGAGAATGTAACTGAGCTTGCATGCCTGTACAGAATCCCTTTGGCCGTGTTGGTCTTTTTCTTTCTGCATTCCCTGTGTTTTGTTAAACTGTTTCCTTCTCTTTCATTGGTTTCTCTACAAATGTTTTCCCTGATACAATCCTTTTTTTTTTGGCTTTCCTTTAATTTGTTTATTTTTTGTGTTGTGATTATGGTGTTGTGTTTGTGTATTGTTTTTGTTTTTTTCACTTCTGTTCCTAAACTTACTTTTCTGTTTAAAATGTTTGTCTTTTTGTGGTTCATTTGTGTGTGAGATTTGTGTTTCTTTTTCAAAATGATGCTGCTCTGCTTCTTGAGTCTCGGAGTGCAAATGCAAATGCCGAATGAAATAAGTGTGTATACAGCCAGTGTTCCTGTCATCTTGTTTATAGCGATCCATTACTGAAAAAATTAGACTTGATTGGGTTCCTGATGATTTCAGGCAGCCATTAAGGGATGCCATTTACAGTGTCATGTGGATCAATAACAATATAATGACTTCGACATCACATTTGCTGTTGCTTAGCGGGTGCTCAGAGATACTTTTATTTTCATATGGTGGCAGCTAGATGTGATTGGTTTTGTTGAGTGACTGCTGTTTGTGTTCCCTCGCAGTCATGACACTCAATCAAATTATAATTTATTATTCAAAAGCCCTCCGTCCCTTGTACATACACACACACACACACACGCTCTCATAGAATTGAATTGATTTTCAGTTTGATGTGACTAAAGTAATGAAGATTCTCAAACTGGACTACAAGAAAACACAATAATTTGTTTTTTGAAGCATTCATACTGTAGGCCTACAACAATAATGAGGAGAAAGTGCTAAATGAATTGGAGATCAATCCAAGCAGCATTTACTGATTTATATTGCAATTGGCTTTGTACCAACTTCCCATCATCTCTTAAGATGTTCCGCCTAAATGTAAGCATCAGCATGTACACCAGGTTTTCCAA
The DNA here is from genome assembly GCA_005408345.1 of Macquaria australasica. Taxonomy (NCBI): domain Eukaryota; kingdom Metazoa; phylum Chordata; class Actinopteri; order Centrarchiformes; family Percichthyidae; genus Macquaria; species Macquaria australasica. The sequence continues at coordinate 55,850 of SEMN01000354.1, forward strand.
GATATATCCCACTGAATCAGATCTATATCGAATCTCATGTCATCTTCTGCAGTGAGTTTGCCTGCACATTTTACAGCACCACTAGTCTTATAAATACTTAAGATACGTATTTTTGGAAAGGAACCACGGTTTTTGGCTAGGGGTATTACATGTGGCTCAACAAGTCTGGGTAGATCAGGCATATCATTCATTCAGATAGAAGAGATAACACACTTCCACCCCTATCAGTCTCCTCTGAGAGTGGGAGTATTTGTTTGTGTGGCTGTCAAAGTGTGCTGATCTCCAGGGGATTAGGCTGATCTCTGTAAAGTCTCTGAAAGTCATTGAAAACGACTACTGCTCCAACAGCAAACGTATTAGCAATTTCCATGCTTTGACAACCTTTATTCATCCATAGGAGTATATATGTTTTTCTCAGAAACACCCTGCACCAAATTTACCTCTGGAATCTGCTCATTTTACCCAAAGTCTTCTGCTGTTGGCAACTTCGGAGCCCAAATATATTTTGCACCTTGACAGTTGCTATTTACCTGCCAAGTATGCATAAGCAAGCAAAATAATTTGAATTGGTGGTTTGTCTTGCCGTTTGTAAGTAACTGCTCAGCCTTTTTGCTTGTCAAGAGTTTGTATGAGCCACAGTAAGCCCCAAATTATTAGTAAGGTATTCAGTGTTAGCCAGTGTTTCCTTTGAGAAGATGCTGAGCATAGCTAATATATTTTTGGCCCCCGTCTACCACATCCATGCCATTTCTTTCCATTGCACCAGCCGCATCATTTGTCCTTAAGGCAAGTCATTAGATAAATATATATAATCATCCCTTCTGATCTAGCAGTTATCCCAGACACAAATGAGGGCTTCAATTCCAACACCTCTATGCGCCAATTGGTTATCAAAAGACTTTCTGTCAGTAATTGAAACGGTTGAGTCTGTGAAAGCCACCAGTCAATAATCTGTCACTAATGCCCTTCTCATAATAGTTTCCACAAAGCATGGCACAATCCCACTGTCAGAAACAGAGAATAATGAAAATCTGACAATGTCTACATTTGGTCTTTATATCTGATTGTAAGTCCTAAGAATAACACTGATGCAGAAAGACTGCGCTGTGATGTACGCATGTGCATGTTTGCCCTCCTACAATGGTATCTGCCTGATTTATGAATGTGCTTGCATGTCCTGCTATGCATTTGTGTGTAACGTTGGGAAAGAAAGCTAGATTACACCTTATGTTCTCACTGGTCAAAGCAAAATCCTGCCATCTCTATTAGATGTTTGTCTCAAGGAGTCCTGAAGTTAATAGCCACCCCTCAAAAACATCATGTTGCTATCAGAATTGCATTTACTTTTCATACAAAACAAAATTTCCATTACCTCTTATTCTAATGAAAATATATGAATACACTCCCTTTCTCAATCCAACTGATAATATTCACTGAAGGGATCACCACAGTGAGGAGACATACTTGCAGTATCATTTGGCTGCTTGTCATCTACCTGTAAGTCAATAGAAACAAGTGATGCACTCTAAAATCCTCTCAATCCACTGCTTGCTATTATCAAATACCCCTGCCATGATTCCTGTCAGTTTCCTTTAGGTAATAATTTCCATTTTGATGAGCCCCCGATAGTGACTGTTTAGCATTGGCGCAGCCAATGTATGTTAAAACAGGCCGACCCCTGCGGCTTATATGTAAATGCCGTAGGCCTCACCTAGCAAGTGTGACTAAAGGATCTCCATACTGCGCCTGTGTCCTCAGGCAGCAAGAGGGTGTAATCTCAGCTTCAAGGTGACACTAAAGGCTGCACATTATTTTGGCTTCCCCCTTCATTTTGGGGCAGCAAAAACTGCCTCACCAAAATGGCCGATAATGTCCACCTTCTGACCTCTGTTTTTTGGCACAAATCCCTCCACAACACCGCCCACTATTAGAGTTAGTGCAGTACTCTGGCGTTCTCTCTCGACTGCTTTTCACCTCGTCCACTGTAAGGCTTCTTGTCTTTCTCTCCACATTGGGGCTTGAAACAAGATTATATGTTGTTAGTAGTCCAAATGAAAGGTATATGTTTGTTTTATTTTCTCTCAATTCCAAATGGGCCGGCTGGGCTCCTGGTCTCTGTGAATGAGGAGCCTGTCCATGCAATTGGGATTCTTTATTTTCTTTGTTTCACTGGCACTGCATTTTAAAGGTAGGATAGCATAGGTGCCACACACACACATGCACAGCTTTTGAGAGCTTACTGGACCATTGACATGTCAAAGTTGAACAGTCCACTTGAACATTCACTCATTTCATACATGCCTGTGTCTGGCTAATGATAGTGCAGTGACTCATTTATATGTGATGCTGACATTTTGTCACATAGTTAATATTGTTCCCCAACATGTCTACTGGCTTTTAGATATATAGTGTAATATGCTGTAGTATCAACTGACCTTGAGCTCTTGATCTTCTGTTGTAACCAAAGACCACGTTTATTTATGTGACACACTGTGCATGCTGTTGAGAGTTAGACTCTCCCCCAGCTTTCCATCATCTGTGTTTTCCAAAATGTAGTTTGATTACCTATTAGTCATTATAGAGTGCCCCATTGCCATGAAGCCTTTAAGAAAGGACATTGTTGTGTATTGGCTCAGTGATTTGTATATTTCAAATTTCACTGGCCAGCCACAGCCAAAAGTTACCAGCGTTTGGCGGCTGGTGTTAGTTCCCACATTGCCCTGACAGCGTAGGTACTCAAAGGTGAACAGAGACATCTTTCTGTGGGGAAACCTCATTCACTCAGCCACTACAGCTCCTGGTCCATTGGCTGACCTGAGCCCCAGGGAAAGAAGAGCACCATCAGACACACTTTGATTGGACAGTTCCCCTAAAAATCAGACCATGTTCGCTCTATTCAGTTTTCACCATTCTTTTGGATTGGAGGCAAACTTCAAGCAGAGACAAATCATGGCTGAAAAACATCTAATAGTATTGATGCATACCTCTTTGTTGAACACAGCTGCACTCTGGTACTGTCTATGCTGTTCGGACTTAGTTCTTTTTGTGGATTTGTTCAGTTTGATTTGTTTCCTTTCATTTGATTTTGTGCGTGTGTGTCTGGAACAATGCTATTTGGGAATGGATGGCATGCTTGGATGGGCTTGGGTGACATTTTTTGGATTGTATTGGTTCCCTGGTGTCTGCCCAAGTGGATGGGGGCGCACCTGTATATGTCACTCATGCCATAGCTACACCCATGCATGTCCGTGTGAGGAATGGGCTGCCCTTTCACCTTTGTTGTTTCGTTAGGCATTTTATGACATATTAGCAGATATATCTTTTCTGACCCTATATGATGGGCTTTTTTTTGCCTTTTTTCAAGTTCAACACATTTTTTAGAATATCTCCCATTTGGACTCCTAACTATCTAATAATACCTGTCATGATGAGACAAAACATGATTTCTCAACCAAAAGGTCAGTGTCCCATCGTTTAATTTAAATTTTGTACAGTGAGGTCAGAGCAGAACAGGTTATGATTCTTTGATATGTTTTACAACAGATTTTTTTAATAAGCCATTTTTGCTTCTAATGGAGGCATTTTGTTCAGATTGTAATCTATGGAAATTTGGCATTTTCTGAGGACAGAATACTATTTGAATCTGCTATTGACCATTGTTCTTGGTACATTTTATGCCAAATCAGTGTGTGATTTTGTGTACCACAAAAGGTCAGCGATTAATTTTTTGCCCTCAAGGTCAGGTCGTGTTTTGCCCAAGGTAGTAATACAATTGACATTAACAGTGAATTATAGGACAAGACAGGAGTAGGATGCATGTAGAGTAGTACAGAGGAGGACAAATCAAAAGCCCAACAGTGGCTGCAGAAGGTTTCCATCCATGTTTGATTTATTCTCTAACTGTAGCTGTTTTGTTTTATAAATCTTTTTACATGTAAAGCAGAATGCAGTGTTTTGTATTACTAAATATGACATGGCTGTTAAAAGCCAGTAATAGTAGATGTGTTTTCACCATTTGGACGTTGCACATAGTGTTAGCTTGCTTTTATTTACTAACATGCTTGGCCCCTACAGACAACATGTGAACATACTGTATGTACATTTTAGTGATTATTTTGGTGCTCAGGTCAGTAAATGTCCATTTTCAGGTAAAAATCCCCTCAGAGTGTGTGTAGGTGATATTTGTGCCCTAAGTTTGTTGGAAAAAGTCAAACTAACCCATGCAACGATCATAAGAATCCCATTTGGATCGACACGGTGTATTTTGGAATGCTACCTATCCTTGATGCCCCTCTCAGTCTCACCCCCGACTCTCCCTCTCAGTCCCCACCGACCCCCCACACACACACACACACACACACACACACCTCACATCCGCCCACCCAAAGACTTGCCAAGTCACATTTGCATTGAGGTGCAATGTTTAAGGCGGGGAGGAGGGGAGGTGTAGTTGATTCTTGATTTTAAGCCCCAGTGTGTGAGACCTCCAAACCCACTTTGAGCCATGGTCTTTTTTGTTTTTGTTCGTTTTGTTTTGATTTGATTTAGAATCACAGTCTCCTTATTCTATCCCCCCACTTATGCCCTCCTCCTCCTCCTCCTCCTTCCCTTTCTCCGACAATCCAAACCCCTCCCCTTCCCCTCTGCGTACTGTACAGTATGTCTGCGTGCCCATCCGTCACTGTCTGTCTGCCCGTCTCCCTCTGTCTGTCTTCTTGTCTGCTGTCTTGCTGCTTGAGTCTGTTTTGTTCTGCCTCGTGTCTTGTCTCTTGTCCCTGTCTTTCCTGTCTTGTCTATCTGTCTGTCTCTAAGTCAGCTCTTCCATATAGTTCATCATTTTTTTACTTCTACATCTGCACTACTTTTCTTCTCTCTCTTTGACCTTCTTTGCATCCCAACAAACATTTTGACATTGTATAGATGTAGATACTTTGGTTTGTACCGGTGTTGAAAAGCTGTTTAAAATAGAGACACATGGAAGACCTCTGTAGTAGTCCATAGTTGTTGCCTGTATCTTTTTGGTGAATTCATTACCTAAATATATTTATGCATTTTTGTACAAGTACAAAACTGTGTAATATTTACTTTTTAATGTACCACAAGAGGGTTCCTAACCATCAGGCATGTAAAACATTTTTTCTCCTATGATTATGTATGTTGGAAGTTTGGCGTTCAACCGTCAAAACAAATACTGTCGCTCACCTTAGATTTATATAGACAAGGAAAGCCCTGCACTATATAACACATTATTTTGTACTTGGCCACCTCTTGCATGACACTATTTGTCAAGTGCTTGCTGGGATGCCTATCATGAACACACAGTGTTTTTGCTAACTCATACGCTTTCACTCTCTAACTCTTGCATACTGTACACACGCACAGTCATGCCTATACCAACGCAAAATATATATACATCTATGTATATACACATACACACACATGCAAGTACACAGTACCTTCCGTGCCCTTCCTCTGCGTCTCAGACTCATTATCAACCTCCTTCCACTCAACTCCTGTCATGAGTTTTGAGCTCCTCCTTGTCTCCCTCTCTTAGCTGTCATTCTGCCCTTATTCATCTACCCCTATCTTTCACGTTCCCTCTATCTCTATTTCTTGTTCTTTGGATTTCTACTCCCTGTTGATCCAGTTCTGTTTCTTGACTCCAACACTCTGTGATAGTAGACTCTCTAGCTACAACTACTATAGTTCTTTTTCTATGTATTTCTAGGCACACACCGTGTTCCTCAATACTTATTTTGTGTTAACTGGGACTGCGATGTGACAATGTGCCACCATCACATTTTGTCACATTTGCTGGAGAAAAACAAAGTTTACACAGCATTGAAGTGGGTTACCCCCCCCTTCATCCTCCTCCAAACCTTCCCCTCTCTTTTTCTTCCTCTGTCACTCTTTGCTCCTCTGTTCCCTTTCTTTCTATCCTCTCCTCAGATGCTTTATCCTCTATCTTGTATTTCTTCTTTCCTCTCCAATCGTCTTTTGTCTGGGCATGCTAGCGACCCTTCAGTTATATTCCTCTATGCATTTTATCTCAATTTTTATATCTGATTTTGTTATCATTTACTCCTTAATTTACCTCGGTCTATTTATGCATGCTGTCTGTGAAACTGATAGCTGCATCTATCAATGGAACCGTGTCAGATCTTAATAAGGCTTTGTCCAGTGGATCTACCCTAAACCACAAAAATCTGATTAAAGTTTCTCATCTTTAAGATATCTAGGTAGAAGAGACAGGTGTCAAGTGCAAACTTATGCTAGAATGTGTTTAGAGACCTTGTAGAGATGGTCAATAGCCCAGTAACCCTACACTTCCTGTGCTGTGGGAGAAGCCTGTAATGGCCTACTTCCTGTTTGGCTTGAGTGCCTGAGAGGACAGGAAGTTCCAGGTTGCCATGTTGGCCTTATGTGATAGCATTGTCACATGGCCTTTACTACACACCTTCATACTTCGTGACCAGGTTATGTCGTAGTTGTATATATGTCAGCAGTTCAGTTCCAAAGATGAGAAACTCGTAATAGATTTTTGTGTCTTTAATTGTGCTGTGATGGGTCAAATATTGGTCAATGGAACCTTGTTGCTATGAATCGTTGCTTTATTGTTAATCTACATTGTTGTTGAAGCAGTTCTGTTAGTTTAGTTCCTTCTCATTATTTGTATATTTTTATGTTTTGAAAAGTCTACTTCTTTTATATTGTGTTTCAGTTCACATTTACCATGTTGAACCTTTTGTGTTAAGTATTTCCTTGAGAAGGGTCCATTTTCATCTGCCTCTCTTGTTACCTCTCTTTTTCTCTTTTTTTTTTTTGACTCCCTTGCCCTCTTTTGTCATCCTCTCCCCTTCCTCATGCCTTCTCCCAGTCCGGCGGGTGCCTCCTCGCTTCTCCATTCCACCAACGAGTCAGGAAATTATGCCTGGTGGAAGTGTGAACATAACGTGCGTGGCAGTGGGGTCGCCCATGCCTTACGTCAAGTGGATGCTGAACTCAGAGGACTTGACACCGGAGGATGAGATGCCAGTGGGCAGGAATGTTCTTGAACTGAGCAGCGTCCGTGAGTCAGCCAACTACACCTGCGTGGCCATGAGCAGCCTTGGCATCATTGAAGCTGTGGCACAGATCACTGTCAAATGTAAGAGATAACTGTGCTTGTGTGGAAGGGTACTGAAGACGATTGACTTCAGTTAAGTGTGAAATGTACAGGAAACTGCAATGTGTATTGCTATAATATTTTGGGGGCATTGTGAAGGAATTTCCAAGTTTCCCTTTTTTGCTACAAAGTTCTTCAATCAGTTACTGTCATAATAAACGACTGCCTCCTCTTTCCTTCCTGTTTTGTCACCATAACAGCTCTCCCCAAGCCTCCAGGTACCCCTGTGGTTACTGAAACCACTGCCACCAGTGTGACCATCACCTGGGACTCAGGCAACCCAGACCCAGTGAGTTACTATATCATCCAGTATAGGGCCAAGTCCCCAGACAGCAAGTATGAGACGATGGATGACATCACCACTACACGTTACAGCATTGGTGGCCTCTACCCCAACACAGAGTATGAAATCCGTGTCTCAGCCGTCAACACAATCGGCCAGGGTCCTCCCAGTGAGCCCGTAGAAGCCCGGACTGGTGAACAGGCCCCTGCCAGTCCACCACGAAATATCCAGGCCCAGATCATATCCCAAAACACCATGATGGTACGCTGGGAAGAGCCTGAGGAGCCCAATGGGCAGATCAAGGGCTACCGCGTTTATTATACCATGGACGATTCCCAGCCCATGAACCTCTGGCAGATTCATAATGTCCAAGACAGCCTCATCACCACTATCCAGAGCCTGGTTCCTCAAGAGACATACACAATCAAAGTTCTAGCATTCACCTCTGTAGGAGACGGACCCTTCTCAGAGCCCATCCATGTCAAAGTACTGCAAGGAGGTGAGAATATGAAAACTGATTTTTGTCAGCTTGGTTACTGGTGTTAAAATTTTGAAATATTTTTTTCTTCCGTTGCTTTCGTTGAATTTCATGACCATCAATTTTGCGTACAATAGGCACATGTGTAATGATCAAATATTTTTGAAGCCAAGTTGTTAAGTAAGTTTAAGATAAGTTTTACAGAAATCCGGTGAATGGTACATCTGTTCTCCAGCCTTTTGCTTAAGGAGAAGACTTTAACAACCAATGAAGAACATCTTCAGCTGTTGTGCGTCAGCAGCACATTTTCTTAAACTTTAAACAGTTTAAAGTTTTCTCCCCTGCTGTGCAAGGTTCACCCACACATCTGTGGCCTCTGCAAATTATGACAAAAGTCTGTTTGATCATGACAGCTTCAGAGCTGAGCGAAATCACTCCATCCAAGCTAGGGCAAGGAGGCACATCCAGTAACCCCACAATAAGTAGAGCACAATTTTACCTTGCTTGTCACTGGGGCACATACCTTTGTACTTCACTATAATCTATTTCTCTCAATTTAATTCCATCTAATTTTCTGTCATTTTATACCAAATCTCATTGTGCTCATCATGTTAGTCTGTAGACAACAAATATGCTCTTCTATTAAGAAATCACTGAATGACTTTTTTCCAATAGTAATTGGAAAATGTGTATAATATTAATTTCCATGTCTTTAGTGATTCCTAGTAACATATCCTGCAACAATGCCCTCTGCTCTGTTCTTCAGTTCCAGGTCAGCCTTCCAAATTCCAGGCTGGTGCTGTGTCTGACACCAGCATTGAACTGACCTGGGAACCTGCCTATGAGAAAGAAGGAATTATAAATTATGAACTTCGTTACATGGAAGGCAGTGTTGGCACCCAGGTAAGAATTTCAGTGTTTCATTTCGAGTTTCAGTGCCTTTTGCACTCAGAGGTGTACGTCATCTCTTAATGATCCAGCATTAGATTTCTGGACTACCATTTTAAATCAGACTTGCCAATAACTTTACTCTCTGTTAACAGATGAAGAAAACATTTGGTCCCACATCTTCATATGTTGTGGAAGGTCTCCACCCAAACACAGAGTACCACTTCTCCCTGGCAGCCATCTCTAACAAAGGCATTGGAGCCTTCACCAATGACATATCACAGAAGACCTTGCAAGCCAGTATGTAGCCATTTATTCAGTCTTCCCTCCTGTTCTTTTTGTGTGTTGGCTAACAAATGGATTTTACCCAGTAAAGCAGTTAACTGAGTTTATGCCTTTACTAAAGTGAATTCTAAGGTTATGTGCTTTTTCCTTTTCACTGGAGCTTGTAAGCTTTATTTCTCTGATGTCAACTGCATCATCATCTTTGAACTATGACTGTGTTTTTCTCAGACATAATCAGGGTTCAAAGCTGATCAGAAATGATGAACTACATAACAAACTGACTTAACTGATGTGTTGTTGAATTCTTCCTAAAACATGTGGTTTGATATTTTTGCATGTGGTCTTGATTTTTTTAACCTCAATATGACTTTGGTACTTTCTACCTTTTGTAAAGTGACATTTACACTATGAACTATGTTTTTTTGTGGAGAGTCAAGTTTGAAATTAAGCTAAAGAAAAGTCACTTTTTTAGACCGAGTGTTTTACAACGTTTTCATTTTAGAATTACCTTATTATTTTCTAACTTGGCTCTGGTGCCAAATATGTTTGAGTGTACCAAACACTGTCAAACAAATCAAGCCTACGTGGACTGACAATTTTGGCAGTTTCTTTATTTCCCTTTCACTTTTGTTCATATTTACTTTTCCTTTGTCAACAGCAAGTGCACTTTCTTCCACCTGACAGAGACACAAAAAATGTCAGATCTCCTCTAAGACCGCCAAGGCTCTCATATGAACTGTATTCAGATTGGGGATGGGGAATTTGAGGTTGAGTTTAGTCATCAAAGAAAAACAAAACCCTATCAGCAGTCACCAAAAGTACTCACATGCCCACTACCTGAATTTATTACAGTATATCAGTTCTGCACTGATTATTTTATTTTACAGATGGCAGGAACACAACTGAGTTATTTAAACCAGCCAGATAAAAATAACAGGAGTGATATCATAGCTCACAGTAGTGCAAGCTGTAGAGAAAGAAAATACACACATCTTATCCAATCAAATATCCAATAGTAGCTAAAGGACTGTTGGGATGACAGGGTATGAAATTCAAGTCTTTTGGGTTTACACAGCACACAAAGATTAACAATGATGCTGTGTATTGACATTTAATACATTAATGGTAAAGAACCTTGAAAATGTAGCTGGATTTAGGGGATTAGGGGTTGATCAGAGCTAGTCATTGTGGATCCTGATGATACAGAACATAGAAAATCACAAAAAAGATACATGTATATATTCATTGCCAGAGTGACCACCTTTATTGTTAATAAACTGGCTCTGCTTTGGAAGATTCTGTGAGGTTTAAACCAGAGGACTCTTACTGGGACATAGGAGAGCCATGGCGGTAGGAGTAGACTTCTTTTAACACATTTTCTGTTTCTACCAGTGCAACTTGTTGGCTGTACCCCCACATCTGGGTTGTGGGGGCTTCGGAACAACCACTTCACAGTTCTTTTTGTTACTGCTGGGCAGCAGAGCTACACAAACAGTGCAGAGTCACTGAGGAGAGCGCCAGTTGCATGCGACATTCACTCCTGCCCACAGGAGATGCTGTTGAGAACCTATCACTGCACCATTGATCTCTGATCAGTCCAGGCATGAAAACACTTTATGTTCATCCAGCCCCATTTCTGTCTTGGCGTCTCTCGAGTGTCTGTGCACATCTTCACCTGTCAATGTGTGTTTGTGATTTCCTTACCTCTGTTTTTGCATTTGTTCTTGACCGGTAAACTGCAAGCTGATTGGATTGGATACACTCCTCTCTTCCTCTTACATCACCCTACTCCAGCTCTGTTTTTCTCTTTGCCACTTGTTCCCCTGTGCAATGGAACAAACGCTCACCTTGGAATGGCTTGACATCTCCTTGCTCACTTTGTGTCCCCTTCCTTTTATGTTGAGTCTTTTGAAAAAAAGTTTTGAGTTAGATCTTTAATTTATTTATTAATTTCTATTACTTTCTGGGTTATCTGAAAAGGATATTGGTTTGACATCACTGCAAACAGTAGCTTGCTGCTTTCGTCTTTCTGTTGGGTTCTTGCATGAACCCAAGTCCACCACAGCAACTACAGCGCAGCAGGCAGAGCAGCACGTACAGACGGAACTGACATACCCTTGCCCGTTGAGCAAATACGGGGGAGAAAAAAACTAACTGATGGCTTTTCTCATGTCTCTGCTTGAGACAAGGGACTCTTCCTTTCAACTGCCTCATCCATACAATTACAGTTGTTGTTGGTTGATAGTATTTGCCTGCCCACCACAGAAATGTGATACTACTGTCCCGGAAATGATTGGTAGTTTATGTCTGGAGTAGTAATCAACTTTGTAAATATCCCATGAATATCCCATTTCCATGACATGATTATCAAATACTCTTTGGCTGTCATTTTAAGGTTAACTGCCATCTTGACCTTTTCTATCCATTCTACTTCTATGGTTTCACCTTAGGCCTCATTGTTCCTGGCCTTTCTCAGTCAGCGTTTTCATGCTTTTATCAAGAGTCCCTGCTCAAGCAAGTGTGAGATACATCCATTGGTTTCTCACTGCTGAGGTCAGAAAAAAATCACAGACTAAGTCACACAAAGCAAAAGATTTCCCACAACACAACACAATAAATAACTTGATCTTTTGGATGCTTTGAGGTAAGTGATTGTGTGGTTTAGGGATTCAGTCTGCCATAACCTTTCTCAAAGACGTTCACATTCAGTCAGAGACATTCACATATCCAATTAACCGTTTGTGGTTTTCTTGCAGTGCTTTTCTCAAATGCCAACAGGGAATTGGAAGGATAGAGTAAGCAGTCTTTATACATGACACGGTTAAATATTAAACTGACAAATATGCAGTTTGGCTCCTCATACAGGTCAGGAATAGCAGCATCTCTGTGCATCAAAGTCAGTGAAGAGCCCCGTGACATAGAATATATAGCTTGTATTAAGTGCCTTCACAGTGTAGTGTGAAGGCACATAGACAGTTAAAACTCTCAGCCTTTTGGGAAAACACCAGCAATAAAGCTTATTGTATTAAGAAGGAGCACATAGGCCCCACGTGAACACACAAGTGCACAGAAACATAATGGCATCAAGTTTAAGGGCAATTAACTGGCACAATTGTTACTACTCAATGCAGTGTTTTATGCAGTTTCACTCAAACAAAATATCCCACAAATGCTAGACACCCAAGTACTATACTATCATTATGGGTGTGGCACATACACACTAAGAGATGCCCCCCACATATACAGTATAGTGAAATAGTCTCACACCCTTCACTGTAATGAGGAAGCCTTATTTACTAGTTACTTGACTGAACTAGCCACGCAGACTCAGTTACATTTGAAGATTAATGACGTTACGGAAGGATCAGCTCGAATAAAAGACACAAAAGAAAATGAAATACACTGCAATGAAAAAATAAATGCATGCTGTCTATGGGAGTTGGACTCTTTTATCCAAAACACAGAGTCAGTGCAATGACTGCATACAATTTTAATATTGCTTCATTGACATTTGGCATTGTTAGTGCCATGCTCTACTCACAGCCCTACAGAACCATTTCTAGCTGGATTTGGAACCAATGCATTGCCTGGCAGGCTGAAACCCTTTTCCATTGAGTAAAAAGAAAGACAGAAATGATTTTTTCCCTGTTTGCTTTGTTATCCATTATCTGTGGCACAAAATGTTCACAGATTGTTGAAGTATGTGCTCAGTCCAAGCAGCATTACCAGGGGCTATTGCCATGGGGTCCACTCTGTCAAGAACTTCTGAAAAATGGCTGCTAAAGTCATGATGCTCCATTATGACTAATGCCTAATAACTTCTCAAATCAAAGAGCACCACAATCATTTCATTGGCTTCTTTTGGTCAATATTACAGGAGTCTGAAAAAAATTAACAAGATGTTACTGGCAACAGTAGCCCTCATTCAGAAGCAAGGCCTCTTAGGGTATGCTGCCATAGTCAGACCAGGTTGAGAGACCATTTTTGTGAGACCGTTCAGACGTGGCCGGAGTAGGTCCACAACCCGAGAGCCGGGAGGGCTCCCAGCATTCCTCTAGCCGTTATCCAGTTGCAAGGCACGCTAACAAGGCCTAAGATGGACCCTGGGAGTGGGTGTTAGGGGACTGTAGGGCCCCAGAGTGGCAGATAACAATCCCATTTCATAGCGTCAGAATTAATTTCATGCTTTGCGATGAGCTATGAGCCAGGCCCCTGGATTGTCAGGCTTTGTTACACATTTAGATTAAACCTAGAACCTGCCAGTAGCCAGTCAGGTGCTATCTCTCAAATTAAAGTGGCAGATTCTAAATCCTCTGTATTTAGCCAAACAAGCAGTTTAGCCCCCCCACTTACTGTAATTGCAGGAGGTTTTTAGATATATTGGAATATTTGTGTGAGCCACAGCATGGCCATTTGGCATCAGGGGGATTAATTCCATAATGATCTACAAATATGAACATCCTGTCATTCGAGGCTTCTGACGAAAATACAGTTCAAATGCAGACATGTGCTTATACTCTGATAGCAAAAGCATTGACAATCTGTGTCATTTTGAGGGTTGACAATAGGCACTGAGTAATGACCTGTGTAGCTAAACTGTTAGCATTAATGTGTAGAATTTATATCCACTGAAGATGTTGCACTAAAAGCACTTTTAATCTGAAGGTAGTCATAATGATTAGGTATGCCACCAGTACTTGACATTGCAGACTTTATACCCAGAGCTCTTAGTCATTCCACAACAGACTTTAAAGTCAAAGAGAAGGTTATGAATGCAGACATGACTAATTATTTGTCAAATAGCATTTAGGAAACTCTTTCAGTGAAGCTTCAAAAGAACCTCAAGGGAAGCATTAGCTGAGTTTCTTCTTTTGTGGTTGTATAGTTCTACTATCCATAATCCTACCACTGGCCTTCATGGGATATGCACTTTATTAAAGCTGTGCCCCGGCCAGTCTTAAACCGTTATCAGGCGTGAGGATGCCTGTGCACTGTGATAGCCTGGCCCCTGTCAGATTCACTGCCTTTTCCACACCACAAAGATTGAGAACTGAGCAATCATTCTTGACGTGGAGAGTTTGCAAATACAATATGAGCAGAGGAAAGAGGCTGAAAGGCTCAAAATCCAGTAAGACCGTAAGTAAATAAGCCCATTGGACACAGAGAAGGGTTTGGGAACTGTGGCTGAGGTCCTGTCCTATTTGTTGTGTGCTGGAACATTCAGTCTTCACTGGGAGGAGGCCTTTATGATAGTGAAAACTCCTGTTTTTTATTTTCATTTTTTAAAGCTGTTCTACCCAAAGTGACACTGCAGTCAGAACACTATCATTAAACTTTTATGAATTCAGCTATACAGGCTTTCGGTCTTGTTTCTTCTATTCTTGTGTCTTGGCATTCTCAAAATGGCAGTAAGCTTTACGAAGATACATAGGCACGAGGCTATGAAATGGGATTTATTTGAAGTAATTGTTAACAATGTCTGTGTACGTGGCCAAGTGCAGAGGAACTGAATATCTTGGGAGTGAGTGCTCCCCCTATGGCTTCCCCTCTCACAGTCTTGTGGACCCTCCGGCCCAAAGAAACATGAGTATTAAGCAGCCCTGGCTACAGCACAGAGCCAACTCTCTCCCTCCCAGTAACTCCAAAATGGGTCCAAAATAAACTCTCAATGGGTCAAAATTAAAGGTGTTATTTACCGATTCAAAAACGAGTATAGATCTCAAAATTTCTGCCATGCTATCTGAGAGGGAAAGTGTTGCAGTTCACTGACTACAGAGTAAGCACGCTCTGTAGTCAGGTGCTGGTGGTAAGAAAGTCTTTCAAATTTAGTATTTGTGGGAGTCAGGTACGTATGATGCAAACAATGCTTGTGATTTTTTTTTTTTTGTTTTTTTAGAAGTTAAATGTTCTTATTTTTCTGTCTATGCTGAGTATGCTGTTTTTTCATGTTTTCTCATGAGTTGTCATTTTGAACCTTAACTGTTGTTGTGGTTCTTTCTTTCGAGTCACATGGGTTACAGAGAAATGAATTTCCCAGTACCCTCCTTCAGTTCATAATTTATATTATCAGCCTTTGTTTTGGAATGAGAACATGCTGCTTGTTAACATGGGTTTCATTTGAGTTCTTTTCCTAAGTTGCTGTGTGTGGAATGCCTTTTTTTCTGGTGGTATTTCATTTTGTTTTTGATTATTGTGCTGTTTTTACCTTACATAACAGACAAAAATGTAATAATGAACTGGGTTTGTCACACCAAGATGGGGGGATATATCCTCATACAAAACCATCGTAGGGGATAGAGGACACCCGACTTGGATAGAAATATTTTCATACATGTCCTTTTATCCGTATAATACCAAACTCTGGATGAGAAGTGAAACGTTTTATCGCTCCTTGCACAGCACACTCTCTGGAAGAGCACAAGCTGTGTAAGAGCTTGGCACAGATTAGAAGCGAGAGGCATTGAATTTGATTTAGAAAGTTCACAGATGTGTAGGTTTTAATATGTTTTGGGAGAACACTTCAGACACAAATAACAGCCACCGTGTTGGAAAGCTTTTATACTGTTACAAATTAAAAAGTACAGACTACACTACCTCCCTGCTAGCTTATACTTGAAAAAAAATTAGTTTGTTTTATCTTATGCTAATATGGCTGAAACTTCTGGAACAAAAACAACAAATGGTTTTTAATGAATTGTTAAATCATGGTTATCATTTACTACCCAAGACAAGACAATGGCTGCCAGAAATCTTTACCAGTTGAACTAACAATGCACATTAACACTAACATATTTTAAATATATCCATCTTATATTATGCTGGCTTTCCGGACATGACAGTATGTTATTAATAGTCATGTGGACAGCCGAGTGGCTTAGTGGTTGCAATAATTACAGACCCTGAAATTAGGGGTTTAGTGCTCATGACTGCCATGTTTACCTGGTTTCTAGTTTTTAGCTTTTAAGGACTAAAGCCTCAGCTCAGTGCCCAAAAAATATAACGCACAATGGATTTGTTCATCCATGTCCATCTGGCACTGCACCGTGAAACTAGTGATCGCGGATAACAAAGTATCTCAGGTTTAGAATATTGAGAACAGGCTTTAAGGATGACGAGCAAGGCAGTGTCCCTCCTCCTGTTGTAAGTAGGGCTGGAGGTAATAATCTTGTTGCAGTTAGGGGTGCGCGATGTATTGAATATATCTGATATATTCCAATATTGTTTTATGCGAGAAATGGCAGATAACCATATTGTTATATCGAAATATTCGTTGGACATTTTATTAATTTATTTATTAATTAAAAACAGGCCGTGTTTACATGCAGGATACTCGCTGTCCCTCTCCCTCTCACACACATAGTCCCAAACTAATTAACCACAGTTTAATCATTAACCATCAGTTTAAGGGTCAGTCGTTATCCTGGCTCAGTTAATGTCAAGCGTCAGCGTCTTCATCCACTACTGCCAAACGCTCCCCCACTGTCCCTAACCAAACTACATTGGCAGCTTCATCTACCTTACGACAAGAAAAGTTCTAAATGGAAAGAGATAACAGCTGCCGTGACCCATCACATAGCAAAAGACATGGCCCCAATAAGCATAACATTCGTGTCTCCAAACAAGTTACTTCCCACATGATTATACAGGCAAGATCATGGCACAAGGCTTGCAAGAATTATGCTATAAAAATATCCAGATATATATCGTGTATCACGGCATAGCCTATCGAGATATTAATTACAAGCCATATCGCCCAGCCCTAGTTGCAGTAGGATGAATTACTTTTGTGGTACATCCAACTCGTTTTTTTTTTTTTTTTAAAAAGTCAAACCCTGCGATTTCAGTAGCACTAATACTTGATACTTGATACTAATACTCAAGCAAAAATCCAACACGTCAAAAAACGAACCAAATAAGTCTGCATGTCCAGCACTTGTCCCCAGGTATCTCACAAGGGTAGCCATCTTTGTTCATTATTACACAAGCTTGTGCCATTGTCCATTTATGCCTCTTATGTTGACATCTGCTTGATGATTTTATTTTAATTTTAAACATATTTTGCCTCCGTCTTTGTTTTGCAATTTTTTGTTTGAATTATTGTTATTGGATTTTTTTTTTTATCCTTTTATCATTTTCTTTATCTCTCCCATCTTTTTATTTTTTTGTTTTTCACCCCTTCCTTCCCCCCTTCCCCGTCCTCCTCGTCCTCGACCCCCTTCCTTCCTGTCCTTTCCACCTCACCAGAGCCCTCAGCCCCCCCTCAAGACATTAAGTGCAGCAGCACCAGCTCCACCACCCTGCTGGTAAGTTGGCACCCCCCACCTTTGAAGAGTCAGAATGGTGTCCTGGCGGGGTATAGGGTGCACTACCAGGTGGTGGGCCCGTCCGAAGGTGGCAGTGACGACGGGGAGCCAATGGAGGAGCCCACAGTCCCTGCCACTGAAGAGCAGGTGCTGCTGCAGCGACTGGAGAAGTGGACACAGTACCGCATCACCGTGTCTGCCTTCACTGTGATTGGTCCAGGCCCTGAGAGCGAGCCCCTGATCTGCCGCACAGACGAAGACGGTACATGAATCTCTAATGTGTAGAGGTTAAACTTAATGTAGAAATGAAGGTATTATTTGTTAGTTTGATGGTGAGTGTGCCCTTGACAGTAGATGTATATTTGTGTATGTATAGTATGTGTGTGAAGAAATTGTTGCATACATGCATGTGCAGTACTGCAAGCCTCCATTAGAACAATCAAAAAAGTATTATAAATTCTAGACCTCGCGCCACCTAGCGTGTTGCTATTAAAACGTAACTAACCAAATGTAGTTCATAATAGCTACCACATCCCATATCCTGTCTCTATCTGTAGGCTTTTAACAGTATCCCATTGCTCAGCAGAGAGCCATAAGCATTTATGAGGGCTGTACACTGCAAGGCCATATCTGTCTGCATTTATGGTGGCAACAGTAGGTTGGAGGTTAAACCAGCAGGTGTGTGCCCACTAAGGTTGCAGCTCAAATCCCCTTACTTTAAAATTTAGTTGAGGAAAAGGAATAAATAACATCATCCCTGTCCTCAGTAACTACTCTTGTGGTGCCCTTGAGCATGGCAGTCAAGCCTGACCTGCTGCACTGAAACAAAAATACTGTCGGGCAAATTCACAAAGAATGGATTGTGGCACTTTAACTACGTATGGCTATTAGCGCTGGTGTTTGTGAATTTTACTTTTTTTGCAATGAGGCTCTTTTGCATAGAAAGGGACCAATTTTGCACCAAATGTATGCACATTCTACGTAATTTAAGTACGTGCAAATAGCACCGGAGCACCGAGACTGCAGCGCAGTTAGGGGTGCATTTCACCCTTTGAGAATTACTTGTTTTCTTTTTGTCTTAGTTGTGCAGGTTTAGCGGCCACAAAAGCTGCGCAATCCTTTTGTGAATTTGCCTGTGAGCACTGGGCGTAAAGGAAGTTATTTAAAAAAAAAAAGGACATATATGCTCAATTGACAGTCTCTTGATGCAGAAAATGTTCAAATAGATAGACAAATAAATTGATTTTTGGTTGTATGTGTTTCCTTTCCTCTACATGTGCAACCACTGTGTACCACTTAGGCACAAACTATTGATTGTGCTTGGAAAAGACAGAAAAGCCAAGATGGTTGCAAAAACATCTCAACCTCGAAAGAGCAAAAGAATAAACATGATACAGCTAAGTTGGATAGCAGAAACTAAATGACAAAGGAGAAAAGCAGTAGAGCAATAAAATACATAAACTGACAAGTAAAGATGTGGGTATGTCACAGCACATCTGAATCATTGACGGATGGCTGACATTGGCTTCTATTCTCCACGATCCATTTCACATCCATTACCACAGCATTTTAAGCATTTTTCTGACACTGATGTACAACAAGCGCAACAGTAGAGACAAGCTTAAATTATTGCCAGACCTGTTTTAAAAAAACACCAGTATCTGGAATTGTAGGGGTGAATGCCACAGCGCACTGACAATAGCTCTAACAAATTTCCTGGTGTCATTACGATAATAACGTTTGACAGAGAAGTGCCAGGTAAAGAAATAAGAGCCAGGGCTAAAAGGTAGAAAAGATTTTGGTAATAAACAACATTGGTGCATGATCATGGGGGGTGGGGGAAATGGGGTTGTGATTTAGGGGGGAAGAAGGGGACTTGAAGTGTTTGTGGACGAGCAAATGGAAGCCGTTTGAGTGGAGGTGTTCTATTAATGGCACATCCATCTCAGAAAGGGCCAGTCCATGGCACACTGAAAGGCCTAATGCAAGGCCTTCCATAAAGGCCTGTCATTATGACTGAGAGCTTCCCACTGATGGCAGACAGACACAGCAGACACATATTGAAAAGGTGGTGCAGGCAGGAGAAAGTCGTGGTGGTGTGTGCATGTGTGTTGGGGAATATGGTACTGTGGGAAGACTGCCACGAGTGTGTTTGTGTAAGGGGGTTATTAATTTCATGACACAGTTTTATGTGCCTCTCTCACCCTGCATTGCTCACCTACATCTACTTGGTCCATCCACTGGTATCTGAAAATAGTGTATCAGAACCACATTTTTTCAGCAATACATATAGCAAAATGATTCTGATTTGAGTCTTTGTTTTGTTACCCACAGTTCCTGGGGCTCCTCCAAGGCGAGTGGAGGTGGAGGTCCTCAACTCCACAGCATTAAAGGTGATGTGGCGTTCCCTGACGCCAGGCAAGCAGCACGGTCAGATCCGTGGCTACCAGGTTCACTATGTACGAGTGGAAAATGGAGAGTCACGGGGCCTGCCCCTCATCAAGGATGTCATGCTGGCTGATGCCCAGGTATGACCATCTCACAGTTTCCTCAGTACAAATCAGTTATGTCAGAAAAAATGTAAATTCCACCAAGTATACCCAGATCTCCCTTTGAATTTCAATCGTGATACAAAGAGACACCAATTAAGCAGGTTAAAACAACACAGTTACACTGATGCAATGATTAAAACCACAGAAACTTTGCCCAACTTTTTATCTCACACAGACTGCAAATTGTGTACTTCATCCTCGCTGTTGTGGCTTTTCAAATATTGCTGGAGTATGGGAAGCGATATGGGTGCTCTTCCCTCTTGGATTTCATTTCATATTGCTGTAATATTCTTTCCCCCTCAGCCCACAACAAGAACTGTAATCAAAGCTTCACTCATCTTGTCCTCCCTCTTCTGCCTCCATGGCTTTTATTAGGAATGTCTAGACCCCTGGTTTATGGCAACATCTGCCATGAAATGTCTGATTGTGTGCTCGTATCAAATGCAAAGACTCAAAGAAAATGCTGATTATAGTATTCTGTGCTTGGGGGGCAAAAGTAAAATTGGCATGAAAACATTTCACCAAAAATCAGCCTCCACTGACAGCTAGAACTGTAATAGAGCCCTGAATAATGGCCTCTTTTTTTTTCTTTTTACAAAACTTCTGTCAACACAATGTCGGAGGAATCCTGCCAATGGGAGACTTTTGTGCATAGTAGCAATCATCCAAATGGAAATTATAGCCTTGAAGCAATAGGGTAAACAACACAGAAAGTAATTATTGTATGCAATTCTACATATTTTGGGAATAAATGAATCAAAATCTATTTTTTCCACATGAATGAAGGGTCCATTCAGGCCAAATGCCACCAGCATCACGTTTACATTCTTGGCATTTAGCTGACCCACAAAACCCAGAGTAGGAGTAGAACTTAAATTATATGATCCAGCAGTCAACAAAGAATTCCAGGCAAAAATATTTTTTTTGTTGCATATTTTTGTTAGTATATTCTAAAATTACCTCATCATTAAACCCTTAAAAAGCTACATCTTAATGTCACAGCCGGCTGTAGCTATCAATGATATTGCAGCTATTGCTGCATAGTAACATGGTTAAACAGCTCCAGGCCCCACAGACAGACCTATACAACTCTCAGTCTTGTTTCAGCTGCTCCTCAAAACATAAGCTTCAAACAGCTTCTCTCTCTCCTGACCTCACAAAACCAGTGACCTATTTCTGATACCAACCCTCTGCTCCCAAACCTCTAATGCCCCTGTCTCTCACAATCCTATTTCTTCCCTTTCTTTTTTTCTCTCTTTCTTTAAAAAAAATATTTCTCTCTCTCTTGCACTCTCCTCTTTGGCGGGGGGGGGTTAGTGGGAAACGGACGATACAGCAGAATATGTGAGTACGAAGTTTTGCCTGAGTGCTTTGTGTAGCTGAAAGGGTATAAACAGCGGGTATTGCATCAACCTAGTTGGATTCACAGTTTACACAACCTCTCCAATCTTTATTGAATAAGTTTGGATTACAAAGTGGCTCAGAGGTTTCACCTCAGCTGTCTGGCCAGCCAACTTCTACACTATCTCTATACACCACTAAGGATAAAAGGACAAACTTCTATTGCCAGCTAGCTTCTACAAAATGGTGGCTGATGCAATATCCACTGTCCACTGTGTCTGGAATGCTAATGCTACTTGTGTCATGCTGTGTGTGGATAGAGGGTGTTTTGTCTTGTGCTCTGGTGGTGTGTGTTTTTTTTCTTTCTTGTGTGCCTGATTTTTAAACCATATTATTTAATTTTTCTATGTGGTGCCTTAGAATTACTGTGCTGCCCTAAGTTCACACCCTTTTTTGTATCTTTTTTATTAGAAATATTGAGATAGTAGTTTACATAACATCCATATATGACCCTCGAAACCTACTGTAAAATCCTCATCACATCCCCGATGATCATTCACAACTGCAGATTTTTTTTTCAACAAATTGTACACTTATTTTGAACCCAGATTTGAAACCCCAGTCCATCTGCATTACGTGAATACCATTTCAAGTGCAAGACAGTACTTATAGCTCATTTACCTTTATTGACCTCTCCCATCCCTCTGCCAACCAACCTGTTAAAAACCTCATTCTGCATTCGTTGAAAGATTCATTAGAATTGATTGGAAGCCTCTCTTTGAAGAGGACTCGAGGAAACTTAATGGCTGAGGTAAAAACTGCCAGCGAATGGGCAGGATGTATTCAGCATGCATTTATCACAAAGTTGTTGATTGGAATATTGCTAAAGGAACAAAGGGGGGGGGCGGGGTACTTACCATTTACATACCTAATGTCCCTTCTCCACCTTGGCATTTTTAAGGATTTACTTAATGGAATAGTCTCTCATTACACTGGGGAAAAAACATTACATTTAATGCATGCCTCTTGAAAATTAATAAAGAGGACCAGGAGACACTTCACTTAGATTAACATTCTGCATAAGGCAGTTTGAGCTGCATGAAGGGGGGTCAAATCACCAAAAATGCAAGACACATTTTGACATTTTCCTGTCCTGTCTCTTCCCTGTCTTCCATAGGAAATGGTCATCGGAGGACTCAAGCCAGACACCACTTACTCCATCACGGTGGCAGCGTACACCACCAAGGGGGATGGAGCCCGGAGCAAACCCAAACTGGTGGTGACCAAAGGGGCAGGTCAGTACAAGGATAAATAATTTATTTGTTGGTTTGTTTACAGAACCTTTGTTAATGCAGCAATAAAGGTAGCGTATTCTTTTTCAGCCTTCGGCTAAGGGGTACGTTGCTCAGGGGTTCCTCACCATTCCCACCAGATGTTACTGCTAGGCTACCATCTCAGTATTTGATTAACAACATTGGACGGACCCATATTTACAGCCACAAAGTTATGTGTTTAACTGATCCAAACCTATTTGGAAGATCTGGAATAGCAGACATGAACAAATGCAAGAATTCCTGATATTTTTTAAGTGCATTAGGCGTCGTTATTAAAGGTATGGCTCATGAGACTTTGCATTCATTTTATTTTGCAGTCATTTTTATCTACTGAATTGTATCTAAGACCTTTTTTCCACATTAACCATTCTGAGGTATATCTGGATTCAAGAGCAGTTCAGTCAGTTGAGCTGATGTTTGCTTCTGTCAGGGCAGCATTTATCATTTGATTCATGTTTAGAAGACTATCCACAGATTTTTAGAGATCAAGGAGGCAGTGTGAGGTACTTGGAGATTTTTCAGACAGATTATGACAGCTTGAAAACCCCTGTTGGGTCGTTGCTTTGATCTTTAAGGATAAAATACTAGAGGCTAATGCCTGAAAACTAGAGTACAAAGCCTTGTCTTCTTCTTTTTCCTTGTGACCACCAGTAAGCACACTAGTTTTACCGCTTGAGCATGTTTGGAAGCTAGCAGCTTAGTTACCATGAACATGATCTAAACCTGTGAGGCTGGCTGTTTAAGAGTGTGAAAGCCTTCTTTGAGAGAATTTAAGGCGTCAAGCCAAGATAGGAGTGTCCTTTTATGTGAGCATCTGTGTCAATTGGTTTTGGGGGGCTTCAGAAAGCCAATATGTACACAACTGCATGCATACCTTGTCACTTACACATACTCATGAGTGCATGCAGTCTCCACCACTGATCACACATGTACATGCAGACCCATGCTGTGGCATTGCATACACATGAAATAAAACACACCAATAGATACACACCCGACACATCCTCGCAACATAACATGCACGCACACACAAACACAGGCAAATTTCCCAGATCCTGACAGGTATGTGTGGACAGGTGTGTATGTGTTACACGTGTCAAGGAGTGCGACGCTGCCAAAGGGGCTTGAGTGAGTGCTGTCACTCTCCATCCTCCTGTCAGGGCCGGCTGACTGATATGCCAGTCTAGCGCACTCTGTCTGTCCCTCAGAGGGAAAACCTCTTCTTTTTTTATTATTGAAGTGTAAAGAAATGGTTTTTGCCAGGGGGCCAAGATAAATAGAAAAAGGGAAGGGGTGAGAGGTGGGGAGAAGATGAGTCTCAGCCTTATTCGGAGGTGAAGTGGTTGTCCTTCTTGTTCTGAGGGATGTTAGGATGGCCTAGTGAATAGAAGGGTTCCCACTGGTTATGGGATTTCGGATATACTGTGGGATTTGTCTGTATCAGGCAGGGAACAAAAGCAAATTTTTTTTGTCTTCTCTGAGGACTCCATGAAATGTCAGAGAGTTCAAAAAATGGCGTACTTTTCAGAAAGATGCCCAAATCTTTTGTATACTGTCTCTATTTTGTTGTTGTTTTTCCTCGACCTTAGTGGACAGCTGTAGAGCATTTCTGATCTGAAATGTGACAAAATCATTGAGTTATACATTAGGGCCATATCATTACAAAGACCAGTGTCATATTAGACAGTGTGCCAGTCAACAAGCTCTTCTTCTTACTGCTTAATTCAATCTTAAACTCTGCTAGCTGAATTCCTAAAAAGTAAAATTACTGCTACATTCAAAAACCACATATATCTATTATGTATTGATTCTATATTTTGACAAGGTACCTAATGGAATGCATACTAAAAATGGTTCTCAACATATATTAAATTATTAACCCAGATATATATGATGTTTTGACATCTGTGTTTTTAACCATACAAACTGATGTTGCAAAACTGCTCTTTCAAGTGGTTTACCCTTGTGTAAACTCACTCATAAACTGGCACACTTTGAAAGTGTGATGCAAATATATGAAACATTCTACTTTTAAAACACACACAAACACAGAACTTATACAACAGCTCTTAAAAGATTTTTTTACAGACAAGCATGCACTTAAAGTGAGCAATTATAGTCATAGTTTTGTTCCTTTTAGGAAACATAAAGGCCTGAAAAGCGACATCAATACAAAACATCATGATAAACAGAGTATGTTTCCGTGCCACTTAAAAGTCACTTCACATCAATGGCCAAGACTTCCAGACATTCCAACAAGCCTCTCTGGTAGTTTGGTGTTTCAGAAAGTATCCAAAGCAATCTCAGGATTGTTTGGGATATAAAAAGTAGAACTGTGCACCTATTTGTGAGTCACAGACAAACAACATTCATTCTGCTGGAACTGTCTTTGTTTGCTGAATGAAAGTCAGCTTTGAAAAGTGCCTTTTCACAATTCATACTTTCCAAAATCTTGCTTTGAGGAACAACCTTAAACATGGCCAATGCGAGACAAAGTTTTTGAGGGGGCCAAAAGGAGCCTTTATTGACAAAAGATTCAAATGTTTATGTCTGAAAGTGTTATTCTGCCATCCCATCTGCACGTTGAGGAGTTTTTCACTGGGCTGAAAGGAGTAACAATCAATGCCCATCCTTTTTTATCTTATTTTCTTGTTCAGGTTCAAGTGGAAAAAAATATATTGGCATCTGTTTTAAGAAAGTTTTCAAAACAAACTAAGTAGAACTAACCAATCAACAAACTCAAAACAAACACTCTATAGGTAGCCTACAGTATGCAGTAGGTTACCCAGCACCTCTAACTTAAGAGCCTCTGCGCATACAGTACAAGGAAAAAATTGTAAAGAAATCTTATTAAAATGGAAGATTTGGGGCACGGCAAGTCAGAGAGGGGGGGCCTCATGATGGCTGGCATGTGTGGATCGTCATATAAGGGAGGAAGGACTGGCCATCTTATGAGAAAGCACTATAAATGTAAAATAAAGGCTTGTAAGAGAAAACAAAACACCAAGGAAGTTTCAACAGTCTGTTCAAAGCTAGCTGCATTTGGCAACTTCACACACAGTATCGGTGGCCCCAAAAGGTAGCTGAATGTTGAAGATTTAAAAACCCTAAGTCATGAAAGGTAATGTTGAGAAGCTGTTCCAGTTCTATACTTGCTGATACTGTTATAATATTTTAATATTAATGTTGATAGTGTGCTAGTCAGTCAGCGTTTAAGTTTTACTGTGTATCATTTTGTACCATTGGGTAATGATTTAAGGCTTGCAGTGATGGATGAAATTATATTTGGAAGTTTTATGTGTGCTGTTTGTAATTATGTGAAGTGGTTTGCATTATTCATTAATTGTACTGCAAGTCAGAGTGGATATAGATTCAAATGAACTCAGTCACACTGTTGTTAGACCGGCACTGAAGACATTAGTAGTGTATCCTGCCCTGGTAGTATCTTGACCACTTACAAACTCCCATCTCCCAGCCTCACAGCACTTCATTTCGATTGTTGCATCCTGTGAAAGGGTGCTGAGTGATGCATGTGTGGGTGTTTAAAAAGGTGTGGATACTTATTCCAATGCTGACTGCAGACAGCTGACTTGAAACATCAGCCCTGATCCCCTCATTGCATGTTTAGTAACTTACTGATTGGCTCTCTGTCTTTCTCCTCTCTCTCTATCTCTTTCTCTCTTGCTTCCTTAATAGCGCTTGCACTCCGAATGGGCCATGTGAAATTTGTTACAGATTTGACTCCATGGCATTTCCTACCCTACCAATTCCCTCCATGAACCCCTGCCACATACACACACATACACTCCTTCAGTAAGCAGACTAAATTAAAAGCAGAGGGAAAGGAAGATGGAAGAGGGATGGATTTGTCATGACCTTTAAGGTTAAAAAAAGACCTCTTACCCCCCACATGTCCTTAGATATGTTACGTCTCCACAGGCTATAGCCACAGGTGAATCAGTGGGAGATTATTTTCGATTGTGAAAGACTGCATCTCAAAGCGGAGAACCTTACATCCGGGGCGACAGATAACTAAAAAGTGCATATATGTGCAACATGTAATTTGCAGGTAATATGTTAGTTTGTATGTATATTTTGGTGTGAGTGTGCACGCGTGGTGTGCACAAGAGAGGGAGGAAATGAGAAGGAAACCTGATCACCCCTTTCTCAATCAGGCTGAGTGAGTGTCAACAGCAGGCTGTTAATACTGTGGCCTGATGGGAAACGTGCCGGGAGGCCCACAAGGAGGGATTGAACCAGGGTCTGCCCAGAAATGGATGTAGAGGGAGAGGGATGCAGGGGGTGGGGGGACGGGGGAGGAGGTTAGGAAATGAAAGGGGGATTGGGCAGTGTGTAAGGGTAGACATGGGGAAAGAATAAGGGAGAGTATTAGTGGGGAGAGAGATGAACAGTGAGGAGAGGAGGAGAGGGACAATCAAGGTGTCCAAGAACCCCAGAATCACTCATGTAAAGACACACACACACACATTTCTGCCTCCTCATATCCCTGTTGGGCCCTCTTTGCAGCAGATTGCTCCTTGTCCCCAGTCACCTTCATCATCCCTCATTCACTCATTTTTCACCCCCTCACCATGCCCTTGGGCTCTCTCTCATCACCCTGTAGCACCACACGCACACAAACACACACACGCACACAAACACTCACTGTACACACCATGAACAACCCCACCTCCTCCCAACACCAATCTGCTGGCTCAGTACCCGTGGTCCTTCTCCCCAGTGTGCAATAGGCCACTGTTTTAAATGTACAAATAATGAAATAGTTTCAGGGCCATAAAGGTTTGTTGAGGTTAGAAGCGAAGCACAGAAATTCAAAATGGAACACACACACACACACACACACACACACACACACACACACACACAGAGTCATCACAGAATCATTATCTCTGATTCTATTTCCTTGATTAGCGGTGAGCATGAAGGCAGAGTGGGCTTTTAAATGACACCAAGCTGAGCTATAGTATGTAGCCGAGAAGTATTAAGAGCATTCGTCTCACCCAACACTCGGTGCCCCCGCCTTTCCATTACCGGCAAAGGCTCAGCTGACTAGCCACCATCCACCCACCAACCCTCATCTAGCAACAGCCCTCAGAAAGAAGACCATTAGCAAGCGGAAATGAATAATATGAACGGAGGGAGGGGACTGTGTAGAGTGGATTGCGTTGTGTGCGTGTTTTTACTACGCACACATTAAGACATGCATCTTGTATATCAGGAATGTACTATAGGTACATACGTACACATACACACACACACACACACACACACAATGATACTATTCCACTGAGAGGAAGTACTTTTGCCCCAGACTAATGTTAGCTTCTCCAAATTACTTTAAGTCCATACTGGGCAACAAGCCAAACAGCTCTGTGTGCAGGTGGAATGGTGAAATACAGTAGGAGCTGGAGATGGCTGCAAACCAGGGCCTATACCATCACACACATAAACTCATACATGTGCATACACACTGTCCATTATGCATGAAGATACACACAAGCAGATGTACATAAGACACGTGTACACAAAAAGGCTCAAAAAGATGCTGTTTAAATATAAATTTTTTAAAAAGACCTCTATCTCTTATTGTTTCTAAATGTAGAACTTGAAGCAGTTCAGCATATTTGATGACGTTGATGCACTTGCATGATTCTTGCAATTTTTGGATCGTATCCACATGGTTGAAATGCACTTATTGTGAGTCGCTTTGCAATGTAGTGTAACAGCTGACAAACTTTGGATGTATAGTGATGAAGAAGGCAAATGTATCCATAATTGTGGCTGCTTAAGATTATGATGAAATGTATGTTACACATTAAACTAGAGTTAATAATTTGTATTCAGCTTTTTCAGCGTTTTTAATTTATGCTGAGAAAGCTCTCACTGCCAGGACCAACCAATTTGCTGCCGACCCAGTTTGCCGACCCAGTTGGCAAGCTTTTTGAACAGAAATATACAGAGATAGCCGATATTCTCACCAATGGTCTCACAAACTCATGTAGAGGCATGAAATTAAATTCATAATGGTACATAAACTGACAGTGCTGTATTACTTGCATTATACTATTTATCCAGTCATTCTTATAATACAAAAATGAGGTATTTTGAAATGATGTATTTTGCAATTGAGTACATCACTAGCAGTGTGGATGTCTGCAATTGTAACCTCACTTATATTTGCCATATATCTGTACTGTCACTGCCTGTATTTCTGAGAAAGGAGGGACGTAAATGAGTGGGTCAAGATAGAATCTATTTACAGAGAGATTTGGCTCAAGTGTGAATCAGCCACACTCATCTCTCACAAAGCTTTGGCGGCAACTTGAGAACTGAAGGCTTCCCATAACTGCTCCTGCCTCTATCACACTGATGGGGCCTTAAAAGGAGAGTTAAGATGAGACATGTGTCATCCATAAGAGCAGCAAAACTGGGCCACTCTGAAGAATGGTGTCTAGACCCCAAGCGTAGATCATCCATTTTACAACAAGAGATGACTCTTACAGCTGAAAGAGGCACTGTTCTCTGCTTAAAGTTTTAGTGATGCTTTGCAGTACAGAAATGATTTTGAGTATCATGAAATGGTAATGTGTACAGCGATCACTCAAGAATTTAAAGGCTCTGAGGATCTCCATGCAACACAACTTGACTCCGTTTTTTAGGGTGTTATCTGATGGATGGCTGAAATTAAAATTATTACTGTAAATGTAGATTCTGTAATCTGTTCATGTTTACAGTAGTCACTGAAAATTCTTGATTCTCATTGGTTGGCAGTCCATGTCCATTCTTTTATTGTACCATAAAGTATAATTATACAGGTCTGATGCAGGTATTTTTTTGCCTGGCTAAATCAATGCTTCAGTAGTATACTGTAGGTATCAACAGCAACAGTGCTGGGGCTTCAATGCCTTATGATTTAGCTAAAGAGCATTTAAATGGTGTGCTTTAATTCAATGCACTTTAGGATTGCTGTACTTGTGAAACGTGAACTTCTGCTATCAACCGTTTGGTTCTGAGCTATATTTTGCCTAGTAACATAAGAAGCAACAGAAACCGTACATCACACTTTTTAAAACAACCCATAATTTTTATTATAAATGAATGACTCTTATTTTTAATTTGATGTCATTGCTGAATGTTGGCAAGTGACCGTAATATGAATAGGGAAAAAAGTCCCTAGGGTGTTGCCTGGTAGCTCACCTGGTAGAGTGCATACCATGTACTTTAGGCTTGCGGGCCCCTTGCTGCATGTCATCCCCTCTCTCTCCCACCTTTCCTGTCTCTCTTCAGTTGTCACTATCCAATAAAGGCAAAACTGCCCAAAAATATCTTTTAAAAAAAAAGCACTCCCTCAATTACCTCAATACAGCTATTGTAGTATTCCTTGTGCCTGTTCAGTTTGTGATTAACATCTACATTTGTTTTATTTCTTTGTCTGTGCAGTGCCTGGTTCGCCCTATCTGTCAGTGGCTCAGGACTCGGAGACATCAGCTATGGTTCGCTGGGACCCTCCAGACCTGACCAATGGCATGGACCTGCAGGGTTACCGGCTCCAGTTTGGCCGGAAAGATGTCTCTCCTTTGGCCACACTGGAATTTGCTCCCCAAGAACGACAGTACTCTGTGGGCAACATTCACCGGGGGGCCACCTATCTCTTTAAAATCTCAGCCAAGAGCAGGGGGGGCTTTGGGGAAGAGGCTGTGGTAGAACTCAGTGTGCCCGAGAATACGCCAGGGGGATACCCTCAAATTGATGAGGGCTCCAACGTGACATGCTGCTCAGTGCAGCTGTCCTGGTCCCCACCCGTGCTAGCGGAGAGGAACGGGGTAATCACAGAGTACACTTTGGCCTATAAGGAAGCCGGTTCCGGAGGAGCACCACGGGAGCTCCGCTTGCCCCCCAGCCTGTCCAGCTATGTGCTCAACAGCCTCAAACCGAACTCAGCATATGATGTAAAAATACGTGCACACACCAGTGTAGGTCCAGGGCCCTACAGCCCGCCTATCCAGTATCGGACGGTGGCCTTTGATCCAACAGGTAGGGCTTGCCTGTTTCTTTCCCAACCCAGTTAGC
The DNA here is from genome assembly GCA_005408345.1 of Macquaria australasica. Taxonomy (NCBI): domain Eukaryota; kingdom Metazoa; phylum Chordata; class Actinopteri; order Centrarchiformes; family Percichthyidae; genus Macquaria; species Macquaria australasica. The sequence goes on from SEMN01000354.1 coordinate 86,570, forward strand.
AAGGGGTTGGAAATTGGCTAAAAACAATCTGCAACAACACAAAAATGAAAACTGCCCCACCCCCTCCAACCACCTCCACTTCTCCTCAAGCAAGAGAAAAGATTGATATTAAAATTGTTTGCCGTGGGATACTCACTTCACTAACCCAAACAAGGTAAAACCCAAGTCAGTAAGTTATAGTCAGTCATTTTGAGAAAGAGGAGAGCAGCCTAGAATTTCAAGGTAAGTGCTGTTTGGTCAGACACTCCTGTCAGTCATCCTTGCAACCCTTTGCCAAGCACACTCACACAGCTAATGCCATCTCACATCCCCAGTTTTCAAACAAGGTAGGACCTCAGTCAAACCCAGTCACTCCAAGAGTATGTTTGGACTATTTTAAGATGACAGGAAGCAGATTTTGGTTCTTTATGTTATTTTTGGTTTTGGGTTTGTTTTGAGATATACCTTCCTAACCCCCTTCCTTTCCTAATTCCTCCTTCCCCTTTCCCTGTCCCTTAATGGGACAGCTTGTGGCATGGCATCCCCCAGATGCACTGCTCAGGTCTGTTGGCATGCTGTGTTTTGGGTCTGTCTAAATGCCCGCCTGGCAGCACGTTGGCAGTGCCAACCCAGACTCAGTAGAGGTGTAGGAACAGTTGGCAATTGGACCATATGGGTCAGTTGTTAATCCTCAAGGGGTCATGAGTTCAAAGAGTGGTGAGACGGGTTGGCACTACCCACGATGGCTAGCCAGTGGGTGCACCCTTGTGCTCCATGGGTTTGTCGTCCACGAGTCTTACGTGCTGTGTGTCTTAACCAATGGCGTTGCCCTTCTCACAGCCAATCACAGCTCACCGTTACACTGACTCTCCAACCCAGAGGAACGTTGCAGGGGAACAACAGTTGTTTTTTTTTAAACCAAAGGTTCTTCTTTTGTTTCTCTTTCCTTGGTCTCTATACATGTTCGATTCACTGAAGATACACTGTCTTTTTTCTTGCATTTGTCCGCTCAACAGACGTTCCAAAGAATTTCACTGTTAAGTGGGCCACCAAGACCACAGTGGTCCTTGCATGGAAGTTTTCTGAAAGCAGGTTTCCATACAAATGCACGGTGAGTTTAATGTAGGGCAAAAACATTATTTCAACTGTCAGCTGAGTTATGTTTTAATATAAAAACATTCTGAACTAATTTTCATCTGTTTTTCTGAAATTGTAAATGGCTTGATTTTTTTAATGCATTTGCATATTTCAGTGCATTAATTCACTTTCCAATCATACTAATTTCCAACATACCCATTCAGTCATGTAATCATCAAAATGCACATCCATTCTTACCTACATCCGTTCTTACCTAAATCCACCCCCTTACCTGCCCATCCATGTCTATTCAACCACTAATCTATTGACCTACCAAAATGATCATACATCCAGCTATCCCTCTAACCAACTATTGATTACTTCTGGACCATCTTTTGAACTCTAGATTGAGTACAACCGTCAGAAGATGGATGTAGATGCCAGGCAGATGAGGGTGCTTGTCACTGGGCTAAGGCACAATACCACCTATGAGTTCAGGGTGACCTGCCAAGAAAGCATGGATGGTGGGCCACGACACCGTGTGGTTGCCAGGACCGCACCACTCATCCTGGTCAAGAAACCCAAGCTGGACATCTACGCTGAGCCTGACAACATGCTCACCATGTCCTTCCCACCGCTCGATAACAAGGATGTCAAGTGAGTATAGTGTGCTGAAAGATGGGTTCTGCAAGCGCTGTCTGAATTATCTTTGAGATTTGGGGTATTTAGGTTTAAGTCTCAAGATGCTTGAGCACTGATGTGATATGGATTGAGATCTCAGGATGTCTGAGATGTGTTGAAATGAGAGTTTAGGTCTTAGGATTTCTAACATGCTGATCATTGCTAGACCCCTTGCAAGTAATGAATAATCGCTTACATTTTCTGTCAACCCTGTGATGAATGTTTTCACCTAAAATGCAGAGTCACTATGATTTTTTGATAACTTACTTTGGTGCTGGGTTTCCAGGAACTTCTATGTGGTTGTGGTGCCACTTAAGAGGACCTCTGGAACTGTCAAAAACCTGAAGAACCCTGATGAGATGGACATGGAAGAGGTAGGTTATTTTGAAAGCAAAAGGTGTGGGGCTATTCTGGCAAACCAGAAATTATCAGGTCAATTGGGTTACTGGGTCAGAAAGAATTAAGCATATGTAATAGGAAGAGGCAAGTTCAAAACTTCATTATTTCCAGAGACACATGTTGCATGTGCTAGGCAAATTGTGTTGTACACAGCATGTACCAGACATGGGCACACGCAACACAGATGTAAGTACATCTCATCTATGCTAATTTATCCCCCCAAGCATGCAGAATAGAGAATTACACAGTCTCCACTCCAACTCCAACTCTTCCCATAGCTCGGGGTCACCTTGAGTGCCAGATCAACAGAAACCCTCCCAATTGGATTTGGGATTACACACATTCCCTCTGCTTAGTGCCCGCCTCTGTCTGCAGTTTGAAATTAATGAGAGGGGTTGGATGGTGGTGGTGGTGGTGGGGGCCTGGCTACATGGGACATTGCCAGACAGTTAGCAGCTTTTTGAATGCAAGGGTGCAGTAACACCCACAGTTTTTTCCTTTGGTTTCAGTCAGTTAACTGAAAGCGATCTTGTTCTTGTGCAGAACAGCCACTTAAATCCATTAACTTATTTATTGGAAACATTTGATAACCTGTAATCCTGTAATAGATATATTCTCATAGTTCTCAAAATTGAAGAGTTTGATTATTAATATGTGTGTGTATCTTTTGATCATCATTGAAAGCATCTGCCTCTCTGCCTTTTTTTTAACCTGGTGTTTACACTCACTGCAGATCATAAACAAACCTTTGACAGCATCAGAAAACATTATTAGCTAAGCTGAGTTGTTCTCTAGTTTTAGTTCTTGAAAAAGATCTGTCAGTTAATTTGGGACTGATGATGTAGAAACTGCAAAATCAAAAGAGGATACAAAAAGGAATACATAAAAAAGCAAAAGTAAACTAATACCCTTTTACATCGATCAGCTGTTGCGGGAGGTGAGCCCGAAGCGTCGTTCACGCCGTCAGCTGGCTCAGCTTGACCAGAGGAAGCCCTACATCACAGCCTGCTTCAGGCAGCTGCCCTCCAGCTTCACGGTGGGATCTGACCACCGCCACAGCAGCTGTGAGAACAAGCCTCTTGAACCTGGCCAGGAGTATGTCTTCTTCCTGCTGGCTGAACTCAATGCCACCGCCGGGGTGAGTTACTAATTTAACCCAGTTTAACACAGTTCAGTTGACTTACTTTTAGTCAATTTCTTTTTGTCAGAGTGGATTTAATAATTCAGTTCTGTTCATGGGTTCACTTCAGTTTTGTTCATCTGAATCTAACTCATTTCAGGTCTATTTAATATGGTTCTGTTCAAGCCAAGTCACTCAGTATTTACATTTTTGTCCATTTGGTGCTGGTTAGTTGGGGTACCATGCTGTAACCTGGATTGTGCTTCATGTGCTATGTTAACATCTACCTGATTTCTCTGTTCAGAAAATGTTTGCTACCAGCCCTTATACCGACACAGTAATGACTCCCGAGCTGGTGATGGACGCCCTGCCACTAGAGACTGGTGATGGACTCATATGGGTAGTGGGCCCAGTCCTGGCTGTGGTCTTCATTATCTGCATCGTCATTGCCATTCTCCTGTATAAAAAGTGAGTTGATTGTTTTTTGTTTTTTGTTTTTTTGTGGAGAATGCAGTTGGACCTGTATTTGGACTTTACAGTATAAAAATAACATTGTTCAACCTCAAATGGTAGAAAATAACACTCAGGTTATTAGTATACAAGACATTGATATTTTATACTTAGTAGCCAGTATAAAATGCTTTATTCTGGAAAGAAATTTGAAATCTGATCTTTCCACCCTAATAAGCATCCTTTTCTCATTAAGATACACAGGGAATTGAAACTTTAGCTTTGCATACTTAGAGCCTTGCCCCATCCACTGGTCTACACAAGAAATCTAACTGTGATCCATATTTTTACTTAATTATGGTAAATGTGCTGGTTATCGCAGGGTTTTTTTTCTTATCCAGACAATACACAATGACGATTTTCTTGTCATTTGATGTTGAACCAGTAATTTTCAGTGTTACTGGAGAACTGGGCTATTGGGAAATAATTGCATGTTAGGGAGCATGTTAAAAGTGGGGCCTATTTTGTATTCATAGCAGCATGATATTCAAAGACCCAACAACATTGTTGCATGTAAATATGAAAGAGCTTTTCTTGTGAAAAAGATGGTTGTGGGAAGTGAGGGGGTTGGAGAAAGGAGAGAGGAGGAGATTCTTTGAGATGGTGCTCAACAACTGGACTGAGAATGGTACAATCTACCAATCAAGAGATGTCACAGATATGTATTTAAAGAGGTTTACATTTCAAATAATACCTATTAATTCTGGAAAGAATATTCCATTAAGGTGTTATGCCAATGTTGCCCCAAGTTGCTCACTAGTTGTTTTAACCATTATCAGCTTAAAATGTATTAATCATTTTTCAGGAGTGAGTGACCCTATTTTCTAGTGGTGGACATCAAACTCTTCTTTTATACTTTATGAACCTTAGAAGAGGCAGCTTTCTTCCTGTAACAAGTCTAAATGAATTTTCAATTCCTCAGTATCCTGGGGCTTTGGAACATACATATACAGTCAATATTGCCCACTTGTTTTACAGTTAGTTGTAGCTTTTAGTCTCAGTGACTCCAAGTCCCAACTGAACAGTGGTGTAAGAGGTCGTCCTACATACAAGGGAAGATCCCTGAATTATTTTAGGGAGCAACACAAGTACAGCTTGCTACTGTCAGATGATCCCTGAGTGTCTGACCTTGCCTTACCTCCGTCTTGGTGGTTAGGGAGAGTAACATCTCTCCTTGGATCTCTCTCTTTTTTTCTCTCTTCTCTTTCTCTCCCCCTCGCTTTCCCATCTCCCCCTCATTCTCTCCCTGGTGAACAGTGTTTCCCGGGTCTGCCCTTGGCCCTGACATTCCCCTTCCCCATCTGTATCTGCACCTTCGTGCACACACATTAGCACACACACGTACATAGACACACAGGCACAGGCTCACGAATGTATACACTCACTTGTACATTTCATTGAATACTCACTTGTTCTCACACACTGATACATGTGCACACATGCTCACGCATGCACACACCTCCTCCAAATGCTGATGAGCTTTATCTCGCGTTTTGCGAGCCCAGCAGCGACCCCTGTGAATTTTAAACTGCTCTCTATTGATTTATCTCTCTTCTTGCCTCCCCCTCTCCCTTTCTCCTTGTGTGTTGTGTTTTCACCATCTTTATATATTTATTTGACTCCTATTGCTTTCTCTGGAAACAGCAAACCTGACAGGTAAGGTTTAGCCGTACTTTATTGCATTTTACAGGGGAAGACAAAATAGCCTGCCTCAGCAAAAAAGATGCCGTTAATTAGTGAGGGTGAAGGGGAATTTTGCGTACTTGATACGCGTTCTCAGCTCCCCAATTCCTGCTCACTAAAAGTTATTCTGTTGTTTTTGTTGTATGTCTTCCCCTCTTTCTACTCTTTGTTTGTCTTCCTCTCCAGCCGCAAAAGAAAAGAGTCAGAGCCACGCACAAAATGTCTGCTGAACAATGCAGACATTACACCCCACCACCCTACAGACCCTGTGGAGATGAGACGCATCAACTTCCAAACTCCAGGTACAGAAAGGACACAAAACACGTACATTGGGGAATAGAAACATTGTAAAATTGAACATATATAGGTATTGTTAAACTGATATGCTGTATATGCAGTATGTTTGGCCATATTTGTCCCCATTGGCCTTTCAGTAAAAAACAGATTCATTGACAATATGAAAGCTGTGAAGAAGGAAGTTTATTCATCATGAGGAAAATTTAGGTATTTTACAGCTTGGGTCTTATCGCCACATCACAAATATTAATATAGGTTAATATAACTATGTTGTGACCAGAGACTGACTAGAGATTTTGAACACACTGGACTCAGTTTTACAACGTAGTGTAGCGTTGACCAGTTCCCCTCTTAACAACAACAAAATAAATAAATAAGTGAAAGTGAAAGCACAATTAGCTCTGCATTACAAAAGACTTCATGGATTATTGGGATAGTAACGTTCTTCATTTAGACCTTCAAACAGCTACTTTTGATTGTTGGATAAAAGCTGGCCTGTTAAAAAGCCATCTAAGGCTTGTATTTCATTGGCCTAATTGGATTTCATTCTAAGACTGTTTCCAGTGGAGCGCTCATGCCTGCTATCTCTGCAATGACAGTGGTGAGTACAACATTAGGCTAATCTATAGGTTTTACTGCGAAAGAGACCAAAGATTTTTAGAAACAGAACTGAATTTTAAGAAGCAACTTACCTACATAGTAATTCATTACCTTGGCTGTAATGGAGGTCACTGTTTCAGTGGCTTTAACAGACTAAATGCTATTTCAGAAGCATTTCACCATGCAAAGAACAAAGTTTTGCAGGAACTTCAAAGTCCTTATTTACGGAACCCACTGAAATGGAAACCAAATTAAATTTGGCAAAAATTGTTAATTAGCATCGGTTCTAATCCAAAAATACCGTTATTGGCTGTCATAAGCTCATATTGGCCAACCGCTAAATTATATTACTGTGGGCAACTAAAGACACACACCCGCAGAAGACCTTCCTTCTTGACACCAAATGATTTATTTACATTGAAAACCTTTTATTTGTGTAAGACAAAACATAAATGTACAGTTATGTGCTTTAATATACATATAACTTACATGTGTATTAACAGCAGATTGTAACATTGGCACACACATGCACACAGCCTACACAGAGATTAACTATTCACAAGTGATGCAACTTAAAGTTAAATTTATGCTGCAGCATGAATGATGTCTATGAAGTGCTCCCACATCATTCTGTTTGACATTATGTGCCTTCATAACTCCCTGCAAGCCATATGTATGTGTTTGCCATGTCCCCATGTAACAATTGGCCACTTATGAATAGCAAATAGTTAGAAAAAGATGTCTGTTGTTGGACTTAATGTTTTTATGTTGGAAACAAATCCTGTTTTGAAGTTCTCCTGGGCTTTTACCTTTTCCTCTTTTGTCTCACTTTCTGTCTGGTGTTCATCCGAGCTAAAGCCTGGTGTTAACAACAGAGCACATTCGATCCCACACTCATTCTCTAAGGCTTCTCCATCTTCTTCCTGTCTCTTCTTCAGACCCATTATCTATCAGTCTGTCTTTCTGTTATCTAGCCTCCTGCGATTTAGGCTACGATGGCATCTACAGTTTGTTGTCACTGGTCTGAATCATAGTGGAACCCAGTTTGCTTTTTTGTGTTTGTTGTATTTGGATCAGTTAAGATCCCACTGCTTTAATTAGAAGGCATTTGTTTAAAAAGTCAAGTGGACATACAAGTAGCATGTTAGTTGACCAGTTTTTGAAACCTCTCATCCTGCCAGGTTAGAGGTTTTGGTGAACGAAAGTTAAAGCAAGCAGTTTATTTGACAGAGGACTGAGACCTGCATTATGAGGAACTCGCACTGTATTTCAAATGCATTGTTCTCACCTGCCCAGGCAAATGGCAGAAAAGGAGTAAATCCTCCAGAAGCAGAATAAACACCTCCCCCCTTTTTTCCGTGCGTTCCCTCGTTTCTTTTCCTTGTTTTTGCCTCTCGCCTTTCTGTCTCCTAGCCTGGTTGTCTCTCAGCCATCCATCTGTCATCCACAGCCAGTCTCTGCTCCATCAAAAGGCTCGGATTTCAAAATGGGAGCGTTTCTCTTCAGCTTCTTTGGGAGCCCAGTTATGCTGCCTGAGTTTGTATCTTGGAAAAACAACTGACTTCTCAGGGAAGAGAGATACGAGGATGAAAAGATATGCACAAAACCCCCTTATATACAGAAATGTGGAAGTTCAATTTACTGTCCTCATCTTTATCTTGCTTGGCATTCAGAGCCCTATCAGCAGTTCTGTAATGACAAGGTTATAATAGCCATTCCTGCTATTTGTCTCTCTGACTTCCCGCGTTTTCCACTGTGCCCTCAACTGTCCTCCTCCCATCCTTAAATAAAAGAGACTCTTGTTACAATCTCTTGCTCTCTTTTACATAACATTCAGCAATACATGCTGAGACCTCTCTTTATATATGACAAGCATTCTCATTCGACAGCACTGCCGTTGTTCCGCAGGATTGGGCAATGTCGTTATCTCCGCACCCGAGGAATTTAATTTGAACGGACATTTTAGCCCAATTAAGTGGGCCGGTGAGCATTTGTGAACATCCCCATCAGCTAATAGCGACCATTGTTCAAATGAGCATACTCCCAGTGCACTTATCCAAGGCCTCTCCAATCCAGCAGAGCATATGCCACATCGGCAATGTGTGCTCAGTGACCCCTAGTGCTGGGGAACAAAAAATCTGTTTTTGATTAGGCTTTCTATAAGCTAAGCTTGGCTCATGTGGTTGGGAGAGTGTGTGTGTGTGTGTGTGTGTGTGTGTCTACTTGTGCATTTGTGCTTTAAAGCCTGTAGGTCATGTGACAGCCTCACAGTGACATCCCATAATTCCTTGGGGCGCAGAGTAGCTCGTTTTGTCATTATCTTCATTGGTGCCTGGGGTTTAATTGGCAAATGGGGCCAAAGTAATGAAGCAGCACGACTCAGTGGATATCTACTGTCTATCTCCAACCGCCCCCCCCCCCCCTTTTCCTATAAGTACTCACTCTTTTCTCTCTCTGACTTTTTTTCAGTGTCTCTCTCTTCCCTTTTAAAAAGCTGGTAAACTATAACAGTTGGTGATCATCATGAGGAATACCGCCTGCAATATATATATATATACAGTATATATCTAATCTCAAAACCCTATCTTCACATCATCAGTTTGACATTCCCTACTGTGCTAAGTAATATGAATTCACATCATTACTGTTCAGGCAAAAATAAAAAATAAAAACTCTCCTCCTGCAGATTAAAAGACAGGTGAACTGAGTTGCACTCTGGGTTTACTCTTCAACATATCTCTGATATATTTTCTATTTATGCTGTCTCCATATGTGTTTCTCTTTATCCCCCACTCCAATACAGCACATATGGCACTTCACGCCCCCATAATTCTGTCAGAAGAAGTGACTTCCACATTTGAGCATGTAAAAATCAAACATTTTCTTGCAGACGGCATGACACACTTGCAAAACCCACGGACACCAGCCAATCGCTCGCACGCATGCAACAACCTACTTGTTTCTCCAGATTACAGCAACGACTGCAACAGCCGTGCCCTCCTCCTAACCAACAGTTCTACTGAAACACACACACACAGCACACACTTACACATAAACATAATCAGACATGCCTGTACCTCCCTCCTGCTGTGATGAATGACGTTTGGAAACAGTGGATCAGAGCGGCCCCCCGCTAGGTTTAATTAGTCATTGTCACAAATCAATTAGGGAGAGGGGGATGTTTGATGTCTTCATGTCTCTGCACTCATTTGGCGCCACTGCACTGACGTCCCCTACCTAAGACGTCAAAGTAAACCCAGTGAAACTCAGTTCAGCAACTTTTATTTTGCAGAATTGAGCTTAGCGCTGTTTTTAGACAGACGTTCTTCTTAATCATGTTAGTTTTTTTACCTTTTAAGGAAAAAATAATAATACAGCTCATTTTGCTCAGACTGTTTGGGAAAAGAACAGAAAGTTTTTAGATAAACAAACTTCTTTTTTCATTTTTCCCACAAGTCAGATTTCCTTGCCTTCCATTTCTGACTTCTTATACATGCTCTGGAACAAAGTCTGTTTTCTATGGATCAATGTTGCCATCTTTGGGCGATATGATGCTTTCACTTAGGAACCCTGTTGATCTGATTTCAGGTTAGAGCCCTGGCTAAATCTATTTCCCTTAACTTGATGGGCAGGTTGGCAGCATCCCATCAAACTGCGTCTCTTAGCCACATGTCCAGTTAACATTGTCACAGATGGCTCCTTTCTGCTTGAACAGTTGAGGAGACCTGAGTCTACCTGGACATAGCATCGCTGGCTGCGGCCTCAGAGGACTTCTCCTCTGGAGCAGATAAGACTTTGAACCATCACCGCAATCCTCAGAGCTCTGGCTCCCATCAGCTCTGGCTCCACAGCTGTCAGACAAGAATGTGGACACTTTTCCACACCTTTCACTCACAATGCCTCAGCACCAAGCTGTGGACAAAGGAAACTTTCAGAGTTAGTTTTCACCAGGAAACATAAGCTGGTTTTTCCTTCACTGTGTCTTTCTCATTCCTGTCAGTGGGCCCTTCCAACTGGTATTTATGAAAGCTCAGAGATAGCAAATCAATTTTCTTATCCCTGATCTCTATGACCGTTGATATGGGGCTTGGCAGAAGGGTTTTCTCAGTAGGGGCATCAGAGGCTGACGCCCATGGCTAACTAGTCTGCTCCTGAGGAGGACTGTAGCTGATCTGATCTGATCGTGTTTGCCCTACTTTTTCATGTCTGTGTGGCAGTCTGACCTCAAATCTGTCATTCAGGCCACCCTGAGAAGGGCCCGAGTGTACTGGGTGTAAAGTGTTGGTAAATAAAAATGTACTATTGCCTTTGTGTTTTATTTCTTAGCCTTTTATCATTTTGCACATTTTTATGTTTTCTTTTTACATAGCCTTTTCTGTTGCATTGCAGCCTTTTGAAACCATTTTCCCTTATGTTTGCTGTTCTTTACAGATTCTGGTCTAAGCAGTCCTCAGAGTGAAGCAGATTTTGACTATGAAAGTTAGTCTCTATGCTTTTAGCATTTGCGTACCAGCTTTCTTTATATTTTTTTTTGCCTCCATTTACAAATACATAATTTGCATTTGTTTGTTTTTTTCACATTATGCAGCAAAATTTCAGCACTAATTAATTTGATGTTGATTTCTATTGGTATACTGGGCTTTTCTTTTTTCTTTAATTGGATGTCAGTCACGATATTCACTTGGGCTGTTGGCTGTGCATTAATCCACCATGCATAAATAACCTGTGCGATCACTTCTGCTGCTGTGAGATGGTTGAGAGGTGTTTTTTTTTTTTTTACAGGAGTACTCTGTTATCCCTTTTTCTCTTCCTCCCCCGTTCCTCACCTCCTTGTTGTTGTTCTCCCTTCTGCTTCCTCCTCCTCCTCCTTCACCACCACTGCTCCATTTCCATTCTGAAGTAGCGGGGTCTTTTCTGTGCTCAGAGATAACGAGCAGGATTAATTAAAGTGGTGGCAAACAATGGCTCGACATTTGATCACCCCCTCTCCCTGCTCACTGCAAAATAATCATCCGAGAGAAAAAGCAGAGTTTCTGGTTTTCCTCTTCCCCCCTTTTTCCCCCTTCTTCTATTTGCTTACCCACAGACAGACTTCTTCCCTTTTATATGGAAATACGCAACATCATAAATAGGCTTTTGGAGAGAGACTGCTTTGGCTTATCAAAAAGAATCATTATATCTCCCAGGCGCATCGACTGCGGATCGGGAGATTGGAAATGTGTAATTAGACACTAGTTTGTTTTTCTGTGTTCATTGATCATGCTGTTGATTGCACTGAAAAAAATGGAAGAGTCTACGTGGATAGAAAAAAGCCGTTGGTCGTGTTGAAGAGAAGGATGTGAGCTTTGGAGTGGGGGTAGGGAATAACAACAGTTTGTCCTTGAGTGACTTTGCTCGAGTGCAGGTCACGGCAAAGCCTAGTTTTGAACGTAAATCTTTTCTTGGATAAACACCACAATGTGCCGTGCAGTGTGTAGATGACAAAATGAATAAGAGAACAAATCAGGCGCGATCGACTCATTTGTCTTGAGAACATCAATTGGGTGAGGTTGAAAAAGTACACTGAGAGAGAGAAATAGATGCACAAACAGATTGGTTTAGCTGTGAGGTACATCTGCGTAAACATGGCAACATATAGTGAGTGGTTTTGTTGGCAAAGGGCAAAGTGGGTTAAAGGTAAAACAATGGATCTTGCAGTTTTAAGTATTCAAATTGTTTTCGTGCAAGTTTCCCAAAACACTGCCAAAGTTTGAGGGAATAAACAAACACTGGAATGTATAACCTTCAGCCTGTATCACTGGCAGTGCATCATGCTTTATTTGGATGTATATGGTAAACATTTTGACCTGATATATCTCTCTCAAATGTAGCAGGCTCTTATACATGCAGACAGTAATGTGGGCAGTAAACACAAACTGAAAGGAATTGATGGAGTTTGAGTGTGTCAGAAACTCACGCACGCTCCCAAATACGCATTGAGACACACACAGAGTAAACTACACAACCACAGACACACACACAAACATTCTTTGATCTCCTCTCAAACAACCCACTCTTGTTCTCTCAAGCAGAAGTGAGGGCCCCTCATTTGCATACGCTTTTACTTATTTCGCTCATAGCTTCTGCTCCCTTTGAATTTGAGGCAAGTAAAGTGATAACCGAATTCAATTTGCAACAGTTCCTCTTTTTCTTGATGCTCATCTCAATGAATCCCCACACCAGAAGTGATTAATAACTCTGTCTCAATCTCAAGTGGTGTCACCGCGATCCGCATGCTTTGTCAGCTCATTGAGAAACTCATAAACACACAGCGTTGTCCAAATACATGAATATAATTTGAGTTCTCCTATTACCTTACAAGGTTTTGTTTGAGTTTATATTAAGATATTGAAAAGAAAATCCAACACAGGCTTTAAAAAATAGAAGAAAACTATTAATTAAGTGAACATCATTTAAATGATCCATTAAGAAGGGCATGGGTGTTTGTTGCACAACTCCTGTCAAGTAGACTGTTAATGCAGTGTGTCCATCCATTTTCCAGAGGATGTCACGGCATCCAGTGTCATCTCCATTTGTCTCATATATGCATTGTAATCTTTGTTAATCTTCATGTAATTGACGCCGCTGCATTGTTCTCTCAGTGTAAAATAAATTACCATTACTAATGAAGACTGTCAGCACAAAGAGTTGGGCTCCCTCTCTCTTAAGCGCAACAAAAGCAGCCAAAACACCAGTGACCCCCTTGACATTGGAGGGATATTAAGCATTGTGAGGAAAGGAAAATTAAGGATGGTTAATGTGATTATGCCAATTTGCACGCCCAATTAAGCCTCTGTAACTTTTTTTGTGAAGAGATTTCAACATTTTGTCGACTTTTGACCTCGTCACTCGGCAGGAAAAGAGACCTCTTACTAAAAATATGAAAGCGTAAAGTATTGCCAGTCCGCATGCAGGGACAGAGCCACAATCTATGGCTGCTCCATATTCCATTACATGGCCTCAGCATTATGCTCCTAAATGGATTAGTGCCTGGAGTGCACAGCAGTGCTGATAATATTGTAGCAGCAGCAACACAATATTCAGTGGACATTGGAACGAGCCAAAAAAAAATGAAATTTCCCACTCAACTGAAAAGCTAGTTCTTTCTTGGAATTCTTTGGTATAAATAGCAGAAGGATTTGGGAGGAGAACATATTGGACATGAAAACTGAGAATGCTTTTTATATATATATATATTTTGGAAGGTTAGGGGTGTTCATCTTAGAGCCAGTGTTCACAGGGTTGAGGAAACCAGCAGATGGAGCAAAGGGTAGAAACGGCAGCTCGCTTGCTTTGCACTGGCTGGCTGGAATGGAGCAGCTCACTGTGTCACTCAGCATCACTCACACTCCTAAACCTCCTTATTCCCCTCCCACCTCCCCTCCCATGAGCCCCCAGGTCAGGGCTCCATTCTAGAATAAGCTCCTTTTTAAATAGGCAAGAGCAAAATTGTCACTGTGCTCACAACACATTACAACAAGAGCATTATAGATTTAAGATGCAGTAGAAGCAGGCCTGTGGGATATGTTAGGTCTGAAAATAATAATGATAAAATAATAATAGTATTCATGTATAGGTAATGAGAAATAGTCACCTTGAATTTTTTAGTGATCCAGTATTGAATTCTCCTCCTTTTTTGTTGATAGCAGCCATGCTGGAAGCAAATATTACTTTTGATTATCTTCAATGAGGAGTACAAGGGATTTTTGTCAACATAAGTTTTCCATTGATTCGAAGAGTAAAAAAGGGCTGTTGTGTTCCTTTTCTGTGATTTCACCATCAAAACCTTTTTCATCTCATGGCATTTTTAACTAATTTCCCAGGCTATTAAAAATGATTGATGCTTTCAAATGTTTGAGACATAATTGGTCTGGGTTTTTCTCTGGCAACATCGGTCCCTTTGCTCCGTCTATCTGTCAGCATCATGACCATTGTGGGAATTAATACAATTTGGTCTGTGGGTTAATGTTACTAGCTCCTTTGGCAAATAATCAATCAGCCCTGCTCGACAAACCTAGCTGTTTTTGAGCTCTGGCCTGGTCCAATCAAGTGCCTATAACATCACCAGTCAATACATTTTTTGCTGTGTGTGACATTCACCATGTTCTGCACAAGCTTCCTCACCACTAAAACCCAACTTCCATTGTTATGTCAGCAACACATTTTCACCCATAAATTGTGTGTTGTGTGATTTGTTTTTAACTCGTGTCCTTTCTACTGTACTAATGAACTTTCTTTCCTCTCTTCCCCTGTGTGGAATTTCTCTCTCTCAATTTTTTGGCGAGCAGGTATGATGAATCATCCTCCCATCCCTATCTCAGAGCTGGCCGAACATACAGAGCTTCTCAAGGCCAACGACAACCTCAAGCTCTCCCAGGAATATGAGGTGAGTGGGCCAAAGGTTCAAAGATCAAAGTTTCTTCTGAGTATTGATTTCTGTCTGATTGTGTTTTCATTGGAAGGGGACACAAGAGTCCCTTCGTTCCCCGAGGGAAATGGTTTCTCTTTTAAGTCTTTTTTTCCTGCTTGTTGACAATGCTGTAGCTGGTGGCGCTTGAGCAATTTATGAAATATCAGTTGTTCTCAGCCACTTATTTCCTCAGATATATTTGCAGCCTCAACATGGCAAAGCAAGACAATTGTCATTTTCAATTATATAAAATTTCCCTTGGCGGCTTGTTGCAACTCCTGAACTCCCAAATGCAATTTCCTCCAGTTCTTGGCTAAATAAAAGTCATTCTTCTGTAATGCATCCAGCCCTACGTCAGGAAACATGGGTAAAAAAAAAAAAGAAGTTGAATATGTCTGCTGCAAAAAGTCCTTTTGTGACATCCAAAATGTGTCTGCTTACTTACAACATTAGGCAACTGCCTTCAACTGAGGAAAATAGAAACACTTATAAATTGGGGATTTGAGAAAATTAAATGTATTTGAAAAATGAAATGTTTTTTAGCTTTACATAAATTGAAGACCAGAAATTACAGGTTGAAGGCTTTAGCTATCTTAAACATTTACTTTAGAAAATGTAATAAACGTAATGGCTCAAAAAGGGGATAAATAAACTTAGAGTAAAAATGTTCTTTCTTCCAAAATAAAGATATAGTCTGGTGTACGCAGAACTCCATTAAAGTGTTTTGGGGGAAAAGCACACTAGCAGTCAGGCTTTGTGTGTGTGTGTGTGTGTGTGTAGAGGGGGTAACTGAGCTGTCTGAGCTCTGAGACAGTGGCGGTTATAAATGACACCAGAGTTGATTAGAAATCAGGAGTGCTGAATCAGCTCTCGTTTGCATACAAGCAATATCCCCTCCTCGCCATCCCTAAATCACTGTGCCTGTCACCTCGCTGTACGGCAGGCTAACATAGGAAGCAGGTACACCAGCATAGATTGCTGTCATCATGCCTGCCGGTGAATGTTGGTGGATAATGACTTCTCATAGCGATCCAGTATTTCTTTGTTATCTATTATTCATAAATCCACATCCGGGCTGTGTACCAAATGGACAAGCTTGTTCCATTCGGGGGAAGAGAGGCGAGAGACGTGATGCCAAAGTTGACGCTATGCTACAACTACAACTTCTAATTACTTGGCTTTGAGAGAGCATTAAACCGCCCGCTCATCTCTTCTCCCGCACTCTCTTTTTCACCCTCTCTCTCTGTCCCCCTGCACCTTCACACAACCACCCCCCAGGAAAAATAAATGACCAAATTAAATAGAGAAGTGTAATTTTAATTTTGTTATTTTCTTGATGAATGGCTGCTCGTCCCGGTGCCCTGGCTTGCCAAGCGCAGCTCTACGGGGCTTTGACTGATTGGTTTTTAGCTAGGCGAGATGTGAGGGAGGAGGAAAAATGGAGGGAAGAGGGGAAAGAGGAGAAGGGAGAGAGATGAGGTAGGGATGCTTGGTTAATGAAGAGGATTCAGTGAGGGGAGAGAGAGAGCAGGGCCTCTCAGCTGGAGAGCAGAGATGAAGAGGAGATGATCTGACAACGGCAACGAAAAGGCAGCCACAGTTTTACCTGACGATACTGAAGCCATAGAGTTTGTTATCTATCTACTGTCAGGCAGTTAGCCGCCATGTCCTGCAAAGCCTGCCTTCTTGACAGGAGTGTGTTATTGCAGAATTTGAGTAATTATTATTCAATACATTTTTTAATCATTTCTGGAAGTAGTTATTCCTCCAAATTAAGTACTGGATTTTTGCCATACACCCTTCCTAAATGTAATTTATGAAACAATTATTGAAGTTTGGACTACACAGATGTGGTTTTCAATTTTTGAATTGAGCGATGTTTCAGGGAAGTGACCCCAATCTTTATATGCACACACACACACACATACACACACACATACACACACACACACAGTCAGCCTTAAGGTTATCTAGAAAGAACTGGAAAATAGCAGGAGGGCGACTGCTAGAAAGGGAGTGTAAACATCAGAGAGGAGACGGTTGATGGAGAAAGAGATAAAGAGAGAAAGAAATATGGACAAAAAAGTGGAAGACTTTGAAGATGGAGCGACGCAGATAAGGAAAACAGGAACAAAGAAAGGGGGATAAAGGCGAGAGGGCGGAAAGAAATCAAAAAACAGCAATGGAAAGAGGCTGAAACAGAGGGAAGCTCTGATTGCTGTAATGATTACATGGAAATTGTTAGATCAGGTTTCCATTTGGACTTCATTCAGCATCAGTCTCTCTCTCCATCCCGCACCCTACACGCTGAAGCCCTAACTGCAAATATCCTCCAAGCCTCCGTCCACACACCAGCACAGCGCCTGACTCCTGTGAGCAAACAACGAATCGTAATGGAATACTTAATTATCCTGACAAGGGAACAGAATATTTATCTTGAATTCTTGTACTTTAAAGAGGCGGCTGAATTTGTCTTTCACTCGAGTGTCGGGCCTCGCTCAATGCCCTCCCCTCAAGGGGGAGAGCCGCCGCCACCGCCGCCTTCCTCAATATCGTTATTTGTCATTATGCACCCGCTACATTAATGATCTTGATAAAACACTATGTCCAGCTGCTGTGAGTATTTAAAGCAGGCAGTGAGCAGATTGTCATGATACCATGTTCTTTTTCCTTTGGGGAAATCACCCTCTCAATCTCTCTCCCTCCTCGCTCTCCCCTTCCCTCTCTTCTTTCTATGATAACATTCAGGTCGTATTGTTATTGCTCAGCTCCTCTCAACGCTCTTCTGATTTCTTCTTTGTGTGTGTGCGTGTTCTGCCTGTCTCTGCCCTCCGTCAGTCTATCGATCCAGGCCAGCAGTTCACCTGGGAACACTCCAACCTGGAGGTGAACAAGCCAAAAAATCGTTACGCCAACGTCATCGCCTATGACCACTCCCGCGTCATCCTGGCTCCCATCGAGGGTAAGGTTCACCCATCCTCGCACTCTGCACCTACACCACCTCAGAGATGAGATCAGCTCATTGCAGATCATTTGGGAAATCCTCATAATTACAGAGCCAGTTTGTGTAATTAGGAATTTGTACTGGATAGACATACACTAGTACAGATGAGACTAGACAGTGAAGACTAAACTAGATCAGTGCATAGTAGTGCAGAATAGAAAACATTAAATACAATGAAGACCATAAAATAATGTATTTTACTGTACTGTAGAACACAGTTGCATAGAATAGTAGACTAAGCTGTATGGACTAGACTTGACAGGATTATAGTAGAACCTGTACTTAATCAGAAAAGAAGAGAGAATAGAAAAAAAGAAAAAAGAAATACACTAGATTGGGCTGGATTACACAAGCATTGACTTGAGTCAACTCAGTAGCATGAAGCAAAATAGAATAAAACATGAGTGAAATAGAATGAAGTATTTTATAGCATGTGAAGTTGAGATACAGTTCAGCAGAACAAAACTAAATTCTGTTGGAGGCTAAACTGAGGACTTGCTTCAGTTCAACTTGGTCCTGCGCAGCTAAGCAGTTTATGGAATCATTATTTTGGGGGGTTGGGTGAGGACTTGTTTCAGCTCATCTTTGGGCCCAGCACTCAGTCAGATCTCACACTCAAAGCGACCCAGGATTTAACCAGTGTTTTCACCGTCCCATTTGTCTCATCAGATCTGCCCCGCTCTCATTACTTCCCTCTAACTGCCCACAGACACAATACTGAGAATCTTGGAGGCAGAAAAACTCTTCCTCTGTCTCCTAAATCTCAAGGGACATTGTCAGAGGTAGTCACCCTTCACCGCAGACATTGTTCTGGTGTTGCATCACCAGAGGAGCTCCCGACTCCTCGCAGTAGTGCCAAACTCCCTACTCCACAGTACTCTCCTTTTGTGTGAGCTAACTGCGCCAACTACATTTCGACATCTCGCAATAGTCAGGCCAATTTGAGGGTGCGACAACATGCATAACAAAATTATCCCAGGGAAAAAATGCCTCGTCCATAAATACATAAATTAATCAAGTCTGAAATTTCTATTTTACACTGCAGTGATTTTGCCATTAGTCGCAGCAGTAGAACAATTCATGCACGCCGCCATTCTCTGTTCACTTAGCTATGACTAAAGCCAAGGCATCACAGTCGGATTGTGCGACGTGGTATCCGTTTTAATGACATTTGCCTTTCTTTTTCTTTCTTTTTTATCTTCAGTTCCATTCTTTCGTTCATTCTGTCTTCTCTTTTCTTCTTTGTTCTTTCCCCCATTCTCTCTCTCTCTCTCTGTCTCTCCCCCTCTTTCTCTATCTTATTCTTCCTCTCCACCCTGGTTGTTGTCCTGACTGCATCTCCTCTCTTAAATTAGCCCAGTCGAGTGTTTCATTGTTTGTCGCTTGAGTGAGGAGACGTCAGTCAAAGAGACGTGACTCTCCAACACAGATGCCGCCACACTGGAGTCTCTTTTCAACTGACACAATTGTAGAAGTTGGTTAAATGAAGATGGGTGATGTTCTCTCTTATCACTGTCAGATGCTCAGTGTTAGACATACTCTAATCGCAGATTATCTTGTTCACATTTACGACATTTTGGCTTAAATCTTTTTATTAGAACAACTTAAAGTTACTGAGTCGATAGTGATTCTGCACCAAGCTTTAGGACACCATGACTTTTTGGACAGTCCACGCCACCACAACACCCTGATTCCCTCAGATCTGAGCACGATGACAGTTTTATATCTTGTAATCCTGATGAAGCCTTGCAGTGAACTACATATTTTAACTTTGAAAGATTAATTCTGCAGACACATTAAAGGATGTCACAGAATTCTTATAGTTAGTTGATAGTTACATATAGTCAGTGGATTCAGGATTTGGCGATAGAGCTTACAGGTGCAATGTACACCA
Organism: Macquaria australasica; assembly: GCA_005408345.1. NCBI lineage: Eukaryota > Metazoa > Chordata > Actinopteri > Centrarchiformes > Percichthyidae > Macquaria > Macquaria australasica. The sequence goes on from SEMN01000354.1 coordinate 106,263, forward strand.
TCCTTGAATTAAAATGTTGCCAGTACACATTCGTCTGTCTTGCAATGTGGAGGGTTTCCTTGCGGCTAGATCCAGTGGGACCGGTGTGCAACAGAGCATGGTGGCGGACTGAGAGGGATGGTAGCTGGGTCTGCCTCGCGGGCTGTGGTGGATGAGTGGCTGATTTACTTCTCGCTATCCTCCATCTTCAAGCACACTCCATCCATGGTGGTGGTAAATCCGATGTAGGCTGCTACAGAAACCTAGGCAGAACCACAGACGTAGAGAAAGAAAATGATAAAAGGGCAGTACAGGACATCCCAGGCTGTGAGACTGTTTTAACATCTCATTTAATCTTGTATTATGGCTTAAAATATTGTCATCAAAACAAGCACTAAGATCTATTGGGCAAGAATGATACCTAGAAAGTCCCAAAAGCTGACATGATCAGCCATATCTTAAGACACTGCCACTTGTCTCTGGACAATTTCAAAATTTTCACTGATCTCATCCAATTTTCACTTGTTTCAACAATAAGAGGTGTGAGAACTCATTAAGAATCTTTACACCTTCATTGATTTGAAAACAAGATCAGTGTGTGTGAAAACTGGGAACTATTGAGGCAGATGGCATAAAACAAAAGGGGGCAAATAATGAGCAAAGTAAAATAATGAAAAAGTCAAATAGATTAAGGCAGAAAATTGATTAAAAGAGGAAAAGTCATGTTTCATCTCTTAATATTTTTTTTGCTGTGGTCTGTATCTAGGTATCACAGGTAGCGACTATATCAACGCCAACTACATTGATGGCTACAGGAAGCAGAATGCCTACATCGCCACCCAGGGTCCATTACCAGAGACGTTCGGGGACTTCTGGAGGATGGTGTGGGAACAGAGAGCCGCCACTGTGGTCATGATGACCAGACTGGAGGAGAAGTCACGGGTAAGTCCACTCAACCAATTTTTAGACTGATGCTGTACAAGTACTTGCTGCTATGGGTACAAAAACCTGCTGCTGAAAATGGCACAGCTTTACAGTAATTTCCCAGTTGCACAACTGAACTTCATTGGTAGGTAATCAGACTTCATTTTCTTGAGATGGATTGCTTTCATAGGAGTGTAGAAATTTTAATGGGGTGGTGAAAGCAGCAGGGGAGGGGATAAAACCGAGTTAACTCAAAGACAGTCTACCTGTGCACATCTGATAAGTTAGGCTACGCATCCACTGGGAGTATCTCCAGACTTGGCTCTGTTTTCTCTCCTTATTTTCAGCGGAAACGACAAGCTGTTGCATGTTCCCCACAGTGCTGATAGCTTAGCAAGTTTTAGCGCTCAGAGTGCACAGTGCAGGAAGCTAAAATTAAATTTTAAGCAACAGAGTGCCATGGAGATTTTGCAGTACCTGTGACCAGTGCCTCCCACAACCATCTGTTGATAGTGGAGGTTAGAGGAAAAAGTGCATGGAGAGCACAGTGGCTTAGATCCAGAAGGAGATGTGATCACACTTTTGTTCTGTTTTGTTTTCTTTTTATACATTTATGTCCATGGGAATTGGCCATAAGGTGTGCAGGAAGGGTATTCTTTGGAAGGGACTGAGATTAGAAAGGTACACTTTCTATAGTTACGAACACTTTTTTGTTAGCCAACTAACTCTACCAAAGAACTGAGAAGCTTTCATAGTAAGACGGCAACAGCAGCACTTTACAACCACAAACTATAAGATTAAAAATGGGAAATGTATTAGAAAAATTGGCAGCTGTTACTGTGATCATAGTGAATCAGTAGAAAGCACGTTGGCTCTATTAAGGAAGTCTCTTAAGGGTTTGACAGTTGGATATCAGTTCTGTTTGCCCACAGTGACAGCTAGTCGTTACATAAACAAAGCGCCTGTCGTATGACTCATTTTTCTGAATTATGAGCTGAAAATGCAGGTGAGCGCTACAAAAAAAGACTTAAATTTAAGCCAAATAGTGTGAGTGCACCCTTGGGTGGATGGATCTACAAAGATTGTGTCTCAAACCTGTGTCACTCATCCCCAGGTGTCTCCACTCATTTTCCCTCCCTCTATCCCTTTTCAATTGTTTACCTATCCTCCATACTGACTTGCGCGTTCCACTCCTGTCAAACGTGATCAGGATTAGCGGGCGGTAGAACTTGAGTGTCAGCTTGAGCAGGAAATGGGAGAGAAAGCTGGAGAGCAGCGCATCTCCCTCACTAGCTGTCACATCTCATCTGATGTCCGCTGGCGCGTTACACCCCATATTGAATGAGTCTTTATTAAGTGGGCTGACAGGGGAGGGCCGTGGGGAAGCAGGTGTTGTGTTTTCAGATATACTGTAGAACCACTGGACAAAAAATAGCTAAAAAACTTTGAGTCAAAATGAAATATCTGTCCAGGATATGTTTTAAAATAAAACATCTTACTAAAACATTTAGAAGAATAGGAGGTATTTTATGTGGTGATCTGAAATGATAACACTTTATCAGGCTTTTATTATGACAGATATTGAATTAAGAATTGATTGGGAAGTGATCATGTTCCCTAAATTTTACAGTCTTGCACACTGATGTTTTGCATTACTGGTGGGATGTAGATGTAGGGAAGGATGCAGGCAGGATTTGTGTAAGGTTGGTGAAGTTAAGCTATAAGAGTGGAGTTGCTGTAAGAGTCTGGTCACATCTGTTCAGTCTGCATAGTGTTGTTTCTCAAATTTTAAATAGAGAGAAGCCGCCCTGGTGTTTCTGTCAACACCGCCTGGTGTTCTAATCCACAGGAGGGTTTGCTTTGTGAGTGGTGCGTGAGTGCATGTATTCGTGTGAGAGCGAATTTTTCTGTACTCCTCCATTTATGTGCATGATCTTATTTATTAGTGGAGGCATCATTTAATAGAAGATATTGCAACTAATACCTGTGTCTGTCTGTCTCTTTCTCTCTCACTTCCAGATTAAGTGTGACCAGTACTGGCCCAGTCGCGGCACAGAAACCTATGGGATGACCCAAGTGACCCTGTTGGACACCATAGAATTGGCAACTTTCTGTGTCCGCACTTTCTCCTTGCACAAGGTAGGATGATCTCTCTCTCCCCCACACACACACATACAAACACACACACCACTGCTGTCTTTGCAAATAAAATACAACCATTATATTTATTATCAAGTTGGATAACAATGAATAACAACATCCTCATTCAATGCCTGTCCAGTAAACAGGAGAGACATGAGACATACATTGTAAAAATATAGACACAAAGTTTACATAGGCAACAAAAATGCCATAAATTGAATGCTGTTTTTCCATTCGATGTAAAGGTCTTGTATTGGATTTGTGTTCAAGTGTAATATATCCTCCGAGCCACTAGGAGGTATATGGTAAAGGGCGAGGCTGGCCACAGGAAATTTAAGTTCATGCCATGTCAATAATCACAGATGTTGCTAATGGGAAAGAAGCAAACAGTTTCTGACCGTGCTCAGACAACATCGTATGGCTGTATTTGTCTTTGTGTTGAAAAATTATTGGAAGTGACGGTCGGACACTACGTAGAATGGACACTAGTAAGAAAATAAACACATTATGATATAAAGTACTGGTAAAGACTGAATATCGTCTTTTTTTTTTTCAGAGTACCCATTTAAACTATTTAGCCCAATTAGCAGCCAGTAGTGGCTAAAATGTAGGACTCAGTCACTACATACAGTATATAAACCTTCGTCCGCATTGTCCTTCCAGTCCACCCCTTTTACCTTGTTCAGCTCTCTCTCTCTCCTCAATAGATCATCTGTTTATGTGCATCTGCCAAATTGGAGCACTTAGGTAAAGTGAGCCGAAGAGAAACTCAATATACATAATTGGCAGACTGCTTTCATGCTCCCATGCGCGCACACACATGCATGCGCGCACACACACACACACACACACACAAATTTAAACACTGAAACACACAGGCAGATAGAGAGTCTCCACACAAATGAAAACATTCTTAAGATGAAGCATTTGCACATGCAAGCTCACATGCACTCTCATACACAAACATTTAGTGAATGTCACACACAAACACATGCACAACCACAACATCCAAATACATTTATTTACATACCTTTACACATATAATGCCACACCTGCATACATGAATAACACCCATTAAAGTGCATTTAGATATGGACGCTCACACAATAAAAGAAGAAAGAAAGAAACATCAGCACACCAACAGACAAACTCACTCTCACTCACAGTCTCACAGACTTGTGAGAAGACATATAGCGGAGAATCTGCCATTGGAAGGATTAGACATTTTCAGAATTTTCCTCTTAACCAGATAGCACCACACTTAAGTCACAGCTGAACAATGAGCACCAGAGCAAACCAGTGATGGTAAAGATAGTAAGATATCAGCAGCCACGGTGCTTTAAAGCTTGCTGGTTGACATTCAGGGCCATTTACATTCTGCTGCTCTCAGCCTCCATCAAGCCTACCTATATGATTCTTGTTCTATCTATCCTTTCCCTCCTCCTCGTAACTGCAGCCATTGCTGTGATTTCTCACTGAGCTTGATATCTCTAAGAAAAAATATGTTGTTCAATTTGTGTGAAGTATAAGGTAGCAGAAGCTGGCAGTAGACATACAATCATACACACACAGTGCATCTACAAAGCAGCCACCATGGTACCTATCCATATGTATGTATGTCCTGCAGTGATGCGGAATTGTGTCTACTGATAAATCCTTAACACAAAAAAATTTTACATTTAAAGAAAACCCGCAGCCAAGCAACAATCACATCCATGCAGCCTGACTCAACTGCAGAAACAGGGAATGTCCAAAAAAAAAAAGAAAAGGAAAATAAGATTTAGGTCAGTTTGCTTTTAATTACCACACTCATTTATTCATTTATTCAGCCAGGAAAAAATTCCCTCTGTCAGAAGCAGAAGCACTGCATTGAAATGCAAACAGTACCTCCATTAGAGGATCTTCTGAGAGGAAAAAGAGGAGAGGAGGATAGAAAGATGCAAGAGAGATTTTTTTCTCTCTTCTTATCCTTCTCAAAAATCTTCCTCTGGATCCCATCTTGTATCTTTGATGCGTCGAGAGTTGAGTTTGAGGCGGGAGCTGACAGACGGCTGTGTAATGCGGGTGTTTGCTGCATGTATCTGTAGATGCAGCGTGTGAGCATGAATATCTGTATTGTTCAGTATAGAAATTACCATACTTACTATATTATGATGAGTCCATCTGATATGTGTGAAAGTGTTTCCCAAAGGAAAATTACACCCTATTAAGCGATACTGTACCAAAAAGTTGGTAGTTATTTCTTCAGAGAGCACAGCAGCAGTGGTCGGCTTTCATTCATATAGGTTACAATGTGAACGTTTTCACAGTGGGAATATAATATCAATATGAATGAACCAAACATGATATTTAATCACAGTTTGCTATATTGCTAAATGCACAATTTTTATTTCAATCCTAAAGTACCAACGGCATGTGCACAAACCAGTACAGGGGAGGGTAACTTATGTAAACCAAGACACCTGCCTGTCTACACATGAGAATTTGTTTTTTCATGTAGGAGATATTAAGGCTTAAAGAGATCTTTGTTTTGCGGCATAGTGTTTATGTGGTCAGACTACACCAGTCAATGGTTTTAAGCATGTTCTGTGGGGGCAGACGAAAGGCATCCAGTAGATTGGGTGGGCTGAAGGCAGGTGGTTATAGCTATAAAGTTGATTAGAACAATCATCATATAACATCAGTAACCCCTAAGATCCCTTGACCAATGCACCATGTCCACACCGGCCATGATGAAAAAGCAGCACACACACTCCATTTTGGCTTATTTTTGTTGGCCAGTCACTCCAAACACAACAACAAGTCCACCACCATATCAAACCCACTTCTCTCTGTTCTTTCCAGAATGGCTCTAGCGAGAAGCGGGAGGTTCGTCAGTTCCAGTTCACAGCGTGGCCTGACCACGGCGTACCAGAGTACCCGACCCCCTTCCTGGCCTTCCTCCGTAGGGTGAAGACGTGCAACCCGCCTGACGCCGGACCCATCATCGCCCACTGCAGGTCAGTAGCAACGTTTTATTGTTAGGGTGGGTTAAAATAATCTTTTCTGAGATCCAAAGTGCCCTGTTTTTAAGCTTTTATGTAACTGGAATATCTGTGCCCAAGTGGGACAGTTTTATGTGTCTCTGTGGTTAGCTTGATGCCACTCTGGTGTGACCTTATAGCAAAAATGAAGCCTAAATCTACACATGGAAGAGGTATCCCTTTTTCATTTTTGCCCCCTGCCCATGGTGTGTGTGTGTGTGTGTGTATGTACGCCCATGAGCAAACAGAATGGTAGAGCTCCTCTGTAACTGCTATTATACATTACATAACACACATTATACAAGCCCATGCTCTCTTTCTTACCAGACCTCCATCTTTTCTTTTCTTTTCTCGATTGGTCACATCATCTTTCTTTTTAAGGCATCCTATTTTTTTCTGTGCTTTTATTCTCTCCACCCCTGTCTCCTTTTTTCCCTCTCTGTGGAAAGCCTCACAGTAATCCCTTCCCATCTTTCTTGCTCCTGCCTTTTTTGCTCCTTAGCCCTTTCTCCTTTTACAAGCGATATTTCTCAAATGGCTTATTCAAATTGAAACCTTCCCCTTTGTCAAGATAAGAAGACTTCAGTGAGTCTAGAGCACTAAACAATAAAACTGAAATTTGACAGCTGTCACTATTCACTGTCCTCTTGTTGTTCTATCTGTCATTTTTAGATGTTTCTGTATTCCATCTCTAGCTATCACTATATCTCTCTGTTTTCCTCTCCTCAATTATTTGAGTAGGAGAGCCGCAACAAATCTATAAGCATTACTAGCCATACCTCATGTTTTAATATTTTACGAGTGAGAATAACTATAAATTACAGTTAAATTCCTACAACACAAATATGCCAAGCACTTAGTATTAAAACAAATATTCAAAGCCACAGCACCCTGAGAAACCTACAACTTCTCTTTCTCTTTCTTCTCATTTCTGTCCCTCCTCCTATAGCGCGGGTGTCGGCCGGACAGGTTGCTTCATCGTCATCGACGCCATGCTTGAGCGTATCAAGCACGAGAAGACGGTCGACATTTACGGCCACGTGACGCTGATGCGTTCACAGCGGAACTACATGGTGCAGACGGAGGACCAGTACAGCTTCATTCACGATGCACTGCTGGAGGCGGTGGCCTGCGGCAACACTGAAGTGGCTGCCCGGAGCCTCTATTCCTACATCCAGAAGTTGGCCCAGGTGGAAAGCGGCGAGCACGTCACTGGCATGGAGCTAGAGTTCAAGGTACAGGATATGGAACAATTTACTTATTAACCTGGTGGCCATTTTTTAATGACATTGCTATAACTGAAATTACAGGGTTTTACACAGAGTTTAAGCTTTATCTCTTTCTTCTTTTCACTAATAAACCATGACATGTGTATGACAAAGTGTTTCAGATTAACTTGAACTACTACTGGGGTCTGACAGGTAAATTACAGGACAGACTGCCTGTAGTTTTTGGCAGGTGACCCCATTTTGAGTTTTGACAAATAAAGAATTTAAATTAAAATTAAAATTACAAATGACAAAATGTCAAAAACTCACCTGGCAGATTTAGCTCACCTGAAGCCAAGACAGTTACAAACAACGTGCAAATCACATCAGAAATAGCAGATATTAGATCAGTGTCTGTATTAACTTTTCACTCTTTGAACTTAATCATAACTAAATAATAGACATACACGGTAAGTTTCGTGAGTTTCTTGTCACCTTGTCTTAAGCAACTGTAATCTCTTATATGAGGCTCGCTGCCAGCTTTATCTTTCCGAAAGTTATTTTGGATTCAAATTCAATTTCTTTGCCTTTCCTGTTTTTTGCTCTCATCTCATGTCATTATTTGCGGTGTGCTTAATTCTTGGTTGCAATAATGGCTTTTTGATTTGTGATCATACATTTGTTTGCATTTTGATACTTGAGCAAAACATATAGCGGTTCTTGACCAGCAACCGTGTTTCTGGCAAGAAACTGTGAGACTAAATGAGGAAACTGGGGAAGACATGAAATGGATGATTACGGTAGCTGATTGGGGAAACTGGGAGAATAACATTTCAGTCGAGTGAAGATGCAGTTTACAGCAAATCCTCGTATCTGGGACAAATTGAGTTAGGAGTTAGAAAAGAGGCAGGTTGGATTTCTCTTTCTGCTTGCTGCTCATACAGACATAATGGAAACAGAATGAACAAAGTGTATAACGCAGTAAGCTTAAAGAGGTAAGAATTTGAGATAAAGACACTTCTCTTGAAGGTGTAATACCTTTCAGCCGCAGGTAAGTAGAACATAGATTAAAGCAGCCTTATTTACATGGCAGCTATTTGTCAGTTTATACTGTACTTGCTGTCCAAGTAATAGGATCTCAGATGGACTGGAAAGCAAATCTCCTTTATTTTCTTGAACCTCACTTAATAATTTAATCACTTAGATACACACTATTTGAATTATTATTGTATTTGTTGCAAAGCTAGAAAATGGAAATATTGAAGCCCTTCACTGTTTGGCCACAATGTTCATTTTGGAGGATTTTGAATAATATTCTTAAGCAAAGAAATAGTTTAATCTATCAGGCACAAGACAAAGGATTTTAGCTGAAAGCAGCATGGATTTAAGTTTAGCTTCAAGGAGGAAAGAGTGCCGGTTTCGTAGAGAAATTCATGACAAAGCAGTAGGTGAGGATAGACAGCCACGCACAGTGTTTACATAGATCTCCATTAAAGATTTTTAACAATCATCAACTTATAAACTCACCTCAGCTTCGGCGCTACAGTCAGTATCTGCTGACCTTGAATTGCACACACGCTCGCTCTCAAATAATCCATCATCTTCTCATCGTCATTCACCAACCACGGCCCCCCTGCCAAGAAACAATAATAGTGCTGGTGTGTTTCGACCTTTTTTTTTTTTTTTACTCACTGGCGCACAACGGTGATGGAATCTCCATCGCCATCTGTAACAGGGATAATGCTGAGCTGGCGTCAGGAGTCAAACGGGGATTAATAACGTCGGGATAGAGAAGAAAGGTGTGTGTGAAGAGGGGTGGGGGAGCTATGTAATTAATACTTGATGATGACAAATGGAGGTGGATGGCAGGGCAAGTGGAGGGAGGAACGTTTGGCTAATGAACAAAGGGAAGACTGTATGCTAACTTGGCACTAAGGAAGTGATTCGACAGAATGCTGCACTATAAGGACGGGTGGGAGGGTATTGTCATTCTCAGACGGGAAACAGCGTCATACAGAGTTAAGCTGTGACGGGTGGGATTGAACAAGAGTTCAGTAGGGAGAACAAACCTAGAAGGGAGACTTGTCGTGTAGTTGTCAGACTAGTTCTTTCTGGCGTTTGTGCATGAATAACGAGCATGTACATGGAAAGATTTATTCACAGAAGATGTTCGTGCACATAACCCACATGCAAGAGAAGTATTCAGCAATGTACACTAATCACAACACGGAAAAAAAAAAGAGCCACTGGGCTACTGGGATCCATTTGAAATTAAATAACGAAGGAATGATTTGGAATTCAGCTGCAGAGTTTTAATTGGGATCCAAATGCAAACAAGGAGGAAAAAATGCTCTTCGGTTTCAAATGAAAATGATGGTGACAGTTTACAAGAACTTCTCAAAGGCATTGTGTGGCATTGTAGCCACATCATACGCATAATAAATACAGTTTACTAGGGCAACTGTTTGATGATATATATTTTATTGAACAGTTTTTTTTTAATCGTTTTTTAGGGTTATGGCTAGGAGGGGTTAGGATTACGATTGTAAGCCCCATGTTCTGACATGTAACACCAAATGTGATTATCCCTGTTGTGGTGAAACATGCTTAATGTACATCAGCTCTTACCTTCCAAGTGACAAGATACACTGCCCTATAAATGGTAAAGGAACTGGCAACCGTGACCAGAGGTACCCTAGGTGCTTCTCTGCCCTGTTGGATGACAGGTTGCCAGGTTTGGCTCTGTTCCCTGCACCCTCTGTGGCGTTTGGTGGTGTAGGTGAGGGCCTCTTTAGCTCTGCCAGGCCACCTCAAGCCTTTCCAGGTGCCTTTGTGAAACACAGATCAAAGGGAGGAGAGTAGCAAGGGATGAAGGGAAGAGGAATAGGTGAAGGGCAGGGCGAACTTCAAGTGGCCACTGACACAGAAATACTGGTGCTATAGGGGAATTAGAAAGAAAGAGAGGATAACACTAATGGGAAAAGAGAAACACTTTCACTTTGTGTATTTTGACAACCATTGAGAGACGAGGAGTCCAGGAAAGAAATCTGCATTCCCGCCTACTTTTTAGTGGAGTCAGCTCTCTCCTCCCTCTTGCAATGCTGCTAGTGTCCTCAGTGTACCATGCTTTTCTCAATCTTAAAGTGGCCCTAACAATCTGATTAGGGTGTCTTCCATTTGCAGGTAAACGCTAAAAAGCAAGCCCACACACCCACACAGATTCTTTGTTGAGACATTGAAGCAAAGAGGAAGCGATTATAAGACTTGCTGACCCACAAACTTCCACTGAGGTCCCTATCATGATGATGATGTAGCAGTACAGCTTTTCATTTTGATCATTATGCAGTGTGTGTGTGTGTGTTTGTCTTTCTGAACATCCCTGTGTGTGTCTATGTTTTATGCACAAATACCACACCGCCATTATCAAAGGCACTGGTGACCCACTTTTAGACGAGTTTTGTGTTTCGTACAGACTTGATCCAGAGGCTTGTTAGTCTGGGTGTGTGGCATATTTTCCATCATTGCATCTGACCCTGCAGGTTGCACAAGTTGCAAAAGGGGATAAAGTTTTTGAATTGCTTTCCGATAAATGTATTCTTGATAAACAATGTCCCTTTGAAGCTGTGCCATCGTCGGTAAAGCAGATTAGATAGGGTTTGCTTTATTACTTTCTGTCATTGATATACTCCTCTCTTGATCTGTCTCGCACCTGTCCTCCCCTCCCTCCTTGTCTCTCCTCCTTTTATCATCTTCTCCTGCTCTTCCTTCCTCTCTCATCTTTTCATGCCTCTTCTTTCCTCTTTGTAACTACCGTGGCTTTTGCCAATTCATTCCCTCTTCCCCTCGCCACTGTACTTTCTTTTCGTCTTCTTTTCATCTTCTTCCTCCTCCATACCTTTCATTCCACACTCTGTGTAACATTTTTTTTCCTTCTGTATTTTTTACCTCCCCTTCCTCCATCTTTCCTCTCCAGCGTTTGGCCAACTCCAAAGCCCACACATCGCGCTTCATCAGTGCCAACCTTCCCTGCAACAAGTTCAAGAATCGGCTGGTCAACATCATGCCCTATGAGACCACACGTGTCTGCCTGCAGCCAATCAGAGGCCTGGAAGGATCTGACTACATCAATTCCAGCTTCATTGATGGATACAGGTAGGAAGATGGGTAAGATGGTGGGATACTTGCCAGCAGGAGGCGTGTGTGAGGTGATGCCATAATTGTTTTTTTTTTCTTCTGCCAGGAAACATCTTGCAAGACATAAATGTAAAATGTTCCTCTCTGAGAGAGGTTAAACTTCACTTTAAAATTCAAACAGCAAATTTATACACATTGCTTTTTTGTCTTTCCCCAAGGTAATGTATTAGTCATTAAAAGCTATTACTCAGTCTTCTTCAACAATGTATCAAGTATCAGCAAGAACTTTTTAAGTGTTGTTCCTAGAATTTGCATCAGTGGTGAAAAAAATGGTACTGATTAATTATACAAGCCAAACATTGATGGTTTTAATATGGTTTTGCTGTATACAGGCAACAGAAGGCCTATATCGCAACGCAGGGCCCTCTGGCAGAGACTACAGAAGACTTCTGGAGAATGCTCTGGGAGAACAACTCTACTATTGTAGTCATGTTGACCAAACTGAGAGAGATGGGACGGGTAAGACATAAACACACATTTGATTTATGTTATTTCTTAATCTTTATTGATGGAAGGTTTCAAAGAGTCAAAGGAAAATAAAATGAAAAAAATCATCGTCTAAATATAAATGAACTAAGGCTTTGTCTACCCTTTTGCTCAAACAGGAAAAGTGTCACCAGTACTGGCCAGCAGAGCGCTCTGCCAGGTACCAGTACTTTGTGGTTGATCCCATGGCAGAGTACAACATGCCTCAGTACATCCTCCGAGAGTTCAAGGTCACAGACGCCAGGGTAAGACATACCTGGGTGTGTTGGATGTGGATTGAGTGTGGATTGAGTAGGTTGCGAGGTGGGAACAACGTAATCATAAACAGTTTGTAACGAACATAGTAATTACAGCATTTTGTTCAGAAAAAGTTGGGGAGTTGCATGTGGAAATGAGATCTGTTGTTTGGTCGTGTAGATATAACCAGTCAAACACTTGTCCAGGACTTAAAATATTTCCCATCACAGCTAAAAGTAAGTTGGTAGTAACAACAGTAGTAAATATTAATATCAAGCTTTCAGTATCAGTTCCTCAGATTCAAAGAGTAATGGGCACATTATGGATTCTCCATTTTATACTGACATTCAGTAACAATACAGGACCAATTTATTTCGCAATGTACAGTGACACCACTTTCTCAGTAGCCTCAAAAGACCGGAATGCAATGCAATACCAAATTACGCTGTAATTTCCCCAATTGCACTGGAGACCCACGCTTCACTGGAGTGTGGGAAATGTAGGAGATTAAGCAGGTTAAGGAAAGTAGATCACATAAACACAGAAACATCACAAGTAGATCATATTTTTTTCCCCCTCAAAAGTCCCTAAAATGGCTTTTATATTGTAATTATCCTCTGTAGTTAGACGGGTTTCCACACAAAAGAAGATATCATGTTTACTTGTTTACTTAATGTTGAAAGTAACATCATTAGAATATTCATGAGAGTTCACAACCAAAGTGACTTTTCTTGCCTTGAACTGTTCATAACCTACTCGACACTACTGTAGTTATCTATCTACCTCAGGATTTCTTTTTTGGTTCAATTAGGTCGGACAGTTTGAAGTAGCAGCAGAAATAAAACTGCTCTCTTTGCCAAACAGGCTGACATATCCAATGATTTCCCGGGCGGTGTGGCAGCTAGTTAACAGTCATCCTGTTGGTATTCAAAAAATTAATACATTAAATCCGTGCACACACACACACATACACAAGCAGACACACTATCCACATAGTGGAAATAAATGCTGTTTAAGCTGATATGTCATCATCCCACACATACACAAACACACACACACACACACACACACACAATGCGTACATAGGCTCACTTTCTGCCATATACCTATCTCCATGCTGATTTGCTATTCTCAGCACAAATATACACACCCATGCATACATACACACACACCCACCTTTGTATTTTTTATATATATCTTATTTTTAACACACAAGGACCCATACATTCAACACACAAGTATTTACTGAGTGTATATTTTGTGAACAAAATAGCAAACAGACTGACAGTCAAAGCTTTTCATCAGAGTTAAGGAAAAAAAACACAGAGAGAGAGAGAGAGAGAAGATGCTTGTACAGATATAATATATGGAGTTGTTGAGAAGCTCTGTATGTGGAGCTGTGTGTGTACATTTGTAGGTTTTTAACCCCATATTACTGATAGTGTACGCATGTGAGTGTGTATGTAAACTGGTTTTACCCCACATTCCATAGATTACATAGATGTACATGAATGTTTTTGTGTTTGTATATGTATGGCTAAGAGTGTGTGCGTGTGTGTGTGTGTGTTCGCGTGTACGTTGCATGCCTCTGCACAGTAATAGCATAGACTCCACGCCTCAACACTCACATCTAGCGAGCCAGTCACGTATTTAATCACACAATTTGACACGCCGCGTGGGCCCTCAGGTTGTGTGTTAAATTTCCCTCTCTTTTTTTCTCTCCTCTCTTTCTTTGGCATGCTTGGTTTATTGTGTTGGTGTCTTTGCCCCTCTTTCACTTTTAATCCTCCTGCTGAGGCAAAATGTTTTTGAGATGAAAAACGAAGGCAACGAAAGAAAGAAAACATGCAATGCGTCATAGAACAGGGAAAGAGACATGAAATGTTGTACAAAGAGAGTCGGCACATGGAGCTTAATTTATTAGAATCCAAATCAGTGTGTTTGTCAAGTACAATAAATGTACAAGAATACATCTTGGCGGCATCGGTGCAGAAACATATCAACAGCTAAGATAGCAACACAGTGCATACTGGCACACGGGACAACAGGACTGCACATTTAGAGCACAAGGATTCAATAGACAGATTATGTAGATCCTTTCATATACAATAGCTGCATATGTCATACACTCAGCATTCAGTCACCTTCTGCATTTAGCATGCTAGCCGTAGAGGGGGATGGTTAGCTCATGGCAAAAAATCAGAATGAATGAATGAATAACAATGTAGCGCAGCCACTGTGACAAATGATGAATATAGAGCCTAAGGTACTTGTTTACATCAACATATTTTCACATTTCTTATTAACTCAGTGTGATGTCATTTTTGACACAGAACAACAGATGAAGAGAGCTCTTCAGGAAATCCATTGTTAGTTTTACAAGGTCATTTAATCATTGTTGTAACCGTTTCTATGGTCACTGCCAATTAAATTACTATATAAAGTCTCTTGTAGTGTTTTATGCATACACCATCTTGACATGATACTATTTTTATCCCCAATCATCCATTGTGTAAGTGCTTGCTGGACTGGATGATACCTTAAAACCAGAGAAACTATTAGCTATTTTTATCTAGAAGTCAGTGTGGGCAGTTAGTAATCCTCAGTTTCATTATTAATTCTTTAAAATAGAAGAGCACCTCAATTTGCTTGATGGTTACCTGACAAAGCATCTACTTCAGGAGACAAACGTAACTGCTATAACCAAATGTTTAGAAGTATGATCAGAGGCATGCAATGCCACCATAAATGTATACAATTCTTTCTTGCATGTTTTTATGACCTGTTTAGCATTAGAGGCAGTTGCTTGTACTTAGCCAGTTACACACAGCATAGCTTCTGGCTGTTCTAAGGTTGTAGCCAATTACATACACATTGATTGTTACCTTTCTGTCTATTTACCAATTCACCAGCTCTGTGCATAAATGTAATTTATTTATCATTATCAAGCTACTCAAACAAGTAAGTGCACATTCTTGTATATTACATTGATTCTACAATTTAGACAAAATTACTCTAAACCTAATTTAGACTATAATTCTACACCATCTAATGGGAGGATAACAAAAAGGACCAATAGATTCCAGTTTACTCGCCAACTGAGTATTGATCAAATTATGCCTTTGCAGTGTGAACAAATGGGAAGAGAATGTGTGAGAATGAAACATCATGTCTAAACTGTTCTTTTGCACAAAGAAGTTAGAAGCAACTGGGGAAATGAACACCTGGTTGTCTAAATTAAGTGGACAGCCCGTCTCAGAATGCAAAAATGCTTCTCTCTGCTCGCTTTCTTCAGAAATGTATTCTCTCAAAGACAACTTGAGAAGAACTTTCTTAACAAGGACACAAGTGTTGACTGTGCATTATCAGATTTGATGATCAGCTCTCTCAAAATAAAGCTGATCACCTCACTTGCCCTAGTGTGATGCCACCTGATTGTAAAAAAAACAAACAAAAAAAAAACAGTATTTCAGTGTTTTTGTTTGCATTGGAGGCAAGTGCAAGTACACCACTAAAACAAGATTATAAGAATCGATATACGATTAAATTGTTAAGATTGACATTTTGTCTAGCAGTCTTGTCAGTGCGTCAGGGTTTTTGCTTTCAATTTTCGTTGTTCAATCCCGCCTCCTGCTCCGTCAGTCCTCCGTTCTTGCTTCTTACCTCCATCGCTCTGCTCATTCATCAGGTCGCTCTATTGATCGCATCTCAGGATTATCCTATTCAACATGGTGTCTGGGAGAAGACGCTTGTCATGGCAGATACACTATTGATTAGCTTTAACTAGGACCTTCTCGAACCTCACACACACACACACACACACACACAAAAACACAATGGGAGAAAAAGGAGACGATTGGGTTGGAGGTAGAGGAGAGGACACACTGTCCCTCTGTGGTGAGATATTCATCTGTGCTATGTTACTTTAGAAAAAAGCATCAACAAATACTATTTCATTTTAAAGGGACAATTAGTAAGATGTTACTGCTTTAGACCGTTTATCAATGTTGCTTTATTTGCATTTTATTCTTAGAAGGATCCAAAGAGTGTGGGTTGGTTACTCTGTGCATCAAAGTTCCCACTAACTATGAACAAAGATCTTCTCTGACCTTGCTTTTCCCAGGCAGTCATTGCCTTTGCTTCATTTCCTCTTCTCGCTCTTTACTTTTCCCCTCTCTTCTTTACATGATCTACAATCTCCATCTTCTATCCTCACTTTCTTTTATTCTGTATTTGCAGGATGGCCAGTCCAGGACAGTAAGGCAGTTCCAGTTTACTGATTGGCCAGAGCAAGGCGTGCCCAAATCTGGGGAGGGATTCATCGATTTCATTGGCCAGGTGCATAAAACCAAGGAGCAGTTTGGACAGGATGGACCAATCTCTGTCCACTGCAGGTAAGGGGTCTCACTGTCATGTTGCACCATATTTTCTCTACTGCACAGCATTAAATATCCAAAATGCATATTATAATAAAGATTTTCTTGCAAAGACAGGCGTGATAGGCCATATTTCCAGACAATGCAAGATGTTTGTCTCAAACTGCATGCTTTCCTTCTTGAAAGAGATATAAGGCTTTAAGTATCAAGACAAGATTAAATCACTTCTTAAGGTGGTTATTGTTTTGCAGCGCAGCACCTCCTGCGGTGCAGCTCTAACAGCATCATCAGATACGATCCCTCCTCTCCTTTTTGCCACCGCAGTACACTACCTCTGCACCTCCACAGGCCCATCTCCTCCATAATTGATAAGGCTGAGATGCAGCTTGGCATTTGCAAAGAGGAGGCACATGAAATGATACAGCCATTCTTTTTGGTTTTTATGATAGGTCTGTGATGCATTTTTCATCACCTCGGGTGTAGCTTCCAAGGTAACCTTCATCATTAACTTGACTTGCTGGACTCAGGTAGAAACAAATATTTGGTAGTGGTCACCGCCAAGACCTCCGATTCTTATTCATTGATAGACCTTGAGTGGGATCCATTTGAATGAGTTGTTACCTTTTGTTTCTGGACAATGGACATCTTTGAAAGGCCTGTTTTTGTATGCTCTGCAAGACTACAGTAGTAAAGGAAAAAAAAAGAAATGTCTAGAAGTTCCTTTAACAAAGACACCATTATACATGGTTTTTCATGGTTTGATTGGCATTCAGAAAAAGCTTTAAGGATACAATTGTTCCTTTGAATGTGTTAGTGTTAACAAACAAAGGTGTTAACACACTGTATAATTCCCTTGCTGTCTCATAAACATGGTTTACTTTTGGAACAAAGAAGGTGTCACTTTTTCTCCACATTTCTATCGCACAGGCGCCATGACATCATCAAACATAACATCACCTTCCCTGTGTTAAGAAGCAATGATGTCACCAGCCATCAAACGGCCCCCAGGGAGTTGTAAGATGTGTCAGGGAAGCTCCAATAAGACTGAGTTATTCCTCCCTTCTATGAGGCAGTTATTGGAGGGGAAGAGATCTGTCTTAAAGCAAAAGGATAGCTTCTTGCAGAACGAATTGCAGGGTACTGGAGAACTAGACGAAAAGGCACACAGCCTATTAAACTGGACTGCAAGAGTCATATGACTATGTTGTACTCAGCTGCCAAATGCACAGTTAAGGCATCCTTGACACATCTCAGTGAACTTCATTTTTGTAGCATCATAAGAGGATTAACACAGAACTTGTGCATCCTACAGTGTAGTAAATCATTAGAATTCTGTGCTGTTAATCGGGTACTTGAGTTACCTGCAGTCCTTTTTAAATAGTTTGTGTTAATTTTTTTTACTTTTTATCAAGTGTTTTTTTTTTAAGAGTATGTGTCACTTTGTCTAAAGGCAGATCATTTTGGAAAGAAGTTTCTCTTGAGTAGTGATGTAAGAAAAAAGTAAATTAAGCTTGGGTTGGTTGCTTTGTCTGTCACTACCATAGCCACCTCCTGCTCCTCCCTATCATCTTCCTCCTCCTCTTCCTCCCTCCCTTCTCCTTCAGGCTTTTCATCTCCGAGTGGAGAGCTTATGCCTTCCTTTTCTCTTACTCTTTCGTCTTCTGTCACCGGCCTTCCCCATCTGTCATCCCTCTGTCTATTTCTTAATCCTCTCTCTCTCTCTCTCCCTTTCTCTTTTCCTCTCCATCCATCCATTCTCCCGGCCCTCCTTTCTTCCACTCCCACCCTCTTTTCTTCTTCCTCCTCCTCTCCCCTCCTTAGCCACTATCTAATAGACCCACATGCTTTTTGTCATTAATTGCCTGATTACTTCCTGTGAATGGGGACACCAAATCCTCTCAGTCTGCAGCGGCTCGGCAAGCCTTCAGATTTGGAGAGTGGATCTTCCTGGAGAGAGAGAGAGAGAAAGAGAGAGAGGAGCTCTGAGTGAGTTTAAGAGTCCATGTGACAAGCTGTGACCGACTCCCAGGAAGAGGCTTTGGGTGGGCTGAGAGATACTTGGGTGTGGGGGTTGGTAGTGGGTAGTCGTATGTTCTGCATGATTAGGCTCAATAACTACTGTGTTCGATATCATTTGAGTTATTGTCAAATTATACAAGCCATCTTTTGTCCTAAACTTAGCTTTGTCCCCCAACAGACACACACTTGTAGGCACACACACACGCAAACCAAAAAGTGTCTGCTAGCAGCCATTGCTTTCACTCTTCACTCAAGAAAATAGCATCGGAGGCTGAAAGAAGCCCAAATAAATCTGTTGTCATATCAATTATTGTTCCATTGGTGAAGTGGAAGTCATTTCACAGCAAAGCAGCTTAGAGAGGCAGCTCTCAAGTATTTCAGGATGTGAGTTAAGACTCAGACTGTATTTCTGGAGAGCAGCAGCAGCAGCAGGCTGACTCTTTCGACACATGGGAGGGGCTTAATGAGACAAAATGTTTGGTTGTTTGTGTGCGTGATTTGTGTGTGTGTCATTTTGTGTTCGACGAGAATGTGGGAGCACGTCAAAGTGGATTCACAGAGTTCTCTCATCGCAGATTGCGTCCTTGCCATCGTCACCGTTGCGTTATCCCGCCACAGGATTTCTGGCTGTCAAAGTTTTCAAACGGGTGACTCTTTCAGGCAGTCAGAGCTGCAGACGTGCAAAGTTGCCCAGTGCAGCTTTACAAATATCCCATTGCAGATGTAGCATGCATTTTACAGGAAATTTAGGATCAAAATTATTTAAAGATGATTGTTATTTTGCAGGTCTTGGTTAAACTAATGTAGAGCCCTAAAGTAGTAGTAAATACATACATGGTAAGGAACTAGGGACCTCAGGCAACAGAAAGACACAAATTTCCTTAGCACAAATAAAGATTCACTGTTCAGTCACTATGTGTATGCATGCCATATCTATAACATCTTTGTTAATTCATTGTGTTGTTATTTGTTTCTAGTGCTGGCGTGGGCAGGACCGGAGTCTTCATCACCCTCAGCATCGTCCTGGAGCGAATGCGCTATGAAGGCGTGGTTGATATCTTCCAGACAGTGAAGATGCTCCGGACACAGAGGCCAGCCATGGTCCAGACTGAGGTCAGAGGTCACAGGACACACACAAAAACATAAACTGCTTCTAGTTTTGGGGAACACGTAATTGTACTATAGTTTAATGTAGTTTGGAGGCTAAATGCCATAAATATGTTAAAAAACTTGCAGCAAGTTAATTAAACTTGACACAATTCAGTAAAATTCTATATTAAATCACCTTTTATATAGTTGTCTATGTATGTTTGAAATACCAGTTATCTAATCTAATATGTACTGATAAGTACTGTAATTTGTTTTAATTAGAAGTTGTCTGAAATTGTTAATCTCTCATTATCTTGGCAAACTCTTTAAACTGCTGGTGAGATTTATTTCTGATGTATTTTTTTCGTGTATGTGTGTGTTTCTTTCCTACAGGACGAGTACCAATTCTGCTATCACGCAGCTCTGGAGTATTTAGGAAGCTTTGATCACTATGCAACGTAAAAAGCCATCTCTTCCCCCAAGAATCCTGCTGCCCCCCTCAACAGTCTCCTGAGCCATAGAAACTTTGAAATTTTAAACGACAGCAGACGACGATAACACCATCCCGAATTCAGACACGCCAAACAAGATCCAATTGTAGATTTTTAGAAGACGACGCCCAACCAACCAGTTCAGAATAATTCTAATTCGACTAAGAGACCCTTCATGAGGAAGTAAGGAAAATTGCCAATCATCTAGAAAAGAAAATCCTCACCAGGAGAGGAACCAGATGCTGTGGCTCAAGCTGTGGGGCGGGAATCGATCAAAGTGTCAGACTGCTTACCTTACCTCAAGTGTTTCAATGTGGAGGACATTGTAAACATTCGTGGACATTTCTCTTCTCAAAAATATCTTCGTGATACAACGGTAACAAGCAACAGAAAATGAAGGAGAAGGCAACAGCAAAAATCAATGAGAGGCAGATGGATGTAGCCTAGACGGGGTGACTTTCTTGTTCTTTTGATATGCCTGGGTGAAAAAGGGGGTTCAAGTATTTCTATCAGCACATTTTGTGAGTGATATCCAGAGAAATGACCACATTGTGAGTGAACACAAATGGTTTTCCCCAAACTCTGGTAAGACAAAAGAAATCAAAACAGTGGAAACGTAACTAGCACGAGAACACTACCATCTGGCATCAAATAAACCTCGAGTTTTTCTACACTGTCCCACTAATGATATGCATAATTAATTTGTGTGGGAAAACACTCAACTATTAAAGTTAACATCACATAACTGCCTGTTCTCAAGCGCTAAGAGCTTAGAGAAGGCACCGTCAGTGGTTGTCGGGAAGAAAGCAGCAACACATATCTTAAGATCACTTAGTTTCGTGAATTGTGTACTTGTGCAAAATCAGTATCTCAAGCCAGGTAACCACGGTGATGTTGAAAAGTACAACATGTGTACAGTACAGTTGTACAGTACAACATAAAAAGTACCCCAGGAGGCTCGTGTCTCAGTCACCAGAGAAATCGGGGGAAACATCGGCTTTTGCAAGAAGCTGCGGCTGGGTCGTCTTGCGGATGGTCAAGGTGGGAGAAACGGCAACCGTGTCCCACGATTTTTTTTTTACAATCACTCCTCTCTTTGGAACCATTGCATCACGGGGCTTCGGTGTTAACATCCACCATTTTGAACAAGAGATAAATCTGGTGGGCGAGAAGCTCTGGAACAAACGGAACAACCGAACAAGGATTGCCGTAAAGTTGGGGCTTTCTCTGTGTACAGTGACCAACGCTCATCATCGTTTCGAACTTGTTTGTCTAATAAGGAGTTGTCTTTTTGTCGTTTTTCTTTTTTCTTTTCTGTCAAAACCAAACATGCTGCTTATCTGGTGTATGCTGTACGTGTGACTCTTGAGGGAGAGGAAACTGATGAACAGAAGATGCCAGCTCTGCTAACCGCTCACGCCCAGGCGGGCATGACTGAAAGCGCATCCACATGACAACATCGTCCACCGTTCTTTTCCACCTCTCCTTTTTTTTTTTTCCCAGCCTCCTCTATAATCGTCTATTTCATTGTACAAGACACTCAAGAGTGGCAGAGGCCTGTTGCAATTACAAAGCTGTACGTTCATGTGGTTGAAAAATTGGCCTTTAGTTCCACTGTGTATGTGTTTGGTAACAGGTGGATAAACAAAGTAGTTGCTTTGGTTTTTGTCCTCCGTTTTATAGATGATGTCTCTGTGGGTGCCACAGCCAGAACAGGCAGCCATGTTGGATCTCAACACCATGATGTGATAATGAAATTCTTCGGTACAAGTTACTTGCACATCCCTAAGAAAAAAAGTAAAGAAACTTGAAACAAATACTCCAAAAACAACTGCAGGTTGGATTTGACGCACATGTGTCTGATTTAAAAAAAAAAAAAAAAAAAAATATCAAGCTTTTGAAATCACCAGGTTTTCATTTTGAGATCAGTGCTTTGGTATAGATGAGTGTACGGATTCTGTGAAGGTTTCTGATGGGCGTGCGCAAAAACCAGAGAGATGGACAGAACTGTGTGTAATCTTTTCTTATTTCCAAAAAAGCCTTATTGTTATTGTAACATTATGAAAACATTAATGTTGTATTATGACGACTTATTTTACATTTCATAGTTGACTTTTTATTTTATTTTTGGTTTAGTTTTTTAACAGAGCTGTTGTATCACATTTTTTTTTAAATTAGCAGGAAAAGAGAAATGCTTATTTGTTCATATTACGTTTAAAGACATTCTATTTTTTCACTGTAGAAATGTTAAGTATAACATGTCTGTGTGTACGTGTGCATATATGTATTTATATATATACTGCACACTCACACATGCATATATATTTAAATGCAGAATATAAAGATATATCCAAACACTTAGTATTAATTCAATTTTTCTCCTCATCATCTTTTTTTTTATACCAGCCAGTGCTCATGTTTGAAAATATGATGACTTTTTATTAGTTTCTTTTTGTTTGTGTTTGTTTTCTGTAATCTTAGAAACATTGTGTGTTTCTTAAGAAAAAGCTGAGGTAATCCTCCGCCTCCACGCACCAATTTAACTTCTACCCCTGGGTAGATCCTGTGCCGATGAGGAGATGCCATTTTTAAACCTTGCTGAGATTCTTTATCATCATTAACTTGTAGGCATTAGTATTCTTTTGATTATTTTTATTTTGAGCTACTGTTGAATGATGAACTGGTCTACAAAATATCTAATCAATCAAAAATTTCATAATTGAACTTTTTTTTTGTTATCTATGTCAGCCCAACTTGACATACTGTACCTTGTATGATCATGTACATGACCCTCACAGTTTTTAAGAAAATCCTCTTACGTTCTTTCTCTTTTTTTTTTAAACTTTTATTATTTTCAGACATAATGTAGTCATTTATTTTGTTAGATATCCACTATGATCTAGAATATACCTGTAAATAAACAAATATATAGATTATATGTATTTGTATCATTTGACCCTCAAGATCTCATACTTTGAATGGGAACAGAATTACAAAGATCGAGATTCTGCTCATATCCGACTTCCTGGTGTTTGTAAAGCCTGTTTTCTCTCCTTCTGAAATGTTCTTTCTCCAGCCCTGCTCCCTGGTCTTTAATTACAACTCGCTTTTTTTCTGCCTTTAATTTCCCCTGCTAGTAGTTAAACTGGGAAACAAGCCAGCTCCTGTTCTCACACCTATAGCCTCAATGAGGGCATGAAATTAGCATCAGTGATCTGCTAGTATCATTTAGCTGAGGATTGGGAAGTTAGTCCACTCTACCAACTAACCATTTGAAGTGGTAATCGATGATCAATTCAAGATCCTTTTACATTCTCATTCTCAATGTAGACAAGCCCTTTTTCCTGCCCTGGCATTAGCACAGGTCTACTAGAGATAAGATAGACTTTTCTCTTTCACACCATGGAACTAAAGCAACAAGAGGGGTTTAAAAACGGATTATTATTAAATAATTAGACCTCCAAAGTCTCAAATTCCAACAAAAAAAAAGGAATTACAAGGGTGTAAAAGTTTCCCACAAATCCCCACAAGGTCCCCAGCTGTCCAAATGCCTAAAGTGTTATCCATAAATATGTCACTGGCTGATGGACAAATGCAGCTAAAGGCCATACATAGTTCAGTTGCACCATGACATGTTGATTTATTTTCTCCGTGCATTTTTAAGCGTTGTATAGAACCATACTCTGTGTTTTTGTTCAGCCATGTTTTGTTGTGGGATGCAGAAAGAAATCAGGACTCGATGGAACAGAGAGCAGAGCGATGCAACCAAGGGAAGACCAAGACAACCAAAAACTTGCTGCAAATCCACATTTCCAGCACGTCATTCCTGAACAGTGGTGAACCTTGAGATGTTTCATAATGAACTAAAATCCTGAACTGAAGTCTTTTGGAACTCAAAAAGACTGGTAAAATGGGCCCATGCCAAAACTGAAACCATGGAAGTCTTTGGAAGCTTGTGCAATGTGTTACTCTTTTGACTTCATGTAAAGATGCTAGACTTTTGAAAACAGCCGCCAATTTTACTGGAATATGTCGCAGAATATTTGGGGGAGGGGGGGCAGGACTAACAAAAAAAAACAACACTAACAAAAAAAAATGACATCAAAAAGAATAGAACATATACAGTACATACTGACAAAATGAAAAAGAACCCAAACTCAGCAAAATAGTTTTTCCTTTGTATGAGGGCCAAGTGCTATCACTTTCAAACTGTTACTTCTAAATGAAACAATAATTGGTTTAAAGCCACTGTGTATGTAGATATGTTGACTTTGTATTAAAGAAATGTTGTCTGAAAACCATTTTGTTGTAATTTTTTTGCTGATACAGATGATGATAATGATATGTGAGGTTGTGATTCTTCCAAATATCTCTCCTCATGTCTGCTTGTCTGCCAACCTACTGCATATATCTATCTCTGTTGAATATGCAAATAGCTGGTAAGAGTTCTTGAACTGCAACACTTCAATTGCACCAGCACTTACTTTGTACACCGTTCACATTACACTGGAACCCGCTCGCAGATGGTGCACTTCTTTTGTGGCTTGATTAGCTTCCTCCTATATTTGTCCACCGGCATCTTTACAAACATATCCTGAAGTGTCCTTAAGCCCCCTCTTCAAGCTTGATAAATGCCACCCAGACAGGATAATATTGGTGGAGAGGTAAACCTTCACCTGGTGGTATTTGCTCTCCCATCTATCCTCTCAAGAGAGGCTCTTCAGATATCTGATAACCTCAAAGTAAAATCTCTGCAAATAAAAGGAAAATATT
This sequence comes from Macquaria australasica, assembly GCA_005408345.1. Classification (NCBI taxonomy): domain Eukaryota; kingdom Metazoa; phylum Chordata; class Actinopteri; order Centrarchiformes; family Percichthyidae; genus Macquaria; species Macquaria australasica. The sequence goes on from SEMN01000354.1 coordinate 131,204, forward strand.
GGTACCAAACCTTACTGTATTTACCTAACACTAGTTTAAGATTACAGCCTGCAAAATTACACTGAGATTATTTAGTATATATGGGGGGTATCAATAAAATACTTTCTCGGTACTTATACCAAGACAAATATGTTAGTACAGGGGGAAAAGAAAGAGGTTAGGGAGTAAGGGGGTAACAGCTTTAGTGTTTATTTTAGGGCTGTAATCTAAAGCATTTCCCTAGCTTCAATTATAAAGATTTAGATTAAAGAATCTAGATGTGGTTTGGTTCACACGTATGTCAACTGCAGAGGATGTGCCAACGAGCTCCTTGTCACCTAAAACACCAATCTGTGACAAAATCCTGCTAAATCGCGAGAGGATTGCCATTTATTAAAGGGTAATATACGCAGAATGACACCCCATTTCAAGGATGATGTTACTAATTGTCTGCTCAGAGAGCCGTGTTTCAGTCCATTCTTTTCTAATAGTGGCGAGCCAACCGACCGAGTGTGAGGGCAGGCGAGGAAGTGAATTAGGGCGGTGATTATGCAGTGATTCAGACAGCAGCTCATTAGGACCCAGCTAAGCAAGCAATCAACGAATCGATGTGACAGTGGACCCAAAAGCCACAGAAATTTGTAATAAATGGCAAAGCGATAAATTGGATTATCCAATTCCCCGTGGCCAAGCTCTTTCTGTTGCAAATGACAAATCAATCCAATCACGCCACGAAAAAAGCCAAAAAAAACGGAAAAAAGGGCCCCGTGTTGCACCGGCTGTGGAGGTTATCTGAGATGTGCCTTGTTAAGGTTGTGGTTTTCCAGAGGTCATTTCTGTATGATATTCAGGGCTCTAAAATATTCATGACAGAACATTAGGTGTTTATGGCCACCTTTTATAATAAGAGATTTACTGACATTTGAACGCCAGCCAGAATAGTCAAGGTGTCAGCAGTGATGGAAAGTTACTAAGTAGTACTGTACGTAAGTACAATTTTGACATACTTGTACTTTACTTGAGTATTTTCATTTTCTGCTACTTCACACTTCCACTCCACTACATTTCAGATGGAAATATTGTACTTTTTACTTCCCTACATTTATTTGACAACTTTAGTTACTTTGCAGATTCAGATTAATAATACAAAATATTATCAGTAAATAAATGATGATGATGTATTATAGGATAACATAACATACTTTATTGATCCCTTGAAAAAAATCCACAAGCTACACAGCAGTATATCTACCAGCTGCAACATTAAAGTAATGTACACATTAATGCATCAATAATTATAATCCAGTAATAAAATATACATTATTCTGAAATGGGCCATTCTGCATGATGAGTACTTCTACTTTTGGTGCATAACTATATTTTGATGCTAATACTTTTGTACTTTTACTTAAGTAAAATCTTGAATGCAGTACTTTTACTTGTAACAGAGTATTTCTACACTGTGGTATTACTAGTTTTACGAAAGTAAAAGATCTGAGTACTTCTTCCACCACTGGGTGTCAGAGGGGTACTGATTCACAGAAGAAAAAGGTCTGCATTGAGATCTTGATGATGTAAATAGGAAGCCAGGGAGCAATAATAAATACATAAAATGTAGAGGCAGCAGGATCTCTTCTTACCTCAGAGTATTCCAAGTACAAGTCATGGATCTACTCGATCTACCTGTCAAATCATGATCGCTGAATGTCACTATCATGACTGGAGCACAGGGTGAAGAAACACTAAAGACAAGCAGATAGATAGATAGATAGATAGATAGATAGATAGATAGATAGATAGATAGATAGATAGATAGATAGATAGATAGATAGATAGATAGACAGACAGACAGACAGACAGACAGACAGACAGACAGACAGACAGACAGACTCATTAAAATCATTCAAAATGTAAGAGTACAGCTAGTAACATTGCACTGCAAACCTATGCTGTCCAAACTCTATTTTCACTGAATTGTTCCCCTGCTGAAGAAAACTGAGACCTGTTTTCTCAAAAGGCTTTCCTGCCATCTGCAGGATATTATATGGTATGTCATGATTGTGATAACCACACAGAAGAGCAATTTCCATTCAATTAAATCGAAGATTAACGTAGATGATGCGTCGAAATGTACTGTCTTCTCCAGAGGCTCTTGCTTTCTCTATGCTAATCACATCATTATGAGATATGCTTAGTAATGCTGTTTAGCAGTGACTTACACATTTAGTTTTGATACACAAACACATGGAATCTGTGCATTTAGACACATTTAGACAATACTTATGGCTTTGACCACAACAAAAGAAGTTTGACTCTACAACCATATACACCTTTACATATAAAACTTCGTATGTTGAGAGCTGCATATTTTCCCCCTGCTGTGGGCTGCCTCTTTGATGGTATTTTAAAACTGCACTGTGACATGGCTCCTGTGTTTATGCCCTCATGGTATTATTTCCCATAATCTGTTTTATGTTCCCTCCATCCTTTCTGTCTGTCCGTTTCCAGCCAGTTTCTTCTTCTTCTTCTTCTTCTTCTTCTCCCTATACTGTTAATCCCCTGCTCCTCTGTTTACATTTGACTCGTAGCCATGCCAGTGGCCTCGTTCCAGGGACGGCTATGCTGATTGATCGGTCCATTGCTGGTCCAGGGTGAAATATGTCTACAAATACTGGATGGATTATCATGAAATTTAGTACAGACATTCATGGTTCCCATAGGATGAACATTGCTCAGGGTTTTCATCAGGATTATCTTGAATTGGGCTACAGGACTATACTATGGTTTAAATATAATGGCTGCATTAGAATGGGGAAGATTGGAGTTTAAAAGACATTGGAAGTCAAATGAAAGATGATTGAGTTGCATTATGGTAAATGTAGGATTCAGCCTTTTTGGAGCTTGATGTACTAGGGGTGTAAAGTCAGGGTATCTTGGCCTCTACTTTTTGAAAATGTGTCTCTCTCAAGTCTTTATTCAACTTTGTGGAAGTGCAGTACTACTTGCTCGAGTGCCACGTAAACCATATGGCACTTGGCACGACCGAGATCTTTCCCTAACCGTAGTTTGGTGTGTCTTCATCCTGTGGCTGAGATCTGCCAAATGCTTATTTTGCAGGTATTTTGGTTATTTTGGATGCACAGGCAAACAACCATTTTGTTTGTTTGTTTGTTTGTTTGTTTTACGTGAGGGTTTGAATTGTTCTTTTTCAGTTTGAAGGACTTCTGATTCATCACCTCCTGTGAATGAAGGTTTTTCCACCAGTGACCACTGCTAACAGCTTAATTTGATTTGGAAAATTTGGGTAAAACTACTGTTTGTTATTGTGGCCCTTATTGGTTATTTAGAATCTGGTGTATTATTACATTAAAATGAAGCTCATATGAATTTAAAAAGCTTTTGTTTGCCCGTGGCTATTCTACATGTCTCAGTGTAGACGTTCATGTGTGCCTTAGGTTCTATTTTTCAAGTATTAAGTGATTTTGTATTCACTTTTAAATCTCATACACTTTGCCAAGTTGGTGTCACAATTCCTATTATTTACAATGCAGATAAACCTATTTCAGGAACTTTCGTAATTTGAGTATCATTATAAAAGATTGACAGATCTGGTTTCAAGATAAAAAAAATATCTTATTGCACACAAGGCAATATTTTCTCTTTAATGTTTGCTTCTCACAGCATTGTTAGATGAGGTCTTTGATCCAGTGGTATACTGTATAGTGGGATGATGTTTTGACTGTGGCTGAGAAGAAAACTATATCTTTCTTAATAATAATAATAATAATACATTTTATTTATCAAGCGCTTTTACAAGTGCTCAAAGATGCTGTACAAGATAAAATAGATGTCAATATAAAATCAAGCTCTAAAAACTACATTAAGCACTAAAACACAATAAAACAGCATTAGACACATTATACACTGACATAATAAAACAACATTAAACACTAAGACATAACATATAATCAGGTTCTAAACACAACATGATCACACATTAAAAGCCAGTTTAAAAAGGTACGTTTTTAACAGGGATTTGAAGATTTGTTACGTTTTTTTTTCTACATATGCCCATACAAGGACAAGGAATGTCACTGGTAAATATTACTGTTGGATAAAGATTTGGCTTGGATTAAGAAACAGTCGCCATTCATGGCGTGCAAACTCCAAGAGCAGTAAACTTTAAATCTCAAGAAAGCTGTTCTTCTACAGTTGTTTCTAAAAACTAATTTGGACTTTGGTCTCAAATGTCAGCTAAAACACTCAGTTCATCACAGAATAGGGTCAGTACTGTGGGGATAATGGTTCTGTAATGGGAAACAGAGCATAAGAATGATGGCAGAGAATAAAACCCTACAGGGCTATCTGCTGCTCTCAAGTGAATTTTACAGTAATGATTAAGGATACATGAAACCATCAGCAGTGGAACCATAAAAGCTTCCCTGTAAACATGTCCATTTGAGCACAATTAAATCACATTCCGGTAGAGTGAGGAGCTGAGAAATTAAATTTTGTCTGAAAAATGATGACAATATATTATAATTCTAGTTTTACCAACAAAGGCGGAGCCCTCTAACAGGGCTCTACGTGTTCCACCTCTCATCCTAGTGGATTCACTCACTGCAATTTGTAAAATGCTCAGTCAGCCATCCCTGCCCGAACCCGCAAATTTGAGCCCTGTAAAAAGAGGGTGTTCACTAACCACGGCATCCACTGAAGTTCTTTATATTGCCTGTATGGGCTTATGGCTATGAACTAAGCTTACTTACCACTCTGTACCCTACCTCTGACCGGGGTCGTCTGGTTTTAATATAAAGTGGTGTGAAGTGGATGGGCTACCGACATGAAACCTAAGAAGTGCATGACCTCTGTCTTGGTAAACATGTCTTCCAGACTGTCTGTCTGGCTTCAGACAGTCATGCTGAGGCAGAATTCATTCCACTGCCTGTGAGAGAACTTGAGATGAGCCATGCCTAACTTCCAAGGCTGGGTGGTGAGGATAAGGTGATCCAAATAGAAGAAATCTCTCTCCCCCCTAGTGTCCCAGCTGTGGCACTGCATTTTCAAGAAGGGGTAGTATGCTGCGGTTAAGCCATATGGAAGCTGGTTGTATTCCTAAAGAAAAGGTATGGTTTATTACTACTATGGTTTTATTTTTGTAGCTCGAGCACTCTGTTCTTTCAGTCATGATAAAGTTGTGCTCCACAAATTAATTACTTTGGTAAGTACAATATAAAATCACAAAAAAATTGGTCCAATAGTACAAGAAAGGCCAGACAAACATACAGATTGTTAACAAGCCAAACATTTTGCCAGATTACAGTATTTTACCACTTTATTTGGAAGTGAAAATGAGCTGTCTGCCTTTCTATTTAGTTTGTGTTTGCTGATATGCTTAATTTTGAATGAAGTACACTAGGCCTTTTAAGGCACTGCGAGACAGGGAGGGCACAGCTTCATGTGAGGGCTCACACTGAAATCACTCTATCTCCTCTGTTACAACGACCATGTGGACTTCTTAATTGTGGAATGTTGATCTGGGAGAGCGTAGGATTATTTAGGGACCACATAATGAACAGCAACATTATTAGTGTATATAAGTTCCAGTGAAGTAGCTGAGAAGTTGAGCTGTTGGGTTAATGTGAGTGCAATAATGACTCAGAGGAATTTTGACTGATTTAATCTTTGAAGTTTGAATGGCCTTTTCTACTACCAGGCTCCTGATTTAAGGGTAACACAGTCAATAACCATCCATTAACACTTATTTGTCATGACACTGATGACCCGTTTTTAAACCAATTTCTTTTAAAAAACCTTGATTTTTAAGGTTTGTCATGTTCAGGAAGTACCAGCAGTTCAAAGAAACGTAACAGGTTTGATCCTCACAAACAGCCATGTGACCTGTCAATGTGTCCATCTCAGAAGCATTAGCAAAATGGCAACTCTGTGAAATGAATTAAATGGGTCACATATCCAGAGAAACTAATTGTAATGTTCCCCACTATTGCGGCAGGGCCTCATCACCATGTATTGGCGGTATGACTCACACCATTCACCTTGAGTAATTGGCCTCCGCATTTCTGTTCCGACATACCTGCACAGATGGATGGGAATGAAGTGAGAGGAGACCTTCTTTTTCAGCTATATTTCAAGCCGCGTTCATGTCTACAAGGAGACCGAAAGAAATCATCCGCAACTCCCTCAGCATTTCCCCGGGAATGCATTGTCAAATGTATTGCCGCCTTGCTTCAAGATTTTAGTAGCAGAACAAAACATATTTGACGTGTCTGCGCTGCATCCATGGAGACATTTGCCACAGGTATGACCTTCTGGCTGAGTTCAGGCAAAGTTCAGATAGTTGTTTTTTATTGGGCAGCTTTGGTGCGCTGTATCTTTTCTGCTACACTTTTACAGCTCATTAGAGTAAAGTGCTTGGGGCTGGTTTTCGTAGACGGATGTACGTCAGCTACAGAAATTGATAGTAGATTGACTGACAAAAGTACTATTTGTGTGTATGTGTGTGTTCGTATGAATTCTCTGTGTGTGTGTTTAGTGTGAAGTCAACCACTGTGTGTGAAGTTGCAAACATTTATGTGTGAACTGTTGACTGAGCAGCTTCACTGGAGCAAACAAAGTTAAAATGCTTTGCTTTTTAGAGAGTTGGGTTAGGGTTAGTCTACTTTGTCTACACTGGCTAAAATAATATAATTTAAATGCAGCAGGACATAATATGCATGTGTACTGTAGTTGCATATGTATCTGTGGGCTCATGTTGCGCAGCATCAGAATCATGGTTTGAGTCCAGATTTGCAAAAATGTGTAATTTGATTATTTGGAGACATAACACATAAATGACAGATATTCCATAGGCAAGTTGATGCAAAGACCAAGAGTGATGATGTGGTGAGAAAAAAGAACATTTTTGGTCAGTCAGTGTCATCATTTGATATTGGTGTAGCTTAATTTTCAGTAGATATCCATTTTCTTAAATTGCCTAGAAAATTGTCTGTCCAATGAGGTATTAATAACTTCAAATCTTCAATAAGAATTTTAGAAATTGAACAGTTACTTAGGAGAGTGGAAAAAGTATGGAAAATAGAGTGTTCATCTAAATTTGGTCTATAGGTATCAAATATGGTAGCATAAATGATAATTAATCTACAGTCTTTAATGACAAAGTTTATGCATTAAAATAGACACCCTTCTTAAAAGACAAGAGGAAGAGAAAGGGAACGTTTGTGGGGCAGTGGATCGATTTTCTTGGTGCAGACAAATATCAGATTCTATTTGCTAAAATGATTAAAGGCTTTCTTTTGGCTTGTGAGTGGATCTAATGGGTATTCAATTACAGAGATGAGACGTGAAATATATATCAAATATATGTATTGTGTGAATGTGCATACCTATGGGTGGCTGTGTGTGTGTAGTCATGTAAAATAAATAAAGTAATAAAATAAATAGAGAGGTGGGATATGTGAATGTGAGTGAGTGTATGTATGTGGGTGTAAGCAAGTAGTATAATGGATACATAAGAGAGGGAGAGCATGTGTGTGTGTGTATGTTTATGGGGGAGTAAAAAAAATTAGGAGAGATATGATAGGATTGGGTGCCAGTTGTCCTAATATGGTCAGGTCTGATTCTGCATAATGCTGAAGAAATCACTCAGAATCCTTTTAAGGTGTTAGCCTGAGTGGAGTGTAATATAATTCATTTGCTAGAGTGGGTGGGAGTAGGTAAGCTACAAAGAGAACAATGGAGGAGAGCAGCTAATTTATACTGTGAACAGAATGGTAGGAGGTGATGCATGCAAACTAAATTTTAATGTCAATAAGAGTTTCAGGCTGATCTGTAGTTAAACAATGGATCCAATATTCAGTTTACGATGACAAAGAGAGAGTAATGAAGTCGACGTGATGAGATCAGAGAGGGTGAGACTGCAGGTCCGAAATCACAAAAGCAGAGGACGATACGCTTCAAGATGTCTCTAATGAGATTAGGGGAGGTGTGGGTGAGGAACTGTGTTGAGTTATACTTAACAGGTGATGAAAGACTTTTCATGAAAGAACTGACCATCTACATACAGTTTGTTCACAGGAAGTATTTAATGTTTTCTTCCACCAGTGAATGCTTCCTACTTTCCAGTTTCTTGCATCTCTCATTACTCATTACTTAGCCCACTGCATTTGTAAGATTTTTCCCATTTTTCCCACCAAGCAGCTTATTTCACTCAGTAGCAATGAGCATCATCAGGAAGGCGTAAAGCTTGTGGAGGTTCGTGCTATCCCCCAGATCTCTCTGCTTTCTATGTTTTTCTGAGGTTTGTTCAGTGACTTTGGTGAGCTGTTCCTGGCTTAAATTGAGGCCATCCTTCAAGGGCCAGAGCTCTTTTTTGTAAAGACTTCAATAAGATGTAAGTCTGGAATCAAGAAAGGAAAGTTTTAAGTCTGAGGGAGGTTTTTATTGGAGCACTGTTTCAGGAAAGATCTTCTGTCAGTGAGTTATAGCTTTGTGTCTGGCAACTGTGCAAAGTCTGTGGTAACTTGAGGTCAGTCGGATAATGTGTTTAAATAGACCTTAAAGCAGACTATCTGCTATAGTGGTCTCAGATGAAATTCAACACAGATGCAAGAAGGTTGAAGAGTATTAAGGAAATTAAAACAGTAGGCCTCCCTTTTGTCATTTTTGCCAGTTTGTCACATGTTGGCACTTTGTCTGCACTGGCTATAATAATATAATTCAAAGAAAAAAAGTAGAAAAGAAGTGTTGGATAATGTGATAAATGAATGCATCATTTAATGCAGCAGAACATATATGTGCATGTGCATATACTGTAGTTGTATGTGTATCTGTGGGCTCATGTTGCACAGCATCAGAATCATGGTTTTAAGGTCATTAAGGTGACAAATAGAGTCCAAATTTGCAAAAATGTGTAATTTGATTATTAGCAAGACAATAATAGATATTCTATAGGCAAACACACATTCCATCTAAGAATAATTTTCTTGGTGATTTAGAATCACTCTTGTGGTACAGGTATCACCATAATTTATGAAGCGATTATGGAATTCAGGTGGTGCAAACATAGCAATCGGGGTCGTTCTGTGTGCATTGTGAATAGATGTCAGATTCAGGTAAACCCATATTTATGGGGGGTATGGTGATATTTATTTCTGCATTTTCTGTTTCCATTTAGTGTAATACTGTGTTGGATGGGATAGATTGATGCCAAAATACTTGAATTTGCTTGTGGATGAACATAATAGTAGTGGGAAGTCTGAGAGTTTTGGGAGCTGTTAATGGCTTAAGTGGCTTCTTATAGAGACAGTATTGGATTTTCTAAATAAAGTAAAGTATCATCTGTATATAGGCTGATTTTTGGGTTAGTGTTCCTTTTGTATTGGTGTTTTGCAAAATTGCAGTGGCCAATGGCTCAGTGAAAATAGCAAACAGGGACAGAGAGACCAGACACCTTTGCCTGGGTTGCTGTGTTTTCTGAGTTTTGTAGCTTTAATAGTCCGTGTGTCTGCACCTCAAATAGTCAAGACTGCACTTCTCCTGTCCTTTTCTTCCTAACAGGCATCTCACTTTTTCAACTCAACTTTATATATTTTAGTGTGCAGATATAGATTACATGTACAGTATGTTGTTTAATCTGCGTACAAAGACTAATTTATTGTCTCAAAGAAGACCATCTTGAAATTAAGGAAAAAATGTTTAAAGTCACAGGTGGGTCTATAACCTTTAACTTCCACCATTTTGTGCTTCAGGAACCGCATCTTACTTGCCAACTTTTCTAGTTGAGAAACTAGAGTGGCAACCTGAGGACATTAGCACTTGAGCCTTAATGCAATTAGCTGCCAAATGGACCAGTCTGTAATTCAACTAAGCAGAACCTGTCTGTTTGGTCCCAGCAGCTGGACACTTCATTTAGAGGCAGGGGGGAACAGCAAGGCCACTACAAACAGTAATGCTTTGCAGATTGCCTTGTTGGTGATGACGTCATTCTTCTGGTTCTTGTTTGTCTTCTTCTTCTTCTTTTATTTTTTAGCATGACTAGGCTCTCTAGTCTTCAGCCTTCAGTTAGTATTTTTGTCTTGGTTCAGACAGAGTTTAACAATAAGGAGACTATATGAGGGAGGCACAGGACAGAATGCTCTGCTGGGATTTGATCCCAAGCCAGTCATGTATACTGTGGCCCTGAGAGCTCAAGGCACTGCAACCTAAGAAAACACATGCAAATAAACAAAACAAAAGCAAATGAATAAAACATCTTCACCAGTTTTACAACACATGCGCAGCATTAGAAAAAATGCTGCAAAGTGAGAAAAAATCAACCTAATACAGAAAACAACCAAATATAGAAACGCAAGACCACAATTGAAACTGTTTAATTCACGTAATAGAAATGAGCTAACAATACATTTTTTAAAATTTGGTCTTGTTGTTGTGTCAATTTTCCGATTGCATGATTCAAATATTATGTACCATTACTTAAATTGGTAAGCTAGTAGTCAGTAAAAGGATAACAGTAGGTTAACAGGAAATATGTGAAATTATATCTGAATCATGCAATATCTCATATCTCATAGCTCAACACCATTAACAGATAGCTGACCTTTTTAGTGTTCCTTGGAAACATCTATTGTTTTGTATCTGATTACCACTGAGTTCAGTGCAACTTGCAGTGTTTCTGTATTTAGTTGTGTTGTCTGAATTTGCAGCGCATTTCTGTGTTTGGTTGTGTTTTCTTACTTTGCAGTGTTTTTTTCCGATATGCTGCGCATGTGTTGTCAAACTGATGAAGATGTTTTCTTCATTTGCTTGTATTCTGTCTATTTGCATGTGTTTTCTTAAATTGCAGCGTGTTGCGCTTTCAGGGTCACCATACATGTACATGTGGTTGCGCCACCAAATCGCAGCACCTGAAAGAATCTGAGCAGGCGTACATCTTAGTTTTGGAAAAGCTCAGTTTTCTTTGTACACTAAAACATATAGCAGGTATTTATCCACTTTGCAAATCACTGTGCTTTAGGTGTGAGAAATGCCAGCTTAGTGTGGAAGAAAGGTCAAACACAGATAAGATGCAAAATTTAGATTTAGCAAGCTTATTGTGAACATGGTCTCAGAGGTCATAATGTTCACACAACACCAGCAAAACATTATATGTTACCTAAGCACTATGAGCTTGAAATGGTATCCAATACATTAGATTCACGTATATGATAGTAAGAGGAAAAATTGTGTTTGGTCTGCTATTTGCTTCAATGTTATGTCTCTAATCTTGGCTTTTCTCTGCACTGCATCTGTTTTCTCCCAAAAGTCTTTACTCACATACCCAGTGTATAAAGCCCAAAGGACTGCTTAAGTAGAATACATTTTAGCTATTCGGACACCCGCCATTTCATTCTTTATCTCAAACCCTTTCATCTGCCACATGGGGAATAGATGAGGGATTATCAGTAGCGCTCTTGTAGCAGGAAAACATCCACACTGCTTAAAGCCTGGCCATAGCTTTGTAAAGTCAATGCATCCACTGTGTTTTACTTCAGTGCTTCAGATTGTGTGCTTTATTAATTATTGTTATCCTGTTTTTGGTTGCGTTTCGTATTTTACAATTTATTGTTTGTCATTTTTACTAATAAAGTGTTCACGACACAAAAGCCCCAAATCACACAAGTCATGATGTAAAAACTACCTCATTAGTATGAGTGAGGAATAAATGCCAAGAAATAAAGCAGATACAGTATGATACATTAACTGACAACAATTCATTACAGAGTTACTGTATTGGATTACTGTACACTGGATTGTACAGGCGTACTTCACAAAAGGGGAAACTCATTGGTGTATACTGCCCCAAATTGTCAGGGTGATGAATATTGGTTCTAATTGTAGGCATAGAAGTACAAGAATTTGATCCTAACCCTAATCGTAATCCTGACCCTGATCCTATCCCAAAAGTGCAACATACACTGACTGCATTTGACGTACTTTGAAACACCACTACCCACTGTTTCCTAATTGATACGTGTCAAATGATGTGAGTGAGCAGACCTTGAAAACAATTCCATAACTAGTAAAGGGCAGTATTGACAGGTGTGACATGATTTTTGCTTTTACAGCGCGTCACAGACAGAGCTGCTGATTTAGATTTATTTCTGCTGGAAGGAAGTTTTTATAATTGAGCCTGGAATGAATAAAAGCATGACACATCTCCTGGTCAGCATATGAAAGAAAACACCTAAATCTTAGTAATGTGCCTCAGCTGAAGATGATTGCACCACTTTTGCTACTTGAGCATTAAACAACAAGTCTGTAACAGAGATCACACCAAGATTACAGGCCTCTGACTTCAAATTGACAACAGGCTGCCAAAATTAGAAGTAAGATCACTCAAAGTGCTAGTAATGAGCATGGGAGGAGAAATGACTATAATGTTTGACCGATAATGATACTGTAATCTATCACTGTCATTCTTGCTTACATTTTTGCAGACTCTCTCGTGTTGTCCCGATTGGACAAGACCCAGATTATGATTGTGAGTTGATGGTCAATGTTGATCCAGTGCCCAGTTGTTTAGACTGTTATGTAGATGGAATAGCTAATCTAAAGTGATGACGCAGACACCCACATTCGCTTTCTGACTGGGTCTAATCACGTGCATGCCCAGTACACGTGAATGGTCACGTGATATGCGTCTCCTGGCGTGTAGTATGGACGGAGATTGTTTCTGAAACGGTGATAAAACGGTTGTGTGTACGGAGATCAGCTACATCCACATTACTACGTTTTTGTTTTAAAATGGCGTCTTAAAACAAAAACGTAGTAATGTGGATGTAGCCTTTGTGGTATTGCAATGCAAATGTATTGTAGACTGTGATTAATCGCTTCCCACACTTCTTTCACCTCAAGTGACAAAATGGAAGATATTGGCAATAATAGTCAATTTGTGTGTGAAATTAAGCCAAAATAAACTATTATTCAGTCTTTAGTGTTAGACCTTTGTGGGTAGAAATTAGGTAATAGACAAACAATATTTGTCTGCTGGTTGAATGGCAACCTCACTGTGACGATAAGACTCCAAGAAGTCGCTTTGGCCGGCTATTGTTCGTCAATAAATAGCCATACCACGCAACTTCCCCCTAAAACCACAAATTGTCATTTTTACATTTTGGTATATGTATAGATTAAACAAACAAGATACATGTTAAATAGTCAGATGTAGAGTTACTGTTAGCCACATTTTTGAACTTTGGACAGAGCCAGACTAGCGGTTTCCCCCTGCTTCCAGTCTTTATGTTAAGCTAAGCTAACTGCCTCCTGGATCTAGCTCCGCACTTATCCCACAGACACGAGAGTGGTATTAATCTTCTCATCAATAAGCGTATTTCTCACAATTTTGAACTATTCTTAAGACTGTGTACTTAATGTCTACTGGTGCACATTTTGCCAAAAAAAAGTTACAGTTAGCAGACTATTTTCCACAGATTCAATACACATTTCTGGACTGTACATATTCATCAGCCAAGAAAATGGCAGCTATATGACTTTTATCATTAATAATCCAGCAATTTCTCTCTTTTACCTTCATTCCTGCTTCATTCCCTTGTAACTGATTTACAGACCTGTGCTTAGCTGAAGGTATTTGGCAGTCATGGGCCACATCTGCACTACATATGTCTATCTGAACAAGTCATGCAGTTATGCAAGCTGTGTAAAAAAACAGATACTAAATAAAACCTGAAACCAGAAAATAAAAACATCTGCTGAAGTTATGACCAGATATTTCCAGAATAGTCTTGAATCTAATGTCAGTGTCCTAAAATGAGGTCGATTGCTAAAATCTCAAGTCAGCAAAAGCCTTCCAACATCCATTTTCAGCAGAAACATTATTGTCATACAGCTTTTTATCATTGATTTGATGTGAAGAAATTATAGCTATTAGCCTTTAGTCAGTTTTCCATGAGGATAGCATCAGATAATGTACTGTAGGTCCTACCAACTTTTCATTAGCATTTTAAGCACTGTAGCTGTTCATACTCATACAGTTGCAAGAAAAAGTATGTGAATCCTTTGGAATTACCTGGATTTCTGCATAAATTGGTCACAACAATAGACAAACACAGTCTGCTTAAACTAATACCAAACACACAATTGTATGTTTTCATGTTTTTATTGAATACACCATGTAAACATTCACAGTGCAGGGTGTTGTGTTTGTCTATTGTTGTGACTTAGATGAAGATCAGAACACATTTTATGACCAATTTTTGCAGAAATCCAGGTAATTCCAAAGGGTTCACATACTCTTTCTTGCAACTGTATGTGTTCAGTGCAAAAAAAAAAAAAAAAAAAAAAAACTTTCTGCAGTCTTTAGAGACAACAACATGATTAACAGGCTTTTCACTCACATATATCAGACAAATTCTCTTTTCCCCCACTGTGCACCACGCACTAAATCCAGTTTGATGCTTTACGACTTTTCTCTGTTGCTCATTATTCTTAAATGTTTTGTGGTGCCTTCCCACAGCCCTTCCCCTTTGTCTTCCGGGGAGGGGAGAATAGAGCAAAAGGAAAAGCAACTGGAGGGGGAGAGATGAGTATCTAAGCTGCGGGGGAAGGGAGTACAGCTGATCGTGGGTTACTGCTAGCAGGACTTATGTAGTACTTTATTTTCATCAGATGGGACTTGGTGTATGTGGCATGTTTCCCATCTCCTCCTGTGATTATTGTTTGTGTGATCATTATTAATCTTGCATGTGCAGAACGATGGTTTGGATGGAGAGCAAACTTCCCATCTGAGAGTCAACTTGGTCCTTGACAGAAGTTCTCTGGCGGTAAGTAAACTTTCTTAAGTAAACTACTTAGTAACCTTGCATACCTTTTGTCAACAGCAACCTTTTTAAAAAACAGCCATGTTTTTCACACTTATATATCAACACTGGGAACAAAATGAAATGATACCTGATATTTTTCATTTAGCATAAACTGTAGAGGAACCCCAAACATGTGGAATTGTTTTGCATAGTAAGAACTTTCGTTAAGATATTTGTATGTTAGTCTGCCCTTCCCTTGTACATTTATGATTATAATTGTTAACGTATATCAGAATAAAAAGGGTTATTCAAGGATTCTTATTTGTCAGGGCACGCAGGAGAAGTTGCATTTTGTCAACTTTTATGGTTTAGTTTAGTTTTGTTGCTATCGATTTTGCAAATGTACCCTAATTTAGAAGTATTAAGCATAGTTTCAACAAATAGTTAACTTCTCATCTTCATTCATTTGTCATTTTGTCACTTATAAGAAGTCATATTTCAGTTTGTGCCATGTCATAATTCTAAGAGACTTTCAGTAGCCTACCATTGAGAGACAGCTGCACTTCACTGCACTGCAATTCAGTTCAGTGCTAATTAAATATGGACAAACACAGACTTGGGATTACTGTAATGTAATGATATGACATTGTTTCTCCATTTTAAACTTTTCTTAGACTTATAATGGGTAACTCTCTTGGGCACTACCCCTGGTATTGTAGATGTGGTTTCTGTGTAGTCCAGTGGGTAGTACATGACACCAACATTGGCCAGGCTTTATGAATCAACTCCCACTGATGATGCACCAGTTAAAAGCTCAGCCCCTTAGGGAGAATGGTTTGCCAGAAACTGAAACTTTTGACCATACATTTTTGGAAATGGTGCTGGACCCTGTTTTCACACAGTTGTCTTTTATTTGAAATAATGAATTATAAGAAGACCTAGTGAAGCCAGCAGGCTGTGAAGTTTCGGTTTTGTTTACTTCACTGAGAGCACAATGCCAAAACCACTTTATTGGCCAAGTAGACTAAATGCAAAGTCAGATTCCTTTGAGTTGATCACATACTTTCTTCTTGCTTTTTATTATCTCCCATATTTATTGCTGACTTTCATGTGCATTTGTGCCTTTTGCCTTGGTGATAAAAAAAGGCATTACTTCATTTGTTATTAACGGACACTAAACATAAGAGTAGCTAATGTTTGTTTCACACCAAAAACCTGTCTGTTTAGCATTTGAAAAAATATGATTTTGAACACCCTCCGCATTCTCCATGCCATACAGTACACACAGCTCATTATTACGTTTCAGTGGTTTCACATTAGTTTGAAAAGGAAACCAAAGAACTATCACACTGAAGCAATTTTGAATATAACATATTGATTTTAGACGCTAACAGGCACTTTTAGCTAATGGCACACTCAAAAGGTTTTCAGGGTCATAGAAGAGCTGGTGCCAAGCAGCGTCTGTCTCGTTCTAGTATTCCCAAAGGGATGGAAGGACCTGATGATATTGTAATTAGCTTTTAGCAGATGTTTTCTGCCTTTTGGGAAAAATTGAAAATTAGACAGACAAAAAACCTGCTGTCATGACTATTGGGTATTATGAATCATGGATTTACAAAATTATACAATTTGAACAATGTGCAATGAACATCACTTAACTTTGTAATCAAATATGTATGTTATAGTTACAAAAATTAACACTTTTTATCCTAAACAACTCAGGTCTCCCCTGCAGGGGCGTTTTGTCATGTGGTCGTGATGATGTCCAGTGATTTGCAAAAATTTCCAAGACTGTCAAAGATTTTAACCCAGGTGTGAATCTGCCACGGCACAACATTTGTGAAGTAAAACAGCAGTAAAAGTTGAGTTAGAAAGAAAAAAGAAGTCTTTATAACACAACTAAACCAATTTCAGCTGTAATTTGTGTGTTGCATGCAAGTTACCTCTCATTTTGTTTTTGCGAAAAAGTAATTGGTAGATTTCACTTTTTCAATTTAAGGTAATATAAAGACATTTTTTAACAAGCTGAAAATGATGTATGGGATTCAACACATTTTCCCCCACTCCACTGTTAGTAGATTTGTTGTTTCTCACTTTGGAGATGTAAATTCAAGGGTGGGGCAGGCTAAAAACAAGACACCTTTGTTGGTTTTGTTGTGGTGTGGTTGAACTGTCAGATGTTTTTGTTTTTTTCCCAGTAAACTACCAGTGTGTGCTACATCAGGCATGTGAAAGTTGGGAATGCAGCAATGCACAATTGCATCTTCACACATCATTGTGCATTGTGCCAAAAGTTTTTTTCTTTTCCAGTTTGTTCTTCAGTTTTTCTAAGTTTAACACTAATATTACAGGAAAATATGAGAGTAGTAATAAGTCTAGGAATTTGATGCAAAAGCAGGACCACATTAAAATGAGAAAAGCCAACTAATGAAATAAAGTCTGTGCTGCATGTGCATCAGTATAAATTGCTCCTGCCTTGTAGATCAGGATCAGATTTCAGTGTACTGACTTTACACCCTCTGTACACTGATTAAATGAGTGTCAGGATGCTCAGAGGAAGTCAAACCCACTGTTTGATATGATCAGTGTTATGAGCTATGTTGATCATAATGGTAACAAAGTATCTTACAGGAACATCAGTATACATTGTGTGGGTTTATTTGAATAAGGTTCATTTTTGAGAGATAACATCATGGGATTTTTAAATTTCCTGTTTATTCCTTTATCTTATTTCAGGATGATACCAATACCACCATGGTATGCCATCAAACAAATATTTTGTTTAAGGAAAATTATGATTATTTATTTCCCCTATTTGATTTCAAGTGACTATCCGGCCTAAAGTATACCTCCACTTTGCTTGAAGCCAGTCTCATACAGTCAGACTGTGATAGACAGTATACTGGGAACAGACCACTAGGGACAACATAATAGACTGATTGTGACACTGTGTTTATTTCCTGTTAGTGTCTCCGTCAGTACTTACTGTTCATAGAATTGCATTTCCTGCCAGGATATGTCAGCTCTCCTACTCTCTATTTTGGTCTGTGTCACTCTCTCCATCTCTGTCCCATGCTGTCACTGTCTGCATGTGTTTGTGTGGGTGTTATGTACATGCTATATCTGAGCTGTTACATTGACTTTGTATGGTTTAAATGGCCATCCTGAAAATGCACTCACTGTACTCCAAGATAGAAACATAGATTGTAAAGGATAATTTGGGTTTATCAGAACTTGGGTCTTATATTTGTAGTTTTAGTGACCATTCTTCTTGGTCACAATAATATTGTACCAACCAAGTAAATTGCTGAGATCTGGGAACATTGCTACATTGGTAAAAATACGTCAGACAGGGAAAACAAACAAACAGCAAAAGCAGTCAGATGATCAGACAGGTTTTAAACCCCCAGATCAGAAAGTAAAATAATTACAGAAACAGTCCTTCACCATCCATCACAGTTTCTAGCCCAATTTCCTGGTTCAACTTTGACTTGCTATAGTACATTGAATAATTTTTACCACCATTTTGGGTGCACTCACTTTCAGTTTTATACCTACAAATAAAGTGGTTTAGATAATCTGGCTTCACTGTTGGCTTGTTTACAACTTGTTTAATCATCTGACCAACTCCTGTTTCTTGCATTGTCAGACATCGTTGTAGCAATATATGTAGCCATGTTTCCTGATCTCAGCAAATACTTTGGTGAAGTGTTATAAAAACCAATAGAAATTATAGCAAAATATGAAGAAGAAAAAAACACATTATAATAAACCAGAATTATCCTTTAAAGTTTTTAATCTAGAGACTGTGATGCACTGCCAACCTATAAAGGGTGATTCCTTTTAATTTTTCCAGTGCATGCTACGATAGGCTATAGGATACGATATAGAAAATGAATAGAGTGAATGCGTGAATAGAAACCAATTTTCAGCACTAGCAGTTTTGCAAAATTCTCAGCCTGAATAAAGAGTTCGATAAGAACCATTAAGCATTTTATCCACAAGAGTAAACTAAAATTGATTGCTTCACATAGGATTTGCCTTGAAGGTTGCCACATTTAAAGTGCAACAAAGCCAGCCCAACTCTTTCAATAGCTGGCCATTTTCTTGTGTTGCTCTTTCCCTTTGCTCGTTTAATTTGTCTTGTATGTTTCAATGCATTTGAATCCTCTAAGTGTTCTCTGTGTTGATGCAATCCAAACTCCTTTAACAAAATTTAACTTCTCTTTTTTACTTTTGAGATTGAAGAGAGAAATGAAATTCCTCACACTGGTATTGTCTTTCCATCTCAGATTCATCTGAAATCAACGACCCCACACCAGCTGACCACCATGAATGCCTCAGCCCTGCCACTCACCAACAACACTCCACTCTGCTACTCCATCAACAGCCCTCCATTCAAGTATAACACCACCATCGCCTCGGCCTACTACTCATCCATCTTCGGCACTTTGGGTCTCATATCCAATCTCATCGCCTTTGTGGTTCTCTTCAAGTCCTTCCGGCAGACACATAGCCGCTCACGCTCCTTCTTCCTGATCTTCCTGGGTGGGCTGGTGGTCACAGACTTCATGGGTCTTCTGGTCACAGGCTGCATCGTGATCTCCTTCCATGTTACGCACTTTAATTGGCGACAGTTAGATCCGAACTGCCACTTCTGCAACTTCATGGGCATGTCCATGGTATTCTACGGACTGTGCCCACTGCTGCTTGGTGCTGCCATGGCTGTGGAACGCTTCATTGGCATCAACCATCCATTTGCACGCTCCACCAGCATGCCCAAGAGCCGGACAGTCTCCATGGTGCTGATGGTGTGGTTGATCGCCGGCTGCATAGCTTTGCTGCCCTTAATAGGCATTGGGGGCTACCACATGCAGATGCCTGGCTCCTGGTGTTTTTTCAACATCAGCTCTAAGGGAAGTGACCTGGCCTTCTCCCTTCTCTTCTCTCTGGTTGGGTTGATGTCCATCGCCGTGTCATTTTTGCTGAACACGGTGAGCGTCGTGACCCTGATTAAGGTGTGCTGTGGACAGGACAGGACCCAGCGTCGCCGAGACCACGAAGTAGAGATGATGGTTCAGCTCATCCTTATCATGCTCATCGCTTCTATCTGCTGGTGCCCCCTCCTGGTGAGATTGCCCCTTTTATAAGCCCTATATGTGTGCATGAAATATGTTTAGGTCTGGTTTATGGAAAATGATAAAGCCACAATGAAATGCAAATTCCTGTTTAAGCAGTACACTGTAGGAGTAACATAAAAGTGTAGAAATATGAATTCCTGGTTCCAAATACATGGTGTGTATTTGATGTATTTCTTTTACTCAGTCAATTTACCACTATAACCAATGTAATTTGGTTAAATATGTGTTTAGGCTACTGATGATGGAACACTCTTCCCTGTTGTAGCCCCACTTCATCTTACTGTCAAAACATTTAAGGTTATTTAAGTTTGAGCTTATTGTTAAGCTGCTATGGGCCTGCATTACATGGGAAGGTCTCTGACCCGGTTTCAATGTATGTGAATGAGTGTGGGCCTCTGTAACTGTAGTCTTTGGTCTGTGACAGTATGTGTTGTTATCATACACAGATTTTGATTCTAATTTCTTAAATACTTAAAAAAAAAAACATTTAACAATGTGTGATCTGATAGACTAAACTTTGACAAAAAGTATCATTGAAACACATCACCTATAAGGTGGTTGAGAGGAAGTTAAAAGTACATTCAGTCATGATATGCAAAGTACCTTGAGTAATGGTGTCCACCAAATTATGGGTTTTTCAGGCATCTGAATGCACCCAACCCAGACCCCATCTATCCAGCTCTTGTTGTTATCAGCTTTTCTTTGCTTCCCTTCTACATGCTTCATTTCTCCTCAGTAATGCAGATTCCTAACTAGTTGATCTGAAAGCCTTCTGGTCTTACCCTGGATCAGAGAGCCTCTTAATCATCACATCTCAGCTTCAGAGTACTTGGATGTTACTTTTGTAGCTCCAGCTATTGGTTCTGTCGGTTATAACATAACACTCAGCAATGTAATTGCTGATAACATGGCAACATCACTAAAAATAGGTCCAACGGGGCGACAAACGAGCGGTCAAACGATCATACAGGTTGAAAACTAAACCCCAGATTAATGAAAGCGAAGGTAGAATTATAACTCAACTGTCCATTGTAAACATTCTCCCTCGTTCTATTGTGTCTTAATAAAATAAAATAAAATAAAAAAGATTGAGGGGCGTGCCCTTTGATAACTTCATGAAAAACCTGCTCACCATTATGTCAAGAGATCATGATGTATGGGTGTTTGTGATTATAGCACCTTTCAGTTTTATGATGGTAAAGTTCTTGCTCATTTAAAATGAGACAATCGTGATGAAAACTGGAACAGTCTATGTGTTGCATTCAGCCAAGCATTCACTGCCATCTACCACATTGTCATTTTTTAAACTACCACTAGGAGTTGCCAAAGTCAGAACTTCATTTTCTAAACATAGGGACTTTACATTCCACATATCAGAGTAAGGAACAGAAGAGTCAAAGCCACCTGACATGAACACATATTTTCTGCAGTCTTGTCTAACCTCAGTTGTGTGACACCCTGCACAGATAAATATTCTGGTGAGCGTGGTGACTGCCCATCCTGTAAAAGATGAAATTGTTTTGTTCTACATACGAATGGCCACCTGCAATCAGATATTTGACCCCTGGATATACATCATGTGTCAAGTGTCCCGACTAAGGCAAGTAAAAAGGTTGTAACAATAACACGGCTTCCCCATAGTAACTGCTCATCCCCATCATAACTTCAGGCTGTGGCTGGCTGGCTACCTCAGCATGTCCTAAACACCTGCCAATGAAACTCATGGATGGACTTGTATCATTGGTAGCATGCTTCATAGTGCAGCCAGTGTCCCATCTTGGTTTCATCTTGCTGCTAAGTACACTTCATTCCATTCCTAGTAAGTTAATAAACATTTCACTTAAATAGTTTCAGCCCTTTGTCATGTTTGTTTATTGCCCTTGTGACTGCTTTCATTCCCGGAACTAACACAGATGGTTTCTCACCAAACCAATGATATCTTAACAATCTGCAGATTGTAGTTTTATTTAGTTACTCAAACATTTCTTTGAAGCAGAGCTGCAAAAATCCTTACAGTTATGAGTTAAACAAGAAGAAAGTTGTTCAGGCTCAGTAATTATACATGGAAGTTAGCCACTAAGCTAACTTGCACCCTGGAAAACTGTGATTCTTTGGTTGTTTCAGTCTATGGAGCACCTCTGCCTCTGAAAAAAGTTTGCCTAACTAAATTTGTGGCTTGCACTTCATCTCAACACTTGCGTGCAACAGTTTTATAACACTATGAAGTGGATTTAGGTAACTGTTTTCCTTGCATTGCTTGTAAACCACAGAACCGTTTTTAGGTTTCGGTTTTGGAACAGTGACAACAATAAGCCAATTTGTGAATCCGAAAGGAGCTTGTTAGCATTGTTTGCCCACGCAAGAGACTGTTGGGCTAATGTTAACAAGCCTATGCCTCGTATAAAAATGCTGCAGTTTAACTAAAGCAGGGGGGTAATTGTGTTGCAGCAGCTACTCCCTCAGGAGGGCTGTGGCAAAATGAGCCTAGCCATTCCCTCAGTGGCCTTAACACATACAGTATGTGTGTGTGTGTGTGTGTGTGTGTGTGTGTGTGTGTGTGTGTGTGTGCATGTGTGTGCGTATTTGCAATATTAACCAATTTTATCTTTTCCCTCTCATTCCTTATTTCTAATCTCTCCTTCCCGGTCATTTCAACTATAATTTGCTGTCTGTTGCAATTTGCGTCTTTCTCCTGCAACTGTTTCACTTCCTCTCTTTAAACCTCCCATCCCATCTCATCACTCCCCCACTCCTTTCCTCCCTCATTTTTTCCTCTCTTTGCCTCCTCTTTCCTTCATCCCTCTGTCTCTATCCTTGTCCCCACTTCCATTCCTCTACCACCAGGTCTTTATTGCAAAAACTGTGCTGTCCGGAGGTCCCCTGCAGGTGAAATACCTACTGCTATGGCTACGCTTCGCCACCTGGAACCAGATCCTGGATCCATGGGTATATATCCTGTTCCGCAGGGCAGTTCTTAAGAGAATCTACCCCCGCCACGACTGGTCCCGGGGCTCCATCATGACCTTGTACCCGTCTATTAGCAACACCGTCCGCAGGTTAACACGCTCTTCACTTGGGAGCGCCCTGGGCTCAGGTGAAACAGGAGAGACAGGGAAATCTAATGTAATGGCCACATCTACATTGAAGCCACCACCTCCTTCTCTGTGATTGATTGGATTTGAGTTGTTGTCACTTTTAAGCACATGTACACTTTGGTCAGATGCTCAGTGTCACATTAGACCTAGGAAAAATTATTGAATTGTGTTTTCTGGCTTGAATGACCTTGAATGTTGAAAGTACAGTAACAGATGATCCACAGAACATCTAACACTGAAAACTGGCTGATCCTAATCTAGCAGAGGTGCTTAAAAGTGAAAATGCTTTGACTAAAATGAAAAATCGCTTAGACTGCCAGAGGTCTCCTTTACAATGTCCATTTCAAGAGTTCATACAATACGTTACAATGCATGTATTTCCTGTGTGCTAAAGGTTTTGATGATGCATGTAAATCAAACCAGACCTTGACGTGATCAGTTATTAACTTTTTCAGAACCCATTAATGGGATCCTCTGGTTCAGTCCTCATGCTTGGAAAATAAAGTGGATGCCAATGAAAATGTGATTATTGTAACAAATTAAATTATGAATATTGTATTACACTGCATGAAAGGTCATAGTATTTACATATATATATATATATATAGTTAGAAATCCTGAACTGCTATATAAAAATAATGCTTGACAGTAGCTATTCAGTATTACCGATATAAAGATCTGAGAAAGTGTAACTGTTGTCAAATGAAGATTTAAGTTGTCTACTATCTTTGATAGTGTTATATAAATACATCATATTATTATAGTACTATTTTACTTACCACTTTACTGATTACTCTCTGTATCACTGGTGTGGTTT
The DNA here is from genome assembly GCA_005408345.1 of Macquaria australasica. Classification (NCBI taxonomy): domain Eukaryota; kingdom Metazoa; phylum Chordata; class Actinopteri; order Centrarchiformes; family Percichthyidae; genus Macquaria; species Macquaria australasica. The sequence continues at coordinate 155,052 of SEMN01000354.1, forward strand.
GGCTCTCTTAATTTCAAACTCTCCAATCTTAAACTGTCGGATCACCCAAATTCAAGAGATTTCTACATTAAGGTTAAAGGAAATTCATTTGTGCTGCTCACACTGATGAAAAAGTATGTTTAAAACATTCAACAGAAACATGTCTTTAAGTGAGAAGAAGTGTAAATGCGGTAGGTTAAGTGCAAGTGTAAGTAAGAGTAAGTGGGAAAATACATGGTATGTCATTTGGGTTAACTGACCCTTTAAAAACAGGCTTACTCAGTTGTTTTACTTGACTTTGAATCAAGTGAATGACTGGGGAAGCCAAACAGTATTGAAGTCATATATATATATGCCTTTCCTCTGGTCCTCAGTGCAGTGCAAGTAAATGTGTTATTTCTGCATAGAGCATACAGTATCTGCCTCTCAGAGATGTTTAACTAAAACTTCAGGTTGCTGTCAACTGATAAGGTGTTTATGATAACAGTGAATAGGAAGAAGGGGATGATTTAGTTGTTGGATAATTCAAATTCAGTCTGATAATCTGGGCAGTGTAATGACAAAGTTGTAGCTAGTACTGCATTATAATTGTATTATAATACATAATATACTATATTAGACAATGACACTGTCTGAAATCTTGCTCAGCCACTCATACCGATTTTGCACATCATTTGTTTTGAACACTGTATTATCACTCATATCAGTCAGAGTGTCACTCAGTTACCAAACAAATCACTGAACCGATAATAGCTTGCATGTGTCTTGCTTTAACTCCTTAGCAGCAGCATCCAGTAAAAATGAAGTGTAAATGTTGAATGTGCTCGACAGAAATGCCATGTGATTGTGCATGTAAATAAAGGAATAGTAAAATGCAGAAAATCAAAAATCTTTTAAATGGGCTTGTCTGTTAAACACACACGGGCTTGACAACTATGATTTCAACCTTTTTACTTACAATTTAAACATGTGAAATGTGCCATACATTTTCAGGTCTTCATAAAGAGGTGCAATCATATACAAAGTTACAACAAAACATCACTATCAGACAAAAACTGATGTAGCTGAAACAGTGTAGCCAGAATGAGTGAAGTCGAGTCAAACTGCATTTTGAAATTTGTCAGTTCAGTGTTTTCTTGCTTACATGTGTGCAAAGAATGACTTTATAACTTGTTCACATTGTTTGGTGAGCCAGAAAACATAACTGTCAAACTCCAATACGTAGTTTGATGCTTCCTTCTTTTTGCAGTCAATACTCTCCAATGCAGAGACAGAAAGAGAGAGCGGCACATTGAAACTAAGAACAGTGATAGTGAAGTACAAAGACTGCAAAAAACGGATCCAGTATATTTACATTTTCTCCTTAAAACAAACCAGAAAAGTTTCCTGTGAAGTGGGAAGCAAGTGAATATGTGATAGAATGTTTTTAATATTAGTGAGCGGGAAGACCTTCATTTTTTAAGGCAAAATTGATGCAGGAAACGCAAAGGAAATGGTTTTCATGCATACAAGCTAGCTAGCTAGCTATTTATTTTTTGTTATCAAGGGAAGTTCCGGGCTTGGCTCCTGTTTGACAGTAATGATCATGTGGAAAAATGTGAACTGCAGAGCAGTGCCATTCAACTTGTCCCCTTGAACTTCAGTTATATTTTGAGATCTTAAAGTTCAACTTCAGATCAGTCACTTACTTTTTAGTTTCAGTTGGAATTGAACTGGGGCTACTTGGTTATTTCGGAAAAGGCAAACCAATTCTATATAAACAGTGACAACCTGCTTGCAAACATTTTATAACTTATAAATCATGCACGTAGATCTCTAGCTTGTATAGGTTATTGGTAATGTAGAAGTAGACTAATACATTCTGAGTTTGGGATGACCAAAAACTCTCTTTGTTCCTCTCCTGTTTTTCCCAGTGGGTATTCAAAGGAAAAAAGTTTACTGTAGCTTATCTAACTTCCTTGATTGCTAGATGGCTGAATGACTGTCCACTGTTTTGCAGCTGTGTTTCCTGACACATTGTTTATGTAACCTTTACATAATGGGAAAGGCCCTAAAAACATTCCGTAAACTTATCTCTAATCAAAATGGTGGTAAACCTGTATTTTGGTGAAGCAGCAAATTTTTACTGTCACTGTTTTCCACCCCGAACAAGATGACCAGATAAATGCCTACACTGTGAAGGTTCATTTTAGCAGTGATGATCTGCTTTGACTGTTCAAAGGGAAATGGTTGAATTGATTTCAGTCCCTGTCATGGTTTTAAATGAAGTGATTAAAAATTAATGCTAGGACTGGGAAGGCAACATTAAAAGCTTCTACTCAATCTTCTCAATCTTCCCAGTTGGATGTACCAGAGAACAGAGCTCTTTCTCCCTCGCTGTGGTGTATATGGGGGATGTCTACATTCTACCATTCTTGATGTCTCCAATAGCTCCCCATACGTCAAACAAAAACACATCAGGGAAAGCGAAATCTCCCAGAACTGAGTCCAAGGCCTCTGCAAAGTCATCAGGGTTCTTCTTGTCTTTTCCCGCTTCCACGATGGTGGTTGCTGCAGAAAAGAAGGGAAGGGATGGGACAGATTTGAATCAATCCAGGGTTAACTATTGATAACTTCTGCCACATGCTGGTAAGTTTTGACTGTGGCTAGTGAGATTTTTTTCTCACAAAAGCAGCCAATGAGCTGCTTCTTCATGAGCATGAAATATATACATTCAAAATGAAAAACATTTCTCCCCCAAACTGTGTATCTTGATATTATTTTGACGTTTGAATGACATTACAAACCAAATCAGTTAATCAGCAAGCAAAATGTAATGTAATCCCGAAGCTTAATGCAGTCAGACTATTTCAATCTGCTCTCATTCATGCGTCAGTACTATCTCAGTATCTACCTATTTTGCCCAAACAACAGGCGTTTGTATGTTAGCAAGATTTTTATGTTCCTGAAGATATCTGAATAAAAGGATGGTTTGGATCCCCCATTGATACACGATATATAGCTGAATGTTGCAGTATTAGGTCAACAAGACATTTGTTAGCAACATTGTCTTGTCTCTTTTTTCAAGTACTTTTCTCACCATTATTCTAAAAATGACCATCCTCCCTCCATACATGGATGAAAATATGCTACCAAACATTTTTATTGGATCAAATCCAAGCAAACAACAGGAGGAAGAGAAGACTGAGAAATTATTGACCCATTATAAATGAGTTCTAAACTGTCAAAGGTCGTCAGGCCATTGGCCTTGGAAATGTGGGAAAGGGCAATGCATATCACTGAGAGCGTGAAGTACGTGTCACACAATAAATTACAATTCTTAATTTTTCAGTAGGGATGAATACAAAGAGCCCAATAATGATGATGCCAATTGCGTTTGATTTCTGCTAATACAAAAAGAAATCTTAAGTCAAAGTCTACTTTTTTATGGTCTTCCTCAGCATGTGGAGTTTTTGCTCAGTTGAGGATGAAATGACATGCATGACATTTCCATGAACTGAGCAAACTCCATCACCAGATGAAGAGGAAGACTGTAGGGGTTGTTGACCATGAGTGGAGATATTTTGTGACAAACTGCCATCATTATTGCTTCCTCCAACACATGACGCAGACATATTCTCTGGAGGTTGTCAAAGGTTGTTCTCAAAAATGCAGGAACTCATCTTGTTGAGGGAATATAGCTACTCCAAAAGCATAAAACTACCTTACATAGAAAAAGCACACACACACACAACAGCTTACTGGAGGCACACATCATCATAGATTTGTAATGAGTATAAAATCTGAGGAGGAATTTTCTTTTAATCCGTTCAAGCTTTGAAGTGGGCTGGTCTATCCCAGCATACCAGACAGGCACCATGGAAGTTTGCCAGTCTATTACAGCCAACAGTAAACACCACTTACTCCTGGGTTTGCGTGTGAACATCCATTCAGCAATGGCTCGCTTCCTTACAGCCAAACGTGGACTCAAAGGTAATGTCTATTTTAAGGACACAAGTGTTATGTGGGTGGTCTTACCCAGCTCCAGATCTCTGATGCCCATGTAGCTCTCCAGCAGGTCGTCCACTTTCTTGGTAGCCTGTTCTTCAAACTCATTCTGCTGGCAGAGCAGACAGCAAAATACAGAGGTGTAATTTAGTGGTGTTCATGCTCTAAATATGGTGATACAAACTCTGTGAGAGCATATCTTCTCATGCCAAAGCATGTAAGAGCCAGGAATATCTTAGGCTAATGTTTATCACCCATCTTAATGTTATATAAATATATCAAAGTAAATAGATGATGAAATGTGAGGGTTGCTGGTAGATGTTAACTGTTTGCTTGTCAGGTGTTCTAAATCCGTTGCTTCTTGAACACCAGTGAACAATTTCAGCCTCCAAACTTTCTCCAAGTGATGTCGTCTGAGGATTCACTTCACAGTTCAGTGTTGTGAAACATCCTGCATTAAAGTGTAGGAAGTAAGAATCACTTTGTTCAGAGGTCAGTTCCAACGAAGCTGAGAGACATTGTTTGATAAGGAATAACAGATATTGTGTGACTGTGTGTTATGTGCTAGTTTGTGTGACAGGAGTCAGTGGGGGGTGTTCAGTTCAGTCCAGGTCATTTGGTGTCCCATGTGGGAATCTAGCATAACTCCGCACATCCTAAAACCTCCAATCAAAGAATGTTAAGACAAGATAAAAACATTCTCATCAGCTGTAAAAGAAGAAATTTCAAATTATCTATAACAGTTCTGTGTTTTTTGTGTCTTTTTGTGTGTCTGAGCACTGAGTTCATCAGGAAGTTCAGCAGAGCGTGTGAAACTCACCACTTCCTGAACGGTAGCAGCACCCTTGGAGCGAAGACGCAGCGTCTCTTTCCCGTTCACCATCTTTCCCTCATTGGATTTTGGCGCTCTGGTCCTCATTCCAATCATGTCTAACAACACAAACACAGAAGCAGGATGATAACTATTAATTAAAGAGAGAATCTGTGGGATTTGTATTTATTTATTTTGCTGTGACATGGTGTTTTTTTGCACAGCACTGTTTGTCCCAGTGGTCACCTGTCCTTTCAACTTCGATTTTTTTTTAAAGTTTGAGTTTCTGCAGGTGACACTCTTTCCTGTGTATGTTCAACCATTGTGGCTCACTGCTTACTACCCATGTTCTTCTTCTGTTATTTCCCAAGAAACTGCTGTGCTGCCAGTAACCAAATCTCCCTCCTACAAAGTATATTTTTCCTGGAAAAGACACATTTCACACCATAATTCACATTCCCTTGTTCTGAAGTGTACTCCTTGTCTCAAATGACAAACCATGACTATTTTTAACTGGACAGACTGTTCCTCATCCTCAGTTTACCTGAGGACACATGACATGTTGTTTTAATAAGTAATGCATGGTGTATGATGAAATGAGAAGCAATTGTATTTCTACTATATGCCTAAGGACAATTTACCCTGCCAGTTGATGTTACTTCCAAAACCAGGTTGTGGTTTGATATGGTATACAAGATGCTATTTTTTTTAGCTAGACTTCTGTTGAGCATCCACAGGTCCATGACAACTGAGCAAACTCAATCTGCTGATGAAGACCGACTCATACAGTGGAAAGCTCCAGAACAAGGGAGCGAGTAAGTGGAATTTGAGTTGAGAGTGTTTTGTCAACTATTTAGCTGTTTCTCAATAACATCAGTAGGCATGGTAACAATAAGAGATACTGATTGTTAACAGGAAGTCAGCCTGTTGATTGTGTTTCCTGTCTAATGAGTGAGGCTGTGGACCCACCCCACCCTAGTCTGCTATATCCACTTACAAAAGGGGACTTCCTTCCTTCCTCTCCATGTTCTAAACCAGATGCAATGAATTGTATTTTTGACAAAAACTTTAACCAGAAAACATACATTTCTCTATAACATCACAGACTCAGTCTGTAAACAAGACCTGAATTTACTTAAAGATTTATTTTGTTTCTGTGTTTTGCTAACAATTTTTCAAACTGAATATCTTGTTTCATAGTTTATTTTATTTGATTGTCGAAATCTCATCCTAACAGAGCCACTTCAGAGCAGCTACTGTCACACAAGATCCTTTGGGCTGAGGCTTGACAGCCACTGCCATAATACTGGTCAATTAATTGTAGCTGCTAAGTTTAAAAACTTTTTCATGCTCATTGGCAGATAGCCAGTAATCTCTGGAATGTCCCCGTCTCCTTTTCCTGTTTGTCTGATATATGGAAAAGTACTGAGGTATGTTGAAATCAATCAACCACTGGGCCCAACTGTGCAACAACAGAGGGCTCCTGATTTGTATGAATCAGCTGTTGGTGCTACACCTTACATGGACAGTCCTATCATAAAAAATACACTTTAGGGGAAGCTTTTGGTGCTAATGATATTAAATGTCAGAGTTATGAACCAGACACAGCTACACACACCTCCTCTTCCTATGTGTGCTGAGAGCTTAGGATAGCAATGATAGGAGAAACAAATGTTTTTTTCCCCACTCTGTATTCCTGTGCTTTAACATCTTAGTTCACAGTACCAAGAGCCCTGCTGGTTTTTTTCTATAATTACTTTAGGGATGGGTTTATATTGTGAAATGTCCAGGATTCAGAAGGTATGGATACTGACATTATGGTATCGGTGTACGGACCCAGTGTCAACTAATGCAGTAACACCAGTACGTACAGGCATACATGGTATAGGGACAGCTTCACCTTAATCCAGGTATGTGAAATAGGCTAGCATTTGTCACATGTAGGCTACATATTTAGCATCAGGCCATGTAACATGAAAGACATTGTAAGGCTTTTCTCTGAGTAACCTGAGTACCAAAGAAGAACACAAAATGTACTACAAGGTGAATCCCAACTGTGTATGTTTAGAATTCCCAATCTTCATCTGTTCTGCACATGGCAGTAAAGCCCAGACATCAAAAGACCTTTTCATTCACTCACCAAAGGCCTTCTTGGGCCCCACCAGGCGGAGAGTGAAGGGTATGCCTCTCGGTTGCTCTTTTAGCATCTTAGCCACCTCGTAGTGTCGACACCCTACAATGCTCTGGTCATTGATGGCCTCGATGTGGTCACCAACACATACTGTCTTCAGTTGGTCTATGGTGCTGCCTTCCTTTATCCTCTGAAAGAAACAGATTGAAATTTTTCACATGCGTGTAGATGCCCAGTTTGGATGACAAGGCTTGCTTTCAAAACAAACAAACAGAAGCTTGATAATCTGCTCATATTAAAAGAGCAATATCACAAAACTTTCTTGGTGGTGCATATGTAACCTAAATCCTTGTTTAACAAAACAAGAGTGTAACACATTAAACCGTTAAAGTTTTATGTAACATAAATGATGAATAACACATAGTCCCAGACAGACAGAAAGGTTAGACTGACCAACTGAAGACTTGAGCTATTTCACTGAGGTCGTCTTTATTATTCTACAATAAAACTAAAAATTTTGTAAAGCTATAGCCTATAAGAAATCTAAGTTCACTGTCCTCGATCCTGTTTTGCTCTGCCACTTGTTCACCTTGATGAAAGCATATCCAGCTCCATTGTCTGTGATAGTGAGGCCCAATGCGTCTTCCGTCTTTGTCACCTCCACCTCCTTGGTCTCCCCTCTGACGTGAGCGAAGATGAAGTCTTCCAGTCCGATCTGCCCCCCCAGTAGCTTCTGCATGTCCACTTTGTGAGAGTTGAGGGTGCAGAACAGGATCTAAGGGGAGGAAATGGACCAAAAAGTTAACTGTTTCTGTTAATAACGAACACATGCATGCAAAATATACCCTGCAATATAAAGTTTTTAATACAACACCACAAACTGCAGCTTCAGAATTACCACAGAGATGAATCCACAGCACATAAAAATGTAATATTATGAGTTTTGTAAAGATATTACTTATCATTGGGATATCGGACTGTTTATGATATGATGTCCACACTCTGTAGTAAACAAGTTTAAGGTTTTCTTTTTAGTCGCATTACTGATTGAAGAGCATTTGTTGAAAAATTATTTAGAAAAATAATATTTCCAATATAACTTCAAATTGGACAACTGAAGTGTAAGCATTCATTTTGTGTTGTAGAAACAAAAGCCAACTATAACATAAAGGAAATAGGCACAGTAGGCTGTAATAATGTGCAATTTAAAAACTTGGATGTAGTTGTTAGCATATGGATTGATCATCCTTAGCAAATTATTTTTTATAAAATGAATGAAATATGTTTTGGAAAACAACAATAATTTCCTGCCTGTTTACAATACATGTGATTATAGATTCTGTGGTAATCCTGTAGCATTCCAGGGTGTTTCATTTTCTTCATAAGAATTTCTTTAGCTGTGGTGTATGGAGATGAAACAGCAGAGGGCAGTAGAGCCAACCAATTTGATTTAGCTATTGTGGCCATTTTGTTATGAGCCATGAATGTGATAACTTATTAAGAGCCTTTTTATATTTCAAGATTAATGTTTAAACCTAAAAGTGACAATCCCAGCACACAGACTATTGTCTGTTTGTTTTAGGAGTTAATTGCAGTTTTCAAAGATTAATTAAGAGTGTGTCACAAAATAAGTAGCTAATAGTTATATACACTTAAAAATACATCTAGAAGTCATCAAATCTGACTAAATCTCAGAATCACACCGTCTAATATCAGCCATGTATTGTAGCATATTGTGTCTTAAAGAACAGCTTTTGCACATTTGGTATTGCCGGCTGAACATGTGACTGATTACATCTCTTCAAACTCTAAGCTGCCCTTTTTAATAGGGTATTCAGAGTTTAGAACTCTGATTGTCTTTGTTTTTAAAACCTGAAACCTGAAGTTAAAGTTCAACTTTATAATCCATAACAGAAATTCAAGATAACCTGAGTGAACCGTTATCTCACTTGGAGCAGTTCCTGTTAAATATTGCTCATAGTAATGCTCTTGGCAAGTTGAAAAGTCTGACTGCAGTCCAAGGTCTTCCTTGGCATCTAGTTGTACTATAACTGTATGCTGCGGCTGTTCAGTCCACAAGAGGTCAAGGAGACAGTACTTCTCACCATTACCAACTAATTGCCCAATATTTCCCATAGAAAGTCTTGTACCTAGAGGTCTGACTGCAGTTCAAGGTGTTGTGGATATACAGGTTATTAAAGCAACTATTAATTAAATATTTGATTTTTGGAACAAAACCATTCAATTACTGGGTAAGCATGCAAGACCGGAAAAGCCCAAGAAGACCTTCTGGTTGTTTAAAAGATTTGTTTTTACCTTTTATTGTGTATGTATTTGTTAGAATGTAAGACTCCAACCCTTGCATTGCTTGCTATTAATAGTTATCTATCCAACCGTTATCTAAACTGCTTATTCTTTCAGGATCTCTGGAGATTATCCCAGCACACACTGGGGAGAGTATACCCTGGACAGCTAAGCCAAGTTACCACATGGCTAACATAGAAAGGAAGACAAAGACATTCACAGGAATTTTGAGTTTCTAATTCAATTGGACAAGAATGCCTGAGTTACACACAGAACATACAAACTCCACACAGACTGCACCCATCTGGCAGATACTCAGAACCTCTTTGCTGCGAGTAAACAGCTAGACACCAAGCTGCCCTGTGGAGAATCTATCAATATCAAATTACTCCTCTGGGTAAGATTGTCAGCTAAATGTTTGCAGTGAAAATGCAATATCAAAAGACAAATTGAGGCATTTAGTTGTGCTTATTTAATGTGGTGTGATATCCTATGTCAATCAAAATCAGTTTCTTCCTGAAATAGACTTAGCATTTAGGAATTGAATCTTGTGTAACATAAAGGAAACAGGCCAACACATTTGACACAAGCATGGGAGGTAGTTGCCTGATAAGATCATCAAGGTTAGCTCCTATTAAATGTATATTGGTCAATATCCCTTCATCTCCAGTCATTTATGTCCAACAGGTAGTTATAAACAGATTGGAAAAACCTTCATGGTGGCCTTCATAACGCTACTGATAAGTATTAGATAATGTTGAATATTTATTGCTCTGTTGCTGAGAACGCTGCAGAACAGCAGCATACATGCCCACCATCATCCTCACTTCATAATTTAAAGTAGTTAAACCCTTTTTACACTTTACATCATTGTAGCATGATATGGAACTGCACAGACAACAAATAACATTAACAAGTATGAAATACCATGATACCAGCTGTGAATATGCTCAAAGATGCTTTAGGTTTCATTTACCACAGTTTAGTTCAGTAAACCAATTTCTGCAGACAAAATGTGCACAAGCACAAGACACACAAAAAAAAAATTGTTTGCCTACACCTAAAGCTTTGCTACAGTCCTCAATTATCAGTTTCCTCCTACACATTCTCTGATCACGATGCATCTACTTCCAGCTGCTCTGGATCAATGTAACCTAAAATACAAAAATTAAGTGTAGCCATTAATAAGTCTTTCTGCGATATCCACATGGAAGTATTCACCTCAGATAGCCTGTGGCTAAATATTGAGAGCAGTATGAGGCTGCAGTGTGGTTTGGCCAGCCCTGACCTACTAAAGGTTTAGTGATTCGACTTCTTCTCAAGGATTCTGGCCTTGTGAGCAGCTGCCTGCTGTAACCTGACTGCAAACCACACATTTGATCCCCTACAGTGCTATGAATTAACAGTTTAGTCCCATTTTGTTGTATAACCATTTTGGAAATACTAATTACCTGAAATGTACTATTCAATATCTCTAAGACACAGACAATTCAGCTGCTTGTGACAGCTGCACTTGATACAGTATTTGAGTAGATATTTATGGTAATGTTACTTCTGGGGGTATTTTTAATGGGAAACATTTTTACACATAAAGGTCTGTTTACTACTCATGTGGAGAAAACAGCACATAAAAACAGTTGGCTCTGGAAGAGCTTTGTGTCGTGGTGTGACATCTAGGCAGCAGGGGAAGGACCCAAATGCAGGCAGATACAGAGGCTCCAGAGGTTCCAAGGATTTATTTGAACACAAGAAAAACTTACAAGCAGGTGATCCGGAAACAAAAGGCAAGGCACATGGCACGCATGACACCAGGAAACTCAAACATGGCAATGAGAGAAGCAGGAGAACTGACAATGAATCAAACAACAGACCAAAGCAAGGGGACCGGTATATATAGGACGCTGCTAACGAAAGAAACAGAAACAAGTGAGTAATGAGGCACAGGTGAAAACAATAAAAACTAGCAGGAAAAGAACAAAGACAGGAAGTAAAAAGCACACAAGAAAACAAGAACTGGGATTTCAAAATAAAACAGGAAATAACTCCAGAAACACACAGGATGTAAAAAAAAAAATCAGTCCAGAACATAACAGAGTCCACACAAGAGTCCTTGGGATCATGACACTGTCAAATCTGAGAAAATCCCCCTTGTGATGTCATTGGTGGATTATCTTGGATTGGGCTTGGATTCTACAACAAGACAAAAGAAATGATCTAATTAAAGGTTTCTAATGTTTGCACTATGGGAAATGTAGGGTCCAGCATTTTTGGAGCTTCACCTATACTAGAGACTATCTCTGCCTCTGCCGCTTCTCCACTAAATCACTAGAGTGCCCCTTTAAAAACCCTGTTTTCACTATTTAACCATTTGGCCTTGGTTTCTATATGAGCTGAAATGAAACACTGCTGGACTGATAATCATCTATGAGATTATTTCCAATGAATTAGCCAAAATAGGTACAGTAATTGTCTGTAACAGGATGGAATTTTGAGGATATTTGCATCAATGTAACTAAGCACCTATTATCTATTCTGTTATTTGAATAACTTTCAAAGCAACATTTTTATTACCTGGTTTTGTTTTGCTCTAAAGTCCATTACTGTCACTTGTTGTGTTATAATGTGTGGTGTTTACTGACTACATAACATTATCTGGTTATTTGTTTCTATTATTGATCCCTGTCAAGACGCAGACGAGTACAAAGTCTGGCAGACAGTAGTGAGGCCAAATGATCTTCAATAGTGCATCATGGAAAAAAGCCTAGAATGGAAACCTAACACCTACTTGCAGCTGGCCTGCCAGACCAAAAAATGCAAGAAAGAAATAACACCTTTTTTTTTTTACTTGGTCATTTTCCACAAAACTGGAAATGCATCTAATTAGCCTAATCATGTTTACATTCATAGTTGGGTTTGTTTTGTACCTCTGAGGGAGAGATGTTGAACACTTCAGCGATCTTGGCGTACAGCTCCTTGACGTTGGTGAATCCATGGATGCGGCCTGTGGGACTCCCGTGAGCCAGCTGGGTGTGGAAGATGAGCCTAGGTCTCGGGTATTCTGGCCCTGGTGGTGGTGGTGAAGGAGGAGGAAGCGGAGGCGCTGTGGGCTCCATAGACCCCTGATTCTGACTCTGGTTCTGAGCCTTCTGCTCCTCCATGGCCTCAGCCCCTGCTGCCTTGGAGTCCTGCGGGCTCATAGCCTCCCCGTTCTGCATCAGGCACCAGCTCAGGTATGGTCCTCTTCTGGGAGACCTGGTGGTGCACTGCTCTGGCAAAGAGAGAAACACTGTCCTTCCCCCCGCTTAACCGACCAACCACCCAACCAACCAGCCACCCAGAGCTTTGGGGTGAAGAGCGCAGATGAATTAATGATGAGAGTAGCCTAGTAACAGTAGCTGGACGAGGCCAGCCGGACCCTGCCGGGTAGAAACCCAACACCCTTTGAGTTGAGGATTGAATGTGTTACACCTGAGCCTCTGGCAGCTCACGCATAGAGAACACAAACAAAACACATCAGGTAAAGGTTTCTTCATATACATGACACGGTTAAGACCCTAATCCCCAATATCAGTCTGGTTGCGAGACATGTTGCACACATGATCCTGAATGTGTGAACATCCCTCTGAAGTGTGACTATGCCCACATATCTGCAAAATGATTTTCAAAGTGGGCCACTCATAAGGTGGCCATAGACAATGTCCCAGTGTTACAGGTAAGATGATATCATTGGGTAGCCCCCCCCCGCCCTTCGCTGGGCTCATTGAATGAAATAAGCTGTTGCTGGGGTGAATCCTTGGTGATGCACTGACCTTTTTGACCCCACAGATACAGAAGATGACAGTTAAAACTGATAAACAGATGTTTAATTCGCGCAGGTATTTGGTGCTTCTTATACTGGCAAGTTTCCTACCTCACTGTAGCAAAATGCATGTACACATGACAGAAAAGCCCTTAAAGTCATAATAAATAATACAAGATATCGTATTAATGAACTTCTAGAACCAATGATATATAATATATTTTATATCTTCCTCTTATCTATTTTGAAAAAAAGTCCTACATGTGTCACATAAGTCACTCAGTATCCTAAATGAAATCTGATATAATTGTGCCCTAATTAATTATGAAAAGAAAACATCCCTTTTGTGAAATTTTGTAATATCTTGACTAAGAACAAAATGCTAAATATACTAGTGACAAATAATGTTAACACTGCTAAGGTACTGTATAATGTATGATGAGGCACACATTTTCTCTATGTTTCGTATCTGAGACAGATTGAAACAGATAAAAGACCTAGATAGCTTAGATAGCTAAGGGGATTTCCACTCATCAGCCAACCCGAAGCTTGAACAGATGCCTTGACAGAAAGGCTTGATTTCCCATTTTGTTACGCCATGATGATCTGTTAGCCTCAACAATTTTACTTGTCGCACTTTATCCCATGTGATGTGTTACTCGTGCAAATCAAGGAAGCTTCCTGTCAGGACACAAAAAGCTATGTATCTCTCTTTCTGGATCTGGAAATTCCACAAAATTCCACATTTTAAAATGCCAGCTGGGAATGCGTCACCAGCATCATGATCCAATTGTAATTCTCTTCAGACAAAGATTCTTTCCAGTACAGGTATGTATGGTATGTACTTAAAGAAGGTTTGAGATGCTCAAATAGTTAACTGATTTAAATGCCTCAAGTTAAAAATCTGTCCTATTCAGATGGCAGTCAATTGGCAATTTATGCTGCCATAACATAATGCATTACTGTTTAATACATGTTTACATCCATTGATATCTCACAGACAAACATTTTGTTTCTGACATGTATAGTTCTGAGTAATACTGCCCTATATTGGGCTTTGTTTGGAAATTATTTTTGACATGTATACCGCAAAAATGTACATTCCATCATTGTACAGTAGGGATACAGCCAATGACTTTTTTTTATCCTGCTTCATAAGCATTCCTACACACCTGTGCTCTAACGTGCATGGCTGCAGCTGTCTGTGCGTCATAGCCTTGTTTTTCCAGGCCAAGGTGTTGCTACCCTCCCAAGGTCAGTATTTACTCCTGCAGCTGATAATAAGGATCTCTTTGGCAAAACATTCATTTTGCAACAGATAATAGGCAGTCCTCTAAGCAAAGGACATATCGCTTTCTCTTCTTGGCATACAAGATAACCTCTACCTGTATTTCCTGGATTTCCCAGATGTGTTACTATCAGTACAAATCGTTTGTTGAGACATCAGATTCTCTGAACAGGAGAGGACCTTTATTTAATGTTGTTAATTTCCAAAGTGGCTGTTGCCCACTTCGGAAGAACATCCACCCACCAAGATCTTAATGTAAAGGTCATCATTGTTCAATGGCTCTGGCACTGGCAAAAGCTGATTTAGGTCACAGTTGTCTCATTTTCTGAAATATTTGAAATTGAATTTGTTTACACTCTTGGGCTAATACTTTTCAAAAGGTATACCCTTTTTCTTATGCCATTGCAGGTACTGATTCAGTATAGGTTAAGGCAAAGGCTTTGCTTCCTAATTTTGTAGATAACCAAAAGACAAAGTCTAGTCTGTAGGGATTAATGTATATAAAAATTAAACTTTATAATAACATAATGAAACATCATTCATCAAAACAGCCTACCAAAGCTTCCTGACCCTTCAGTGATTATGTAATATAGAGAAGTACAAAAAAAGTAATAAGAGCCAATAAATGAAAGCTATTTCTATTGTTTGCAAAACCATGTTTTAAATATGCTTATGTTTCTTCTGTGACTCTCAGCTCATTGGCTCTGAAAAGATGGTGCGTGGTTTTTTTTTCAATGATGTTGAAATCATTTACAAATATTGATCAAGGGTGAGTAATTCAAGCTTCATGACTCAGACTGTTAATATTAGCAAAATGTGTGGTCTTCAAGAACTAAAAGCATTTACTGTGACATAAACTTATTTGTTCTGGTTTGTTTTTTAATATTTGGAAAATACAGTTTTCATTCAGCAGTGATGGTCTACTGTGCTGAATGTGAATTTCACGTCAATTTCACATCTCACTGACACACAATGCCTCTCTACAAGACAGGGCCTCAAGGTCATGATTGTGCATGTTTCATATTTCCAAACAAATTTGGGATCAATCAAATTACCTCAAACAAACTGACACACCTTGAAGCTGGGACTTTTGTGAGTCCTGGGTCCTTGCGTAGTTCCCCATTTTGCCCAATTCTTAATTCAACTGTCACTCTGATGAATCAACAGAGAAAAGCCTATTGTTGCCTACGCTGCATCAACACCCCCTCATTGCATCACATCGGCTACTTCCTTATGAAGCATGATTTCCTCCTCTCTATCTGCTTTGTTTCCTGGTAGAGGAGATGGAAGGGAAGACCGGGGGCTGGCTGGTGTAGGCCAGATTGTGTGAGGGTGGTGTGTTTGCTGTCATGTGACGTACACTGCCTCTTCTGTTCCTGGTGGCGTGGCAGCGCCTGAGCTGCCTGGTGTGAAAAAAAAGCTTTCACTGCTAAGATTTGTGCGCATTTCTCTGAACTGCTACCTGATTTTTTTCATGTGTTCAAGGTCTCTATCAATAGAGCAGTGAAATACTCTGGAGAAAGCTGTATGGTAACTCACTGATTTGTCATGATGTGACGTATCAATCACATCAAAGTCACTAATATAGTCACTCTCCATAAAAATGGAATTTCTTAAATATCACTGTTAAAAAAACATGAATATTCAGAGTACAAACTGAGAAAAGCAGCTTTTTAGCTTGACAGCCATGCATTTTTGAGTTTAGTTGTTTCTGAAAGGTTTTCATATTCCACGGTTGTAAAATGTTGTCAGCCAATATAGACACTTATAAATCTTCATGTAAATTCAGCCAAACAGCACATCTTTCTCCACTAGCAATGCCATGCTCTATGTACTTTTTACAAGGGGGGGGGGGGGGGGGTAAGCTACAGAAAACCCTCACACAACTTGCTCAAAGACCCTTCAAATACACTATGAGGTAGCTCAAACCCAAGCTTTTAACGTAAAAAGATACACCACCCTTCTGGAGCATATTCCATTTTTAACACATAAGGTAGTCATGTAACACTCAGTCATTCAGTGTGACTACAATGTGACTTAGCTGACAATTTAAACTTTGGCCTTGTGGCCTTGGTCTGCTGATTGTACAGTAGGTATGTGACTTTGCCATTTGTTGCTGCGGTTGTTGCCTTTTTCTCCAGTAAGGGGGGAGGAGAGGGACTTGGCCCTTCATTAGCTGAATGCACAGTGCTGGGCTAAATGAAGTGTTTCATACTCACGCATTAGAATAAAAGCCACCAACTGAGTACTTGACTGGCCTTCTGGGTTGCTAGCCTCCACTTCCCTTTATAAGAACACGAATAAATGCTCATTGGTTTCCTGGCTCTTTATGATTCATTAGATTAAAATCATTTCACTCTTTTACTCCGGGTGCTGCCAGCTTTTGTAGCTCATCAAAACCAAAATACTCAATACTGCTCTTTTTAAATGATTATTATTGTGGTTTAAAAGCCTAAATGTTATTTATCAAAGATAACTGACAATAGCAGCATACCTTATTCAGGTAAACATGTGCTATTTTCTGTTGCTATTAATAATATTATGGTTTAGCATTATATTTAGGGTAGCCTATAGGTTTACCTGCATACCATAAAGTTCAGCTTTCTGTTTGTGGATGTAAAGCAGTATATAAGAGTACCAGCTACTGCCCCACCCTGGTGTACCAGAACAGTAATTTTCTCTGTAAGATTACTGTAAGTTAAGTGTGATGTGGCACATGAAACACTGTTGTTAAGCCACAATGTGTATTCCCCAATACCCATGTTGTTCACACGTGAAATGTTAAATCCACACGTAAATTATTGATTAAACGGAGCACACCAGCACAATTATAACGCAGACCCTCCTTTTTATATGTCTCAAGAAAGGCACAACCCGACTACCATATAAGGTAATGGGCGGTCGGTGTAAGCCAACTACCCCGTTCTGATTGGAGAACCGGTCTGACATGACCGTTATTTCCCTAGTCGTCGCCAACGCTGATTGGTCGGCTGACTTGGTCCGATTTAAGCTCATTATCCTAATCAGCCGTAGATGAAATGAGAAGAAGGAAAAAAAAAAAAAAAAAAGCAGAAGCCAAAACAAGAACGGTGGAGTTTGGCGTGGAGCGTCGGTTTCTGCTCGGATCGACGACCGCTGGCTGAGGGAAGAATGCTTGAAAACAAGAGGGAGAGATTGAAAACCTTCCTGAGGAAGATCGACGAGAAGGCCATAGTCAGGATCAAGCACTTCATGAAAGAGAGGTGAGCGCGGTGAATGTGGCTAGCTGCTGAACCGCTATCTGCCGGTGAGCAACCTCAACGGGATGGATGCTAACGGTTAGCAACCTGCCCGATACGATTGGATTGTTTTTATTTCATTTTAATGTGCTATTAAACACAAAACCAGGATATATATATATATATGTTTTAAGAATTGATTAAAACTGAAATGTACGTTCAGTCAGTGGGTAGATAATGCTAGCAGGCTAGCCATTCGCCTGGCTGAAGGTGTGTTGGCGTTTAAATGAACTTAAGCTGACGTTACAGTGACTCAATCAGTTAACGTTACACTTTCTGCCACTGACATTAAACAGCAAAAAAAATAATAAACAGTCATTGTCGGCCTCTGAATTAAAAAGCAGTTGGTATTTGTACACAGTGGCTGTTGCGAGCATCTTTGCAATATTGGTGTTCATTAGCACAGCCAATGCTGGAAAATCTACACTGTGTTTTATCATAAGATTAACGTAAATTGACTGAGCTGTTGACCTACGCACCTGACACCGTTGATATAGCATGCTTAAACCCTGGGATAACCCCGAGTAAAATGCTTTCCAGTGGTAAAGTGTGATTACGTGTTAGCAGAATGATGGACATTTATTTGGTTAATATTTTCAGGAACTCAAGCTTAATGTCAGGCTTTTCTGTGAAGTGTTTGTACAGACAGTGCAGGGGATTTCATTTGTAATCTTGTGTGTGTTGTTGTTTGGATGTAGGAGTTGGCTAACCTATTCCAGGCAGCTTAAATAAACAGCATTATATGTGGTAGAGCGACATAAAGGAAAGCTAGTCCAGGTCTGATGGGTTCTTAATCTCGCCTGTGCCTCCTGCTCGGAAATCATGACTTCCTTCTCTGGCCTATGTGGGTCAGATTGCCATCACTTATTGTCCTTCCATTATGATCATGAATGATCCAGCCCTGTTGAGATCCAGGGCAGACCAGCCTTGCACAGGCGCATTTATGAACACTCCTTTTAAACATGCACCCATATATTGTTTCCCTCTACCCCCAGGGAAACGCGCACACACACACACACTTGTCACACATGGGACGAGCAAGCCTGTGTTTTCTCAGAAAAGCTTATTTTTAGCTCCCATGAGTCGACCACAGGTGGTACATGGTGTTATATAAATGCCCCCTGTTTCTCACTGTTCCTACTCCTCGTCCTCTGAGCTTTGCCTTTCACTTTCCTCCCCATAGATAGCCATTTGCTGGAGTACAAGAGCCCTACCAATCAGACTTGGCCTTCTGGTTATCTGCATAGCTATGATGTGGTGTGTGTGTGTGTGTATTGCATGCACACACACATGAGTGTTGTGACTGTCAGGCCTCAGTGAGCCTCTGACCATGCAGTCTGTTTTTTTTTTTTTTTTTTTTTTTTATAAATATATACTTATGATGGTGAAAATGCCAACAAATAAAATCATTGCAGAGTCGACAAGTAGTTCAAGATAGCAAATATACCACACGCCTTAACAAAGATCACATCCTTGCTAGCTCATTGTTAGTCGCTCTGCATACAGGGCTGCAGTGCACACACAGTGGCAAAATATGAATAGCCTTGTTTCAATAGGGAAGAACCTGGTATAGCTGCAAAGCCTGTTGAGATGGAGGAGCCTGGAATAGGCTGGGTGGGGCAGCTTTGCAGGCGTTCTGTTGGCTCCAGGAAGATGTTCCCAGGACAGAGCTTCCTTGCCGCTGTGGGTAGTGAAGACAGTGTAGGTCTAAATTATGAGATGTGCTGCAGGCGTAGAGGAAAAGCCCAAGTTAGAGGACGAAAACCACATCTGCAGGACTGTTAATTGTTAAATGAAGGGTTTTGGACTAACCAGCTGGTCACGGTTGAAGTTATGTGTTGCCTCTGTCAGGCTAGTGCTAATGACCACTCCTCTGCCCTTGTCACAGAGCCAAGAAAAAGGCTATATTCTTCTTTCCTGTTTCACCTTTTGGTACTCACAATAGCCTGGTGAATTCAACCAAAAGTAGTTTCCATAGGTCAGTATAATTTCAGACACATGAGGCTTTATGCAAACTTGTCTAAAAGTGTGAGTTGGAGCTTGTCAGTGTTTTGTTCCGCTTTGAATAGCAGGATAACATTTTGGTATGGTACCTTGCTGACAGACTGTCCTTTCTTTGGCAATAAATGACTGTGCAAGTCAGCTTTTTAAAAAAAAAAAATAGTATCTTGATTTCAAGATAACGTATACCTTTGGAAAGTGGGAACACTGCCTTGGCATCACTGTGTCAAGGTAAGCTGCTCATCGAAGGCTGTAGTATCTGTAGGAAAAACACCCCAAAAAGAAATGCAATCCAGTTTCACCCTCAGGAGAGTCTGTCTCTGCCACTGCAGTGCACTTTGTTTCTGCCATCCAAGCAATGCATTAGCCTTTAGTTTTTTTTTTTTTTTCACGTGAAGAATGCCTTGGATATTTTGTACTTTCCTAGCACAGTAAAATAGGGTTTTACCTAATTTATGCAGACCTGTGATATCTGAATTACTCAGTTCATTGAATTGACATAAACAAATGATATATTTATTGACACTGAAGTATACTCATGGGCAGGAGGAATTCAGCAGGGAGTTAATAATCAGTGAAATACATGCATACATTTGCCCTCCATGATACATGAACCCTCCTGCTCTATGTTATTCAAGATATTTTGAATTCGAATTTATATGTAATTTTGGATGTGACTATTTGCCCAGACAACTTGCTGTTCTGAGGAGCTGAGATCAACAAAATTCTACTGTAGATTAAATACAAGCCCCCGTTGTATACAGTAGAGTGGCCTACTTTTCCTTTAACAATTTTAAAGTCAGGTGGGATTTTCCAGCCACCACACCACGCCATCTCCCTTACTCACATGCCTGGAGTCGCCTTGAAGAAAGACCCTCTCTGTCTCTGTCTTTCAGGCCACATGACTTCCCACTCAAACACACACACTTATTCTGTAACACATGCACACAGACACACTCTCTGTTCCATTTGGCACACACACACACACACACACACACACACGCGCGCACAGTTTTCCTGCAGACTGAGCCCTGGCAGGGCGCCACAGAGTGCATGTTATTTTGCTATGGCCACTGGCTCGCTTCCCTGCCCCTCCTGACTGCTCTATTGAAGCTCACACACATATACACACATGCACAGACACATAATCCCTTTCAGTCCAACCCAGAATAATATTTTGGGTTGTGTTAAATTTTCTCATTTTGGCAGTTATTTGTTAGTTTCTGGTTATGAATCAAACTTGTCATAAAGTAGGCCAAATTCAAACCCTGCTGAACAGTGAAATTAGTTTTAATTGTTAAATTAAACCTAACTAAACTAAATTATCACATATTAGGACTCTCAGATGCTGTGCTGCATGGTTTGTTTTGAAGTCAGTGGTCTCAACATCTTAACTCAACTATATGGCTCAATAAAGCACAGCTGCAACAATATGTTGGCTGTTTTCTAAACCGCCTGCTACATACTACAGACGAATGCCATATGCAGTATCTACTGCATACTGCGTTCATCGGTAGTATGCAGTATGAAACTGTTAAATCGATTTATTTTGCAGTATGCTTAGCCTGTTTCCGGTTTTGAAAAGTGGAAGTAAACAATAGTACGGCTAACACAATAGTGTTGCTGTCTGTCATTTCAACAATGGTGACCGTGTAAATAAAGTAAAAAAAACACAAACAAAACCAATGTGGACTGTTCCACCGCTTTGCCTTGTGTGATACAGTAGGCCAGGTAGACTGGTCCGATGCATCATGGAGATTTCTTCCGAACCAGGACGACATCCAGGTACTTCTGGCATACTGCAGATTTTGCTTTTGTTTGCATACTGCATACTACATGCTACATTTTGGCCAAATCAGTACGTACTGATAGTATAGTAGGCGGTTTCGAAAACAGCCGTTGTTTTGCTTTGAACTAAACTGGTTGTGATTGGATGATGGGAAATCAGCAGTTCACATGACAAAAATTATCCAACACTCTCCAGAAGATGGTGCTCTCACACTGTCTGGTTCTGCGAATTCTCAGCTGATCTCACATGCTGAGATTACATGGCTGTGGAATTGTTGTCCGCCCCAGTAACACTGGCTGTGGGAAAGCTTTGGCAGAAGCATTCTATACAGAGGCAATTCTGTCTTAAGGGCACTTGCACTGGAAGACCAGCTGACGTATGGCTAACGTCTGCAGCAAGACTCCTGGGATCATCCGTCTCATCTCGGGACAGCAAATGAAAGCATCATATCTCTATACCCAGAGGAGTTCTTTTGCCCGCTAGAATGTCCTGTGCTGGAGAAATCAGCTCCCACCTCTGTCAAAGCTAGTTTCCAGTGAATTTAAACATATCTTTTATAAGCCCCTTGTATATTTGATATATAACTTGCTGGTGAATTTTTTTAAAAATTATTTATTAAAAAAGAGGCATTTCCTGCCCTGTTTTATATCATCATAGGGCAAATGTCAGCCTTGTACACATGCTTTTTAATTTGTGCACTTCATTATCTTTAGACTGTCACCCCAACATACCACAGCAAGAATTCAGATAAATAAAGTTTATAACACAACAAAAATATTCCATCAAACTGTCCATAACAATTTTTGCATGTTAATACCCACATGGGGAAGTTAGTTGTCCAATTTGATGATAAGAAGAGCATTTTAAGTGAGTGCTTTTTTGGGAACTAAGATGACCGCGGATATCGTGAGAAGTGCCTTTGCACCTCCTCACAAGCATTGTGCAAGTCTTATCTGTAGATAAAGTGAAGTGTGACAAACGAGGTGGAATTGCTCATGGAAAAGCTCCATACAGTATGTACACAGCCAGGGCATGTGGAATTGATTGTGTAAGATGAATAAATAAGTATCCCCTTTTGTCCACTTGGCAGCATTTCGATGCAGATATTTCCTCTGTTCACATTGTATTCAGTGACTATCTAACTGACCTGGCCAAAAAAGGGACCTGTAGGAAACCGTTTTCCTGCTTAAATGCCACCAGGATGAACTAAAGTAAGAAATTAATTTGAGTTTTGGGAGATATCCTGCTGTCTAGGTGGCAGCATTATGCAGCTTTTAAGTTGCTTGATTAAGATGAGTGTTGTGTAAGCTATATGTTGTGGAATGTTTGCATTATCTCTAAAGAGATTTAGGAAATGACTTTGTACAATCAGGGGTTGCAGGGTTAAATGATAAAACAGTGGCCCATGGCCCCGTTGAACCTTTTGACAGGTTATATTGTTGGTACACAGGGCAAATGTGTAGTCTGTCGAGGAGCAAGCAGGAGGTTCAGTTTCAAACTCAAGAACTCCGAGAGGCCACATGGCTGTAGCAGGGGTCAAACCTGTGCCGTTTTGATAATGGCAAAATCTATTTATAGCACAGCGGTCTCTCAGCGTTCATCCGGTAGCTCAACGGCAAGAGGTTTACAGTGAAAACATGGCAGGTGGTGGTTAGACAGGAGAGGTAGGGAGTGATATATGATGGCTAAATTTGGACTGATGTCACGAGTGCAGTTGGACCTTATCTGTCCGATTGCGTTCCCTGGATGGTGATGTCATAGGTATAGAAATAGACTATTGATGAACCGCGGCTCTCAGCTGAGGTTTGTGAATGAAACAAGCATCTGCTACATTTACAGTACACTACATTAATCCATTGCCTGTTTCCTCATCATAAATTCTGAGCTTTTCTCCGTTTTCCCTCCAGTCAAACGCAAATTTTCTCGTGTGTGATGGCCCCATTTACATCATCCTCAAAGAGTATGAACTAACTATTGTCATGCACATTGCACGGGCTGCTTTTAAAGCCATCTCCCTGTTGTTATTGAGAACAGGCCATTGAATGTTGCCGTTAGGCCTTCTAAACTGAGAATAGCCTGGCAATGTTTCTCTCACCCCCAGATTTCCACCATTTACCCCCAACTGTTGTAGCTATTTCCACGGCAACACAGGCTAAGACCGCCCCAGAAAGGACAAAGCTTGGGAGGGCATTTCAGGCTTGAACCCCAACCAGTCTTTTTTGTTAGGCTACATTTTTTCACCCTCCTCTTTCTCTCCTCTTTCCTGCTGTGTGTTTCTGGTAAACTCTTTGTTGCTCTAAAACAGACCTTTACACCCTTTCAATTTGGTTGTCAGTGCTTGGGGTCTAAGTGCAAAAGCTACAACTGCCATACTCCCGTCATTTGGCTGCCTCGACCAGTAGTGGCTACAAGCATTTAGAGATCGTGGAAAACGTGGAGGGTAAACTCTGTTGGTCATGGAGAGAGGGAAAGGCTCGTTGAACCAGCAGGGTGTTGTGGCCGATTCTCATTGCTCTGAGGATCTGGGAAGGTAAGGCGAGCGAACATATCCAGTTTCTGATCCCAGCCAGTACTTCTCAAACTGTCTCAGATAAGGCAGGGCTAACTTGAGCAACGTTGAGTAAATGTAGGCTAATGGTTTGGCTATATTTTCTCCTTACTTTAAAACTAAGGCTGGCTACATGCTTTTTTCCACCAACCTGTGGGGCAGAATATTGAGTTTGTAGAAGTTTGTTGAGTTTTTGTCTTGTGCACTTGTGTCACGTGGTCATCAGTCTCATATCTGTATCTGCTTCAAATGAATTCTTTTTTTATGATCAGCAGCCCATTTCCCTGTTGCTGAACTGATTTGTTGTTAGAAATGAATCTAACTGTAATGTGTTTGTCACTAATCTCACACAACATGTAATCATGTGAGGTTGCTGTTTGTGCTGTAGTCCCTCCCCCCACCCCCCGAGAAAAATTGTACTCTGGAACGAGTCCAAATAAATATGCCCCTGTAAACCTGTGCATGTCCATTTTAATCTGCGGCTGTAGAGAATTTGATATGCCTATGCTTGGTTTGAAATGTCAGGCGTGCTAACATTGGTTTTGTCAGGTAGTATGACATAGTGCTCCAACAAGGAAGTAGGTCAGATGTCAAGGCCTCTGTCTGGCCATTACACACCCATTTCAGGCAGGTCTCCTCCTGCTTTGTAATTACGAAGTAATCATTAAGAAACACCACTTTTATGCAGTACATAGTTCATTTTCTAATACATTTTCTTTCCACATTGTAACCTTTTGGTGATTGTTTTGCCTGGTTTTTGTCACGCACCTGATCACGCTTGATGGCTTTGGCCTTGAACATTTTTATAGGCTATTAAGCTCACTCTGTTTCCTCCATTGAGACAGACTTGGCATGAAATTTACTTTTCACAGAAACATGAATGCTTCACTGTTAAATCTTAGATTATTAGATTCGTGGGGTTTTCTTCCTGCCTGATGCCCATGTTTTTAAACAGTATAGTTTCAACCTGCCAGTATAAAGACAATATGGTAGTATTTCCTGGGACCTCTGCAATAAACGTACAGTAGCATTGAGTGGCCGACCGCCAGACTGTCCGTGTGTGTGTATTGACTTAAACTGCCAAGACGTGATGTTAATGAGGGTACAGGTGATTGTCTGTCATCAGAGTAATAAGGGACTTTCCTGTGAAAATGTTACCAAGGAACAAAATTTTCTAAACTGTGGAAAAAATGCAAATCTTAACCCACACAAGTGCTTCCCGAATGTTACAGGATGCAGCTTCAACGTGACCTTGTTAGTCCTGAGTAAAGAGAGGAAGTCGTTGAGAAATTCAAACAGTTGATAGTCTCTGAATACTGTCTATATTGCCCTGCCGTTTTAACCCCCTGCCTAGTGAAAATGGGTCAGGTGAGCATATTTGAACACAGACAAACACCTGGTCAACGGTGCAGCACTGATAATGAAACTGTTCTCACAGTGTGTTGCCTTTTGTCTAAACACCAGCAACAGTAGCTTACTTGTCCCAAAGTTTACTAGCTGCTTTGGCTATTTTATTTGTATTTTAGAACATAGGACATATGTATAAGGGTTGGTTACCTCCTTAAGTTTCTGGAGTAGAGAAACGTACATGCTACAGCTACAATTAATACCACAATGGGTTTTACCTAACATGGTTAATTACTGAACATTCAAAACCAGGCTTAAGCTTTCATGACACTCAAGAATGTAAAAAAAAAAATACCACAGGAAAACCCCTCTTGAATGTTTTTATTATTTTTTTAAAGCGCTTTTTTTTTTGTACTGATATGATGTTAAGTTGTTGCTGGTCACCATTTGATAGTCGGTTAAGGCTAATTACAGGGTAGGCATCCAGCAGAAGCTGACTTTCATGTTTTTCTTTTTCTTTCTGACCTTTATTACACAGGTAACACGATAGAGGAATTGTTCAGTTACGAGACAGGGGTTACTGCCAGGGTAAAAGAAAGTTGCACAAACTCCATCAAGAATCCAGTTTGAAAAAATGTTAAATACGCAGCACATAAGCAGTGCAACACCCTACATACTGTGATTAATATTTATTTTAATATTGTGCTGCCAGTTGTTGACAGACGGCGTCACTTTTTTCAAATGTCTGACTTCTTTTTAAAGAAGTTCTAAACATACTGAGTGAGTTTAAGGAAGACTTTTGAGGTTGTGTTGTGTTGTGTTGTTCTTCTATCTCCTTGGTAATGTGTATGTATACCTGAAGGGAGACGTGGATAATGCACCACTCCTGGATTGAGCCAGATGGGCCAGTCTGAGCACCTCACAAGTATTTTACTTTCTCATTCACACACAGCTGTTTTAAAATGTCTCTGATCCTGCTTTGCCCTAGCAAAACAAATCCCAACAAGACAGGATTTTGATATTGGATAATGTTTGTCAGTGGAAGATTTTATGGGATAGACCTTGTTTTCTTAAACATGTCAGTTCCTGTGTTGCGCTCTGTTGACTCTGTGTGTGTGTGTGTGTGTGTGAGAGAGAGAGAGAGAGAGGGAGATTGTGTGTACATTGCTCTGGGGGAGTGGTTGAGTTTGACGTCACCCACTACGGAGTGTCACACCATTCTCAACACAAAGTGGCTTCCTCTTACTAGCACATTAACACTGCAACATATTTTTTTCTGGCAGGATGTGGTGAAGGACCCTAACTTAACTAGACTACAACTCTTGGACCACATATTTAGAACATTTTAAGAGGACTATAAAACTCTTTTTTCGGGCATTTTGTTATCTT
This sequence comes from Macquaria australasica, assembly GCA_005408345.1. Classification (NCBI taxonomy): domain Eukaryota; kingdom Metazoa; phylum Chordata; class Actinopteri; order Centrarchiformes; family Percichthyidae; genus Macquaria; species Macquaria australasica. Next base: position 181,703 of record SEMN01000354.1, read on the forward strand.
AGTGTCTTTCATTTTTTTTACTTCTCAGCTTTGATGGCGTGAGGCCAGTGAGTGTAGCTTCCAGATAATAGCGTTGAATTTGTTTGGGTTTTTTTTTTCTTTTCTATAAGAAAAAGAAATGCCTACTGTCAGTAGGTATATGAGTTTTCGTTCATCAAAGCGATTTAAATTGACCAGGTAAGGTGTTCTTTGTTGTTGTTGTTTGTCTTTAGTCATTTAGTCATTCAACAAGTTGAAGTTGTTTTTGTTAGATTTTTTTGGACCCGATACGGAGGCTTCACTCAGTCAGCTTGTCTTGTATAGTCTCATATTTCTCCTGTATTGTCATTGTTGATATGATTTACAGGATTAGATTTGTGTAATTAGCGTTCAGCAGGCTCTTTAGTCTTACAATGAATTTGTGGCTCGTTTGTTCCTGGGCGAGGACAGGCCATGGCCTTTGAAGAGCACATTGGCTGTAGTAAATCCTGCTCCCTTCCTTTTACAGGACAGTTTTTTTTTTTGTTTTTTTTTACAGTTTATTGAAATGGAATATTTTCAGAGGCTTGTCAGTTTTAGAGCATGAGCCCACGTTGATCAGCTTGTAAAGCAGCCAGGAGGTGTATGGCGCTGATTGACAGGCATCTTGTCACAATCTCTGAATGCATTTTTCTACAGAGGTGAAGCGTTTTATCAGTGGGTTTTTTGGCTGTGAAATTGCAAATAATTGTACTGTGTTATGTAATGTCCTTGCTGTAACTCTTCCAATTGTATGTGCACATGAAAATGATTGTAAAACAATATTTTACATGTTGCTAAATCTGTTCTTTTTGTTTTTTTCCCCCCCATATCCAGCAGCTACCCAGTAGAGAGCAGTGGTGGCGGGCTGCCAGCCAAAGTGAAGAAAAGCAGGAGCAGCTTAAGCAATGGCAGCATCAAGAAGGCGGAGTCCAGGAAAGCCTTGAGCTTGGAGGCGGCCCAGCTCGAGATCCAGCAACAGCACAAAACCCTCACCAGACAAGTAGCCATCAGGTAAGACTGATGGGGAAAGAGTGGGAATTGTACAAAGATGTCTGCAGCACCTGGGGGAAAAAATGTCTAAAATGATCTAAAAATAAAGCCTTTAAGGTGTTAAATACTAATATGATCCTTTACACACACATACAGAAGTGCTACATTTTTTGCAGATTCATGATGAGCCACTTTTATTTAAAACACAGATCTATATTCTGATAGGCCAAGATGGTCTTACTTTTACACTTACTTCCATTTTTAAAACTGAAACGTAAGTGATTCATCTTGCAGACTATTAAATGCGTATTAAATGTGGGGAAAATATAATTTCTCAGTCTTGAAATGCATCAAATCACACATTAGATGTAGTGGAGACTCACACGGCTATTCTGAACCTGACCTAACTCTCAGCTGCTGTTCAGTCGTGACAAACACATGACTGCACAGCCGTTGTAGACTTGTGTTCTCACATGATTCAAATGTTTGAGGTAGACTTGTGATATTTGTTGGTGTGAAGAGCAATCTTCGTCCCTACTGCTGCCTACGTGACATTTATTGGTGTGAAGAGCAGTCTTCGTCCCTACTGCTGCCTACGTGACAGTGTGGTTACCCAGCCACTGTCAACATATATAATTTTATATTGAGGAACATCAACACTAACCAAAGTTCAGTCAAGGAATTGGCCTATTAAAAAAAACTGGAATTAGAGTGAGCATGGTGAACACTGTCCTACATTACTTTGCAGTTTTGGGCTCCCACTGCAAGAAACGTGCCACCAATTTCAGAGAATACTTAATTACAAAACAAATATGGAACCATGCTATTTTACATGAAATGATTTTATCATCAAATAATTATCCTGCACTGGCAAGAACATGATATGTTGATGTCATTTTGTTTTGGGTGTGTTACATTTTCGGTACCATAGAGTCATTTTGGACTACACAGTAGCTCCATCTTGTTTGCCATTTAAGGATCAGGCATCGAAGTTCTCTGATGCTTTAGTCACTTTTGTGGACTGAAATTGTACAGAAATGATTTGTACTTGACAATGTTGAAAAATGTATGTTGACACCAGATCTCTGACTGGTACATTGTACAGAACGTTTTCAATTCTGATGGCCTTTACTTTTTTGACATTCAACTGTTTTCTCACGCTAATGAAACTTTCTCGTATTTAGCCACTGTAGCGGGTTTCTTTTGCAACTCAGAGGGGGTTAGAGAGAGTTGTGATGGAAATGCATATTATCCTCCATAGCATTAAAGTGTGCAGTCATGTACTGTCTCTGTATCTTCTTACATTAACTTGAACCTGCTGAAGCCACGGACTTCCTTTTTAAATTAACCACTGTGCTCTTTGTTGCTGCAGGTCCGAGACATTCGATGTTGACAGCAGAGGCTTTGAGAGGACGGAGGGCACTGGCACACAAAGCGTAAGTCCACCGTAACTTTTAATTTAAATATTTGAAGAAATAGATTATTATATGTGTCAGGTGGAAGTACAGACATTTGTGGTACTTTTAGTGCACCATATTATTAATGTTGTTTGGTGAATTGGTGTAAAGTGTCTTGATTTTTACTTAACATGTTTCTCTTTTCTCCTGTAGAGTTTCATAAAGCACAACAAAACATTCCACAAGTTGTTTCCAGACATTCCCAAGAGTGAAGACTTGATACATGGTAGGTTAACAAAAATGAAAGGGAGAATGAATGACGTAATGAATGAATGAACCACATAAAACTAAAAGTGTTTGTGCTCTTCTCCTCTCCCAGCATACATCTGTGCCCTGCAGAAGGAAGTGCCCTACCATGGTCGGCTGTACGTCACTGACACCCATGCCTGTTTCTACTCCTCAGTTCTGCTCAAAGACACTAAGGTAGTCTGCAGCTCTGCCCTGGCTTCCTCTTCTCCTAATGTTTCTTATTATATTATTATATTTTTAATCTAATAAATTATATTAATTAAAAAACTGATTAATCTCTCAGTTTTAATCTATTTCTTGTTGCGATTGTTATTTCACCACATTGTTCCACTAGTCTAAAACACAAGCAGGCTTTTGCTGACTTTTTCTGTTTGTGTCTGTGTGCTCTTACAGGTAGTAATTCCAGTTTCCTGCATCCACATAGTGAAGAAGCAGAACACAGCTTTGCTTGTACCCAACGCCTTGTCGATCCGCACCTCAGAAGGAGACAAGGTCAGTTTCTCACCTCCATCCCCACACAGCCATCAAAGTCAAATGTATGTCTTTCGACCACATTGAACTCTGCTTTAGATGTAATCTAATCACTGACTGAGTGTATTTTATGGTTCAGGTTTGTCAGCAGAGCAGATGGCTAACATTCCCACTTATTCTTTTTATTTTTTATTCCCTCATTGTTTAGTACCTGTTTGTGTCACTGCGGAACAGAGAATCATGTTATCAGCTGCTGCGTTCAGTATGTCCTCAGATAGAGGTGAGTTGCTCAGGTCAAATGTTAGAGTTTTTAGCTTTTTTGTAAGATTTTAGAAATTCAGAAGTTCTGCAATGGTAAAAGTGAAATTGTAGGGAAAACAGTATGCAACTAACACTTTGCAGGTTATAATCATATTGCTCCTATATGACATATACAATTATTTTGCATTACAATAAAGCGGAAAATGACATTGCTTCATGTCCTTACCTGTAACTGTGAAGCAATAGTGTACATTTGCTCATTACAGACTCTCAAATTCAGTCACAAATTGAGTTCAGGAAATCTGTTGAATTTTACAATGGAAAGAAGGCAGCAATCCTGCTATTGTAACCTTGTTGCATATCTCTAAACATTTTGTTTATTTCTATTTTGACTGACTTGAGTCAGAGCATGCAGACTATCAAATCCATTTGTCAGAACTAACTTCATGATAACACTATCAAAATGAATATTATTTTAAAGTACAATTTTTAATATGTAAAATCTAAACATTTCTCTCTGTTACAGGATGGCAGCACAAATAGTAGCCCTGTGTTCTCCTCAGCTGAGAACAGCTTCGATAAGAGCAAACTTGTGGTAAGAGACCTTTGCTTAATATTGCAAAATTTAAAATGTCTCACATTATTGTCATAGGGCTCAAAGGTAACATTTTTTCAAGAATTATAGGATAGACCAGTTTGTGATGGTATTCTTTGCTCTCTTGTCTTGACAGAACTCCAGCCAGTCCAGTCTGGACGATGGCTTCGATCGGTTCGATGGCTCTGAGTCACAATCTTTACAGGACCAGCCTCTGCACAGACCACACAGAGGTGAGAGGTCAACGCCAGTTGTTAATCCTTTACATTGTGTTTACATGCTAAACAGCAAACCTAGTTAATATATCAAATGTCCCCTGTACCATCACACTTATCATGTGTGATGGAGAAATCTAAACAATATTTCTGGTACAATGTAGTGTCTCCAAGAATTTGTTTTTGCAAGTTGAAGATGATGCTAATCCTCAGCTGACAACAGCCATGTGTTGATGGACAAAAAGTTTGTTTTGGTGCCGTTATCTCATTTCTGTTCTAGCCAGTTGACATGCAAAGTGCAAGGTCTAATAGCAGGCCGTCATTGATGTTCTTTTTCCCCCTCTTCCCTCTTCAGAGGCAGTGCCTAATGGGAATGGCTCGGCTTTCAGGAGCCTACACATGCAGCAGAGCGATAGCTCGTCCTCAGAGGAGCTGTCAGTATCAGGTAAGACGCGCAAGACACACAAAATTGCCTTTTAACATTAGTTACCAGCTAAGTCCTGGAAAAATCTGTCTGACTGACTGGCTAGTTTTTCTATCAAAGTGGCTGGTAGATTAGACGACTGTCCATCATTTTAGGCACTTTAGGGGCCTGCAATAAACAGTGGCTGGTGTTTGATCCCCAGATTGACAGATGCTAGCAAATATAAATGTAGAAAGTGTTAGTTAGAAGATGTCTATATTTGAAACCTTGCATAGTCACAGAGAAACCCATTATTTGCTTTTTAATCATAATGGTTTTACTGATTATTAAGAGAATTTTTTCAGTTTGCTCATTGCTTCATTTTGCATCTCACTCTCCGCAATCATCTACAAAATATGCAACATATTGTGCATAAGTAAAAATTTGCCATAAAATAAAGGTACAACCTACCAACATGAGAACCTTCATCTTCAAGCTATCTTTACATTTCCTTTTCCTGGTTCAGGTGGATCGTGGGTTTGGAATGTGACAGAAAAGGCCAAGTCCCTGCTGGTTCAGAGAGAGGCCAGCACCCTCAACACTCTACTCTTCATTTACTTGATTTTGTGAGTAGCACTTCCTCTCTAGTATGTTCTGCCTTCTCCTCTCTCCCTCCCTTCTTCCTTTTTAATCCAATGCCTTATCTTCCTATGTGATAATGTAAATCTGCTTCTCACTGTCGAAGTCATACTCCTTAAATGAAAGCGTGAGGAATTTCAGAAACCTGCCCTGGTACTAACAAACTAGATGATCTTGTAGGTTCTCATTACGTAATAGAAAATCCAAGCTTGCCAAGTTTTAGTGTTTCTGCAAACCGGTTTTTGATGTACAACATTCCCTTAAACTGTATTTTAACCCATTAGTTAAGCCTAATGCCGCCTGCTTAAAATAAGTAGACCTCCAGTTTGAGGGGTTGTAAACGGTAATGTTTATTGGCAGAGCAGTTTATTGATATGCAAGTATCACATGCAGTCCTTTTTTAGTGCCCTTTAAAAGGACTATAAAAATATATCCATTAATCAAGTATTTAGCTGTTGTTGGTTGTCCATGTACCTGCAATAAGCTCACATCATTAACCTTTATCACAGTGAATAAATAGGCAGGAAAAAGGCAATAAATGTGACCTGTCAATTTATTTTTATTTTATTGTATGTTACAGGGTTGTGCTGCTGCTGCTGTCTTCTGGCTACATTGGTTTACGTATTGTGGCCCTGGAGGAACAGCTGACATCCCTAGGGGCATTGCCTGAGTTCACTTTACAGAGCGGGTAAGAAGTGTTTTTTTTCCAACAGCAGTTCTGCCTCACAACTACACCGTGCCATTAAAGACAAATTCAGTAAAATCAGCCTTATTTGTGCCCAGACACTCCTCCATATTACGTGTTACTGCCTCTTGGTGGTCAGTGTTGTGTGCTTAGTAAGAGAGAAAGAAAAAAATAAATAACAAGGTTAAGAGGTTTTCATGCCAATAGGAATGTTGCAAAAAAGTATACATGACTGTTATGATGTTGTTCTTAGGTATGTTTGCAGAATATAGTTATCTACATTAATATTCCCTTCAATCTGGTGTTTACTCTGTTGCATAATTGGCTTTCTCTTTCAAGGAAATGGGGCAAATGAATTCCTGTAATAGGTGCAGTCTCGCTGCCAAGTAACAACTTACTGTTGGGTGTGTATTTAGTTTCACTTTTGATATGCTGCTCTCAACTGGTTCCCTCTTGTCTTTTCAGGTACCAAGACACATAACACTCAGCGACTGAAGTAGAGATTGGTTGACTCATGACTGGAGGATTATTTTGGCCTCTTCCAGCACAAGACGCCGCGGGAGAAATTGCATGTACTCGGACTGTGCTCCCAACATGGCCTTCGCTGTTGGCTAGAGGAAAAATGGCCAACCTGTGCAATTTCAGAGACAACTTGTTAACTTGAAGGGCTATACTTCCTGCTAGTGCAGTAGACAAACGGTCATGCCACGACTTAGCCACACAGAGGCGAGCCAAAATGCATACACACACTGCCTGGTTGCAGCGTGTCTGTCATTCAAACCAAAGCCAAACGGCTTTAACTTAGCAATGTGCCACACTAGCCAAGTTGACGGTCACTTTCCTGACAGAAACTGCTCCGCATCTGTGAACTTATGTTATCCATTGTCCTTCATATACATACTCTTCTCCCTGAGCATGCAGTCTGAACAGGGCTATACCAATCAGCATTAGCCTGCTGTAGTGCTTGTTATTGCACCTCAACACCAGAGACTATGCATAGCCAAAGATGCACACAGTGCACGTCTTTTGCATAACTGCACGGAGATGACTTTTAAATGATTTTCTATCTCTTATTTACCCTTCCATTTATCAGCCGTATATACAAATCTGTCTCTGTCAGTCAAATCAGTAACTTGTCGGGTACTACTCTTTGAATTATCTTCCTTATCAGCTGTGGGTTGAAATGATGATTGCTGAAATCTCAAAATCCGATCAGCCCATGGAGGCTTGATACTCTCCTGATGGTCAAATCCTTTCTCTCTTTCTCCAACCAGCAATGATTGCAGTACTACTTTCCTCGTCTTTGGCATGATTTAAACCCATATAATGATCAATGCTCGGAGGTTATTTTTCCCTGCAGTCTCAACTGGATGAATGCATCATCAATGCACAAATTTAGTACAGTAGGATATGAAGAAGTTGTCTCAGAGGCATCGATGTGTTTGTGTACGACTTTTCTACGACTTTGGTCTTCAAAAGTAGATTTAAAATCTGTCTGGTTCAGATGTCTTTTGATGTACTGTTTACCAGGACACATTATGTTAAAAGTACAAACCTCTAGGCCTCTTGAAGACAAAGTGGCATTTCTAGATTTTTCAGGTTATTGAAAGTAGCACCAATAATGTATTTCTAATGTTCATGCGCGTGTCTGCAATGTCGACACTTGACTGATACTGTATATGCATTCTCACTCTTGTCACCCGAAGGGGAGAATTTACAACCACACTTGCTGTAAGGTCTGAGTTTTCAACAGCAAAACAAGTGGTCCCAAAAAGAAATTTCAATATGCAAGAAGTTATTATGCATGGCAAAATGTAATTTATCTTTGTGTGCTGTTTTTAAATGGAGCTTGCTGTTTGTGGGGAAGAAATTGTGTAAGAAGAAATAAACAAAATACATCAGACGTGAGTGAAAGGAACAGCTCAAGCGAGCGAGCGCACTTTAACAAATGTGTTGTGCCTGTCACGATCCAAGACTTCATGTTTGGATTGAGAAGAAATGGCAAAGCAGGCGTTCTGTGGTATCTGACGGTGCTAAGACCTTTTTTTTTAAAAAAAAGAAAGAAAAAAAAAGTTTTCACTCAGGGGTGGTGGGTACTGCCTGCCCACGTGGTTTTAGGTTGTCATCTACTCCTTTGTCATTTCAAAGTCTAGTGCTCGTGATGGAGTTCACATTCTGTACATCCTGGCTTTGGTGGTTTCTCAAATGTCCCTTTGAGAAAAAACACTGACATAACTGATATACTGATATAACTATTCAGCCTCTCAGAATGCTTGCTCCCCCCCCCCCCCCCCATGACCCTTTTTTTAAACTGACCTAACAATGCATATCCACACCACCACCACATCTTAATAATTTAACATCACCCTTGCTGTAGAAGCTCTTCTTGACGAGGTGTAGCGAGTGGGTTTACTTTTGCTACATTCTGTTTCAAGATAGTCACATTCTCATGTTTAGCTAAGGTTTTTGTCAACATGCCATATACAGTACTGTCAGTAATTATAACCCCCCACCAGGGGGTAGCACACATCCACTGTCCTTGAATGGACTCAATGCAAGAATCTCAATGATAAGGGCAGTATTTGTGTGGTTTTGCACTACTCAAAGTGTTGTAAATAATTTTGTATCAGTTGTTAATGTCCTTAATTCTACTATGGTCCTATATATTTATTTGCATTCTGTGTAATTCAAAGTAGTCTCTGTGAGATGGCTTTGCTATTGTTAAAAAATAAATCAAATGTTTGCGAAGTAAATTATGTTTTGTGTATTTGCTGTTACTTATTGTTCCTACGCAAGACTTGATCAAATGGATGGAAAATTAACTTGATCAAGTAAAGTTTGGGAGTGGCACAGGTCAATTTGAAAGAAGTGAAAACGTTCACTAAACACATACCCATTTGCCTTTTACACCAATGTTTGTGAGGTTATACATATACAGAAAGAAACTTAAAATCTTTATATTGAATACATTGACACTGAAACAAAATACAATGGCTGCAAAGTGTTTCCAGTGCAGATTATCCATGGTTAGATACCAGAAACAGACAGAAACCAGTTAAGAGTTTTGTCTAAATGTCTAATTTGATGGATTTGGGGAGCATCTGAGACAATAAGACTTTGTTGTATATATTATCATTCATTCACCCCTGCCTGTGTCTAATGACCACATACACACAAACGTAGTGAATACTTTAATACTTATTTATACACTATGACTTTTGATATATTATTGTAATTATTACATCTGTAAAGAGTCTGTTATCCAGGTCATAGATGTTAGATAGATATTTAGAAGTGCAAAGTCAAAGGCAACTGTACTTGTAGATTTCTTGAAGACATTTCTCCTCTAATGCAAAAATATTCTTCAGTTCTGACCTGAAGAAATCAACATCTTCGAGCAATCTGCAGCAAGTCTAGTTGCCTTTGGACTTCTCGATATTATATTATCACCCATTTCTTTTGCTTCTTTTTTATTCTAAAGGCATACTTAGATTCTATCAATGACTTAGATTCCCCAGAGGGATCAATAGTTAAACTTCATCTACTATTAAATCTGCTCCTCCTGAGCTGATTGTGCTTCACGATTGGCTGTTTATTCCAAACCCTGCCTCATTCATGTAAATGAGCTTATATAGTTGGGTTGGTTAAGGCCAGGGTCAACAGAGCCGACTCGTAATCGGTTTTTAAAAACCAGTCAGCCAGACTTTTCATTGTTAGGTGAATAAGTGAAACCAGATAACTCGGAGAGTGCGAGCTGAACTCACTTTGTGAAACAGGCCTTTTCTTGCACCAGTGGTGTTTTGTGCCTCCTGTATGTGGCATAAGACCACCATCTAGTGGAGAACCTCTTATACACAGTCATCGCTGTAGAAAACTACACTACATTTAGAATGGAGATTTTAATTTTCATCAGTGGCCCCCACACCACCCAATGAATTTTATAGGAAGTCCTTCGGTGTTTTAGCAAAATCAGTGATAGTTCATGTGTTATTTCATTCAGTGAAATTAAAAGTAGTATTATGATGAAATGTTTCTCACTTTCCATTGTTTTGTCTATACCTAGAGACAATAAAAAATGTTTTAAAACAGAATTAAAAAAAAAAAAAGATCAGTGGACTAACAAATGATTGTTTCTCTAGGATTGTATGGTCTGGTGGTCCAGTTCATGATAAGGTGTGAGAAAGTTTGTTCTAGGTGATGTATGGCGTCAAACTAGCTGACCTGCCAATTATCCCCGAAAAAAGGTAAGATGTTTTCTTAATGTTGGGGTCAAGATTAAAAGAAATAATTGTTGTCAGTGAATCAGAGATGCAGTGAAACCACACAGGAGTGATTTCTATTTATTCCATTCTAGGTACTCAAAAGCAGCTGTGACATCCATTGCAACAGTCCCCGAGCTAATCGGTGGATTTATCTTGTTCAGCTGTCCGGGTTATTTGAAGGAGGAGGTTCTGCAGTGGTCCGCTGGTAAGCACAGAGCTGAAACACACCTGAAAGAAACCAACATGGTAAACTCCAAATGTAATAATATAGTTTAATTCTTAAATGGCATACCCATCATTTAAAAAAAGTCTCACTATAACCAATAATTGTTGTCAAAGAGAAGCACATTTTTGTTACTATGGAAGTTGTGGATCATTGTTAGTTATGTATTATTATTTTGAAGACTGACATTTTCATATCCTACACATAGTGGCTTTAAATATTTGAATTACTATAAAACAAGAAAAGAAGACATTTTAAAATGTTGCTTATTTCGGAGCCCACTAATGCAGAGCAATAGGCACAGGCTGAATTAATTCATGCCTCTGGGTTGCTGTGTAACCATCTAATCTGAGGTGGTTTTGACACTGCACAACATGAAGTGTGATTTTTGATAGATCCCACATGCACAATGCAGTATTTGGGACAACCCCTTAAAGTGTGTGTTTACTCAGAGTATGGAGATCCATTGTTAGTGACAAAAGAAATGTGCAACGTTACAGTGCACACTTTTGGATACTCTTATCCAGGCAGCTGACAATGATTGCAGTTTCTTCAGTTCACTCACAATAAACATTTTTTTTGCAAAATAAATAAACAAAAGACATAAAAAAATAAAAACAGTAAATACCTGCTGCAAAAGCCAAAATAATGGCCACCCAGCCGATGATGTAGGACCAGGAAAAGCGCCAGTCCAAGAAGCGTTTGCCGAAGAAAGTGACAGTCACTCCGGTGTAAATTGCCAAAGCCAGCAGAGCAAGAAAACCTGAGAATGGTGGGTGAGAGAAAACTTTAAAAATCCACTTAGTAAAACATGAAAAAAAAGCAGACCAGATACTTGTAAGAAAATCCAACCTATATAACTTCTCAACACATAGTTATCCATCAAAGCATGGCACAGCTTTTTGAGCATCTAATGACCTAAGAATAGCCTCTGTTGTAAGTCGAATGCAGGGAAAATGGCAACCATAGCAACATGTTTTAGCAACCGACTGTAGAAATCACTGCAACTACTCTGCAATCTTATAATCACTCTGCCTCTTAAGAAGTACAATCAGGTTTATTATATAACAGGGCAGTCTCTCTAACCACCAGGTCCCACTGTAATTGTGTGTGTTATACCTGACAGGACCAGGGCGATGCCGCCTGTACGGACCCTCCTGTTCTTGGTGCCATTAGTGAAGGCGCTCAGGCCGAGCACCACGCCGGCGAAGCAGCTCAGCACCGCCAGCAACATGAAGGCCCGTGTGGCATCCCAGAAGGCTGGACACAAAAAGGTCAGGATCACATACACATCAACAGATACTTACACTTTTACTTACTTACAATTTGTAAAAATACTGGTATTTTAGTTTGCATGCTGGCATTTTTATGTTTATGTCAAGAGAGTTCCTCTGCATTATTCCGTCGGGAATTAATATCGACTATTTGATTTATTATGGAGAATTTTCTGCTGAGTCTTCCTTCAGTCTGCTCATTTTTTTTCTTATTCTTTTCTTCCAAACACTATTGGTACCATTTTGTGTTTAGTCTTTAGACAGCCTAAAACATAAGACTAGAAAATTTGTCTAGGAAAGTGTAATGTGATTTGTTTTGCAGAAGTTACCAACAAGTTGTTGGTTGTTTTCTGGATAGACCAGTTTGCTGACAAATCTGCATGATATTGGTCTTTGATTAAAAAAAAATGGCTATGCTGTCAGTGAGTCTGACATCAATTGATTTCATATTTACAGTGTAAATGGTCAATAGGACACTGGATTTGATCAGATTGTATAAATTAATGTGTTATGATTATAATTCATTAACATTCTGAGAGAATAATGTCCTAAGAAACACCCAATTGACCACTCGTAATGTTGAAAATGGCTAGATTTAGACAGAGCAGTTGGCCTGGCAGCTTGAGTCCAAAACATATATTTTGGAAACTTAGTCTTGTCCAAATGCCACCTCTGAACTACTCACCTACAGTTATGGTGTGGGCATGGCATTTGTGGTTGATGCAGAACCTCCAAAGCCCCTGATTGGCGGAGCTACCCGAGTATCGATACTGCATCCAGAAGTCTGTTGCCGTAGAAACGATGAGAAGCACGAGGGCAGCCAGACCGCAGAGCGTGCCTCCTCCCGCCAAAGTATACAGCATCGTGGAGAAGCTGGGGGAAACGCTGTCCTCCTACACATTCAGCAACTGTTCAGGGAAGAGAGGACAGGGTAGAGAAAGAAGCTTCATTTAGACCTCATACGCAATTATTTACTTATTGATCCCCTGAATGGATGCTTTAACATTTACTGAGTCAGGTTATCCATGTAAATAGTTTCCCATCCTGTTTTAGAAGCATTTTATTCTGTCCATCAAGCTAATTGGCTGTCGATGGTTTTCAAAGTTCTCTTTGTGGTGGACTCCTGAGTGCAGATGCTGAACTAAAAATGCATCAAGCTATAATACAGTACACTGACATGGAGACACTTTAGCCAAAGATATCCATTATACATCACTATCTATGTCCGCTCAAGATAACAAAGGTCATGTTTCCTTGCCAGTTCCACACTCCAGTATACGACCTCTCTCCCATCCTTCCATATTCAAATCAGGCACCTCGGTAATTGTAGGTCGGAGTGGTCATGACAGAACTTATTCAGCATCCTGGATGTGATAGAGGTCTAAATCAGCAAAACATTTGTTATGGGAGGTGTCCATGATAGCTCCGCTGACCTGCTGAAAACCTGCTGCCTCTCTTGTGGTATCTGAGCCAGGTTTTGGCACACGTTGTAGTTTCAAAGCAGACAGAATAGATTGATCTGTTATACTGATAAAAACTCAATAACAAAATGCCCAAAAAGAAAACAGTTATTACAGTTTAAAAACAATAGCAAGAGTCATTTTTCTGGTTTTGAAATATTACCAGATGATCTTTATTAAGCATTTTTGAAATGAACATGCCCGCACATTAGACAAGAAAGTGAGCCATTCTTCAGTGATGCTGTCAAATTGGTCATTGCCAGCAAAGCACTTGAGCCAAACCGCTGTATGACAATAAGCTTGCCTATCAGGCAGTTCAGAGCCATTGTTCACCACTAATTCCCCTCTCTGCAACACAAACTAATCTTTCAACACTGAGCAACTGAACTGTCAGCAGTGTTGCTCTCTGTCACACAGCCAGCAAACCAATGATTTCATACACTGATTACAACTCCCGTATTCCTCACTGCAGCTCTTAACCCCCCCCCAAATCCAAAAATCACATCCAAATTAGACCTCTACATATGAATCCCAAAAGTGTCTCACAATGTTGTTCATTTTTGTCAAGAAACATGAAAAAACATTAGGGTCCCAAGCCTTGTTTGTTAGCTGTAAAGATCGTTTCCCTAGACAGAGGTCTCCAAACTTCCTCTTTTCTGTCTTTGTATTTCCGCTTGTTCTCCAAAAGCAGGTTGTCAGTTGTTGATTTGCCTTTTAAACCCTCAAAGAAAGTAGTATCTTCCTGGAAGTACAGTAAAAACAGGTTCTGTATAAGTTTTTTTTTCCTGATACCTCTGGTTTGGCCGGTGTCTCTCCAGGGTTGCTGGCTGTAACAGTGTGCGTATCCTTTTTAAGCCCTCTACCCCTGGCTCTCATTGTCCACCTCACAAAAGAGGGAATGATCGAGCGCAGCATGTGAGTGATGGTAAACCCCCCACCCACCACCCACCACCACCACCACCCTTGCTCTCTTCTCTGCAGTTACCTCCATTCCTCTATCACCCCTCCGTCTCTCTAACCTCTTGCACTTTGTCTATCTCTCTTCGTGTCCTGCATGACTTTTCATTCCTCCCCTTCTTTTTTTTCAATTACTTTCTCCATGTTTTCTCAAAAGTATCTGATCATACCTGGCACCTAGAGCAAGTGCATCATGGGTTTCCTTTCTGCCAAAGGCCACGAATATGTCCCAACCCTGACAGTTTAGCTGCGCCAGTGATGGGAGTATGCAGGACAGGCATTAGCAGTCTTCTATGCAAAAGCAACATAGGCCATTTCCTAGAACAGAAAGCAAGCGTTTGTGCACCCTGCACCTTGCATATGTCTGCAACTTGTGTGCATGCAGAGGTATGTGTTTGTGTGGCCCTAACATGCTTTTTAAGCAAATAGTACACATGGAAATAAGAGCATATTTGAATTTTTATTTTATGTATCTGTATTTATTCAAAAGCAAGAACAACATGTGGTAGTAGATAGACACTTTTTTTTAAATTATTTTAACAGTTTGAACCCCACTGACTCCTTGGCAGTTCCATCATTACACATTTGTGTGCGCAAACATTGTTTAAAACCCACACAGGTTTCAAATGACACTGGAGGTATGCCATTGTGAGCCACAGATCATGTAAAATAAGATGCATAATAGGATAAGCCATGACATACACTCTCTCCCACATCCATCAGGTTTCTCTATTAGGTGCTCAGTAAAAGTGAAGATAAAATCAGATCTTTATTTGTAAAAAGTGCAAGATGTGACCAGATTTGTCATTTCACACTGTGCACTGAAGCAACATTCATATCTTTCAAGCGCCTCGTTACCATTGTCTTGACTTTAGCCTGCAAACATTTTGTGTCATTTCTTTGGTCGTTTTGTTATAGGAGATAGATGTTGTCATTCTGAGACTGTCTATTTGCAATATATTCCATTTTAAAGTTAATTATATATCCCTAAACTTCCTCAAGACCACCCGCTCCTATCACCACTTAATCTCCATCTTTGTTTTAAAAATCTGGGTTGTTTTAGGGGCAACAACTACATACCTCATCACCTAATTTTTAATGTGATATGAGGAGCTGCACTAAGCTTTTTCTTTTACTGTGCTCATCTTTTGAAATGACCCAGAATCTGCTTATTAATGAGCTAGCACTGTGAAGTCAAACATCAAATGCCAGAATCCACAAAAACAGGTTCCTAAAACTTCAGACTCAAAATGTACCTATTCCTTTACCCTAACACAACATTGAAATAAAAGTTTTTGTCTGAGACACATTCACAAATTACTTTGTTCACCACTGAAATTCCAAACCTGAACATAATAATGTATTTTCAACATTTGTGTAAAGCGCTATTTACTCTCAATACTTCAATAGTAACAGACGTAGGGAAAAGCACTTTGGAAATGTATACAAGTGTGCACAAATGCCAGTGGGTGATTATTTTCTGCATTACAGTGACATTACAATAATTTACAGATGACAAGGCCTATGAGAAAATATCAAAATAAATCTGCAAATAAATAAATCTCAGTCAGTCCACACATCCAAAAATCTCTACAAATGTTACAAAAAGGCACATTATGATATGCATAACCAAACGTGGCTTCTTTCCACAACATAAAGAGCCCAGCTCACTGCTTCCTATAGGAACAGCAGTGCTTTATGTTGCTCCAACATCCCCTTTAAAGTGACCTTCATGTTTTGTACCATGTTCTGACTATGGCTGACTAAAATGTAGTTTGGCATTGTGAGAAAGAACTAACTTGAAGGTGTGCTTGCAGTGAACTACTCGTGCCTTTCAGTGCAGGTATTATCAGTCATCTCTATAGTCTAATTACATGTTTGTAGGCTCCAAAGGGTTCATCTTTATGCTCTACTTACAAAAGCCAAAAGCAGAAAGATATTAAGAGAACACACACACGCACACCCTAAATAGGTACTGAATCTCACATGAATTCTGAATAGAAACATTAAAGCTCCATGTTTTCTCTTTTTACGGCATTTGCAAAATGTTATTAGTCTCCTTAAATTTGTTTTACTTTAATTACACTCAAACTGCAAAGCCAAATACAAACACATATTTTCAGAATGCTGCGTTTGCTTGCACATACTCACAAAGACATATACACTTGACATATAGACTTCTCAAGACTTTAAGTCATCTTTAAAGTGACCTCAAAAACATGTCTGTCACACAATTTATATATACACATATGCACACACAGCACACACATTCACACAGTTAAAGGAAAACCCCGGTATTTTTAAACCTGGGTCATATTTTTACAAATTTTGGGATCTAAATGATTAATACTTTCCAAAAGTTTTGGAATTGGACTAATAGATCGCCTCCGCCGCCATCCATGAACGGGCTACAACGTAATCCTTTGGGGCAATTGTGCCCGTGAAAAGTACGTCCACTAAAAGTGCTTGTTTTTGCCACTGACAGGCTCAGATTGTTATTCGAAGTGTCTGACAACAATATGAAAAGGATCCCTACAGAGACAGACCGTTTTGTTAAAGAGCAAGATCCTCTCGTCTTCCTGCAACAATTCACATCTCATGAGATTTCTGAGTGAGACTTTTCCTGGAGCGATCTGTGGCCAGCAGGCGGCCGCTAGGATCCAAGGTTTAACCAGAAACAGAAGTCTCACTCCAGGAAAAGTCTTGCGCTGAAATCTCACGAGATGTGAATTGTTGCAGGAAGACGAGAGGATCTTGCTCTTTAACAAAACGGTCTGTCTCTGTAGGGATCTTTACCATAATGCTGTCAGACACTTCTGAGCCTGTCAGAGGCAAAAACAAGCACTTTCAGTGGACAGACTTTTCACAGACGCAATTGTCCCAAAGGATTATGTTGCAGCCAATGGCTGAGGCAATCTACTGGACCAATTCTTTTGGTAAGTATTAGTCATTTAGACCCCAAAATTTGTAAAAACAGGGCCCAGGTTTAAAAATACTGGAGTTTCCCTTTAACTCTAAACTGAGAAGCACATAAACAGCTTGATGCTCACTGTATGTATGCATATGCATGCACACAAACACATATACACACACCCTGCAGCAGGTAGTGAACCCCTTGCTGGGATGTATGTGGACACTGTGTTCTTGTGCTTCCTGCTGCTGCTGTTGTTAACTAGTGTTTCTCTAGCGAATAGCTCAGGGGCCTGCTGCCCAGAGGACGACAGTTCGATCTGCAGAGGAGGAGAGGAAGGTCCTGTCATGGGGGTGCCACCTACACTGGATCACCTTGTCCCAGTGCTCCCCTGCCACCGTCTGAGGGAGCGGCTTTGTTAGGTCACCTGGGGTCAGAGAAAAGAAAAACGCCACACAGGAGCGGCAAACAGTGGGATCAAACACCAGACACAGACAGCATTGTGTCGCATTAACATGGTGGCCGAATATGTGTGAGTATATGACTCTTTCAACAGTAAATGGGACTTGAAAGCAACATTTCTCATGACTTGGAAAACATTTTTACTGTTGTTGTGTAACTGTAGGCACCATTTTAATTAAAAATGTATTTATATTTGTACTTTGAAATGGGGGAAATTCTTGAAATAATGGGCATCAAGTAAGTTTAACCTTTTCAAATTGGATTTTATAATGAAATTTTCATTCAAATGATTAATCTATTTTAGCCCTTTGTATACAGTGTGTGTGTGTTCCGTTACACATACTGTAAAGTACTGTCAGTTATTTTGTAGTGTTGCTACCTTGAAGGTCACTGATGATGATTTTGTTGTCATAGGAGCCGGTGAGGAGATTATGGGCTCCAGGTGAGAAGCGCACTGAGCGAATGTCACTGCCGTGGGGGCGGTATGTCTGCACTATGCGGCCTCCTCTGATGTCATACAGCATGCAGGTACTGTCCTCCTGACCTGTGGCCAGCAGACGGCCGCTGGGATCCACTGCCACCGAAGCAACTGCACTTCCTGTGCGAGACAGAGTGGTAATAAGTAAGATGTTTGCTGTGATTGGCTGCAGCTTAAAACTGCCTGTCTACTATTTTTCTTTACCAAGATTTCAACTCAAAAACAAACATAATAGGGATTTGTTTATCTAATTGAGGACCCACTGCTAGATTTTTATGCTTGTTTACATGAGTGATGAGTTTTGGGTGGAGATCTGCATCCAGTAATAAGATACAGCATTTTAAACATTTTTGCTTTTTTCTATGAACTACTGTACTTAAACAAAAAACCCCAAAACAAAACATATTTTTCCTCTTATATGCATATTTCTATTGTTTTTTTATATCAAAAAGAAAAACACATTTAGAGGATGTGTGCTCTCTGAGTGTTTGTTTTACTTTTTAAAAAAAATCTATGGGTCAGTGCTACTAACCTGTAGCAGTGAGTTACAAGTGATTTGCAGCTGCATAAAGGATCCGCTCTAATGAGAGTCATGATGTGACTCACCTGAGCCATGCAGAGTTGTGCCCACCACCCGGACACAGCTGGGAACCCGCAGGTCCCAGAACCGGACTGTCTTGTCCTGGGAGCCAGAGGCGATCATCCACCCTCCCCACGTGTACAGAGTCAGAATGTGACCTGTTCAAACAAAATGGTGAAGTCTTAAATATTGTACATGCTATATCTTTACCTTGTTGTACTGAGTTGCCCTGTTTATGTGATTCTAACTATCTTGTGGTACTGTTCCCAAGAGTTCATTGGTTTGTCATTAGGGGACAATTTAGAAATAATAATCTTAAAAAACAGATGATCTAACAATGTCTGCAACCTGATTTCAAGTTCCCTCAAGTTTTCTTTAAAAATTGCAGGGGAGGAGCTGTTGCTAACGTACCTGTGTGTCCACTCAGGGCGTGGAGGCCCTGTCCTCTCTGACAGTCTGTAGTGTAGATGTTGCAGTCTCCGGCCCCGGCACTGATCAAGATGGATCCTCCACTCTCAGGGCCCTCCATGAAGGCCAGGTCCCTGATGGTACCGTCATGCATGCTGAACTCCAGGTCTGGGCCTGAATCAGAGGCGTACATTTGGGATGGAAACACAGTTACCTTTTTCAGTGGTAGAAAAATGCTTATAGGTAGGCACATTCAAACATAGGTCATAGTCTGGGAAAATGGACATTACTTACCAAATGCACACTAAAACACATAAAATAGTACCTGTGGCATTGCAGCTGTCTGCATTGAAAGGCAGGACTTTGACATATTTATCATTGGAGCCAGTAGCCAACAGTTGTCCACAGTGGCTCCAGGCTACACAGTAGATTGAGCCCTTGTGATGTTTGTTCCTCCTGAAGCGCACCACCGGCTGCTTGACTGCACCAGAACCACTGAACGAGCCAAGAAAATACAAGACAGACAGACTAGGAAATGTGCAGGAAGGCGTGAATTCTAAATATAATAATTGTGGGAAAAATTGCAACCTGGATTTAAATATTTTGACCATCGACTTTTTTTATATGCGAACAACCTAATTTTTTCTCAAAGTTTCTTTGGTCAAGAATGCTTAAATGTAGTCTGGTCAAGCACAGAAAATTAATTCAGCCACGATTCTTTTTTTTTTTTTTTCTTTTTAGGTTTTTGCTTCTTACAAAATGCTGGTACAGTCTTCTAAATTTGTGTCTTCACGTATTCTTATCAACAGAATGTTGGAACTTCAAACAATCTGAGACACAAAACAGGAATTTAGCTGTTGTTAGCTGTCATGATCAAAATTGCACACTATTTGCACATTTACAGTAATAAAACGCTTTTTGGCCCGTTACATTTTCTGTGCCTGAGCAAACTTTAGTAACATTTTCTATGAAGCTGTCATCTATTTTTCTACTACATAAATAATCTATCATCTTGTTATAATAGTTCATAGTTTGGATATGTAGGTACCTGTGAATGGTTCCTACCTGGGGGTCAGAGTTTCTGAGTAGGCACAGACTCTCAGGGTTTTTGAGTTGGAGCCAACAGCATAGAGCGCTCCAGAGGGATGGAAGGCCACTGCACGCACCGCCTGTGTGTCCTCGAGTTGGCTCACTTTAACAAACTGTGTTTTGGACTTCCCGGGCTGTACAAGAGATCAGAAAAACAATCTTTTGAATTACGATCTACATGTACATCAGCATAGATTTAAAAAAAAAAAAATACAAATACCCTTCAGGCTAACATTTAGAAAACAGGTCATACAAATGTGTAGACATTTTGGCATTTATTTTGAACGGTTTGGACAGTCAGATGCTTTAGGTGGTTACAAAGACAAACTATGCAGGACACAATAGAAGACGCAATGAACCTACTGATACTAAAATAACTAAGAAAATAATATAAAAACAATACTTTAGCAGTTTGCTGTACCTCTTGTGAGTTACGTGTCGCAGAGCAGCCAGAATCATCTTGGACTGTGGGACAAGACCCTCTGACCCTCTCAGCACTGATAACAGAAATGCGCACACACACACACACACACACATTTATGTTACCTGCTTACTGATCAATATTAAATCAATGAAATGTTACCATTTTTGCTTAAGAGTTTGAAGATAATCAACAACAAATTATCCAAGCATGATTTTGACAGAAAAAAAATCTAAAATTAAGCTAAATATGACACTAGTTCTTAGGAGCTGATGTTTTGTTAATGACATGATCAGGAACTCAGCAGGCTCTTACCTCTGACTGGCAGGAACTGGGGACTCGCTGAGGGAAGGCAAGCTGGGGCTCCCGGTCTTTAACGGGGTGCTGCTGACCCCCCCACCTGGCTTGTCCTTTGGCGGCCCGGTGTCTGGTGTGTGGTGGGTGTTGGTGGTTCTGGGACTGGAGGTGCTGGTGTTCCCTGTCGGTCCGTTCCACTGCTGGCCCAGATGTGTCATAGCCTCATCTCCTCTGTGGTCAATGCCCACATTCATCTCCTCCAACTTCTGAATGGATCTAGACAGAAACAAGATCTCTTTGTCTCCACAAGGTAGCACTAAAGGTGGTGTTTCATTCATTGAATCACTGGATGTTGAATCTTTTAATGACTTCCTCACCTGCTGAGGAAGGTCTCAGTGAGGTTGTTTTGGGCTCCGTACTGCGGCTTCACCCCTCCCTCCAGCAGCATCTGCTGGTAAAGCTGTCTCTGCTGCTGCTTCTGCTCCAGATGCTGCTGCACGCGGAGACGCTGCCTGTGATACTCCTGGATGTGCTCTGTGGAGTCAAGATGCTGCACAGACAGACACACATGAAATAATAAACACACTGTAAGCCTTGTTTTTGCAGAAGAAACTCTGAAGCAACATTTCAACTTTTTTTAGGATTTGTTTTACCTGAACAGGCCCTGTAACCTGAACGACAGAATATTAATGTCTTTTAGTATTCTCTGCTTCAACGCTTGGCAGTGCTCATTGCCGCAACACACACGCACACACACACAAATGCACACACACCACATTATAATAGACAAACTCTCTCTAAAGAGCCACTACTGACAACTCTTCAACTCCCAAGGCCTCGTCCTCCATCATCCATCCCATAAAAAGTTTTCAAGGACCTCATCATATCCAGCAGGTCTACAGTATATTCCCCTTCATCCCCCTCACCACTTTTCTCTCTCACACACACACACACACACACACACATAAAAAACAATCCAATCTCAAGCTACTTTGCTCCTCTAGATGGGACCCAGGGTGCATAAAGATGAGCGATGATGGAAGCAGCAGGCCATCTTGGGTGTGACCGCACATCAAACCAGATTATCTGCCTCAAGTGTCCATGACCTCCACCCTCCTCACTGGGACAGGGGGCCGGAGGGCGCTAGTGCCCCTTGGACAGGTGTGGTAGAAAATTGGGGGAAGGATTTATGAGGCAGTGGCGGTGTGGAGATGAGATGGTTCAGGGGTTCAGGGGGAATCTATTCTAAATCTCTTAAATCTGGAGTAATGACTGTGGAGGGAAGACAGACTGAAAATCTCACTTTGACTTTGACTCAAGTGACCAGACGGACAACCATGGCTATTTCCTTTTACAGTCTTCACAAGAGTCATGAAACCAGTTCAGCCTGAGCAACCAAAGGTGAAACGCTCCACTCCTCCATATCTGAAATGTCTTTGTGCTTATCATTGAGCTATGGTCTTTGTACCATCACCACACATACAACAAGGCACTGCTTATAGTCTGTAGTTCCTATTACCTCATTTGTTTCTGTGCTGCAGGGTGGCCCACCATCTTTTCCAGGGGTCAGAGGTGTGCGTGTGGTGTTGGGTCCATCCAGCCCTTGTGGGTGTTTCCTATAGTCAGAAAAAATATACATACAACCATTTTTTTAAAAATTCAAATTGATTTGAGCTGAAGTAGAAAGTAAAACAATACAATGCAAATAAAAAAAACTAAACAGTTCATGCATATTAAACTCGAGGATTATACTGTATGTAGCAAAAGGAAAGAAATAGTATTAATGTGGGCTGCTCCTGTTGTTACAGTGTCATTACTTATTAGCAAAGAACAGTAACAAGGTTAAATGCCAACGCCACAGCACTTCAATGAAATGAGACATGAGACGTGTTCATATTTGTTTTAACTTAAATAATACTTTTGTTGTTTTGCATATTTGATTAATTGTAATCATGTATAAGGTTGCATACCATACTGCAAGACAAAATCCTGTTATGGATGACAAACTCTTGAAATTGATCACAGATTGTAGCGATCCCACTTTGTACCAGTTGTGCACATTAATTGCATCCAGCAGGTGGCGCCAGAGAAAACCTGGTAACATTGAGCAGTCAGACAGGCTGCTCAGTTTACAGTAGCTCTTTGAATTGATGCCTCAGAGCCTTGTGTCTCCTTAGTGGTGTAACATTTTATTTGCAGCAGCCTTGTAAAGCAAACCTGTCAGCTAATCTCTAATTATTTGATGTACTTTAAACACATCTTGCCTAACTTCCTAGGTGTTTTCACCACACATATAATACACTGTACCTGTGCTGTATCAGCTTCTTTTTCTGAGAAAAAAAAGGTTCCTTGATGCAGTTTTGGGGGGGAAAGGGTATTTTTTGCTTTGGGTAAACTGACAAGAAAAGAGGTAAGAAAGAGAGGGATGACATGACTAAGGTCCTGATCTAGACATGAACCCAGGAGGCTGCAGTAATGGCCAATTGAGCCATGGAGACCCTAATAAAACAACATTTAAACAGTAAAGACCTTCTCTTTAGTCCACTTCAGTCTGAGTTTCCATAAGGAAAAGGAACTTACATTAACAGCCTTAATTTAGCACAAGGCTCAGTACTATGTTTTTCAATGATGAGTCATTAGGTGAAGGCTTTAGATTACGTTGCATCCATCAACACTCAGCTGCATTTTAATGTGCTTTGTGTAGCACTGGAGGAGATGACAGACGAGGCAGTATGTCTCTGGCTAATGGGATTAATGGAGCTACAGATTGTGTCATACAACAAGATCTGCCACTGGGTTTAATACGCACATGCAAAGCTCCGGGAAAGATAAAACAAAAACAGATGGCATGTATCAATATTAAAAAAACAAACGTATTCAATTCTACACAATATAATGACACATGGTTTCATTTTACATCGAGGGGATTTCAACAGAATACTCTCAAGTGTAAGTCAGGATTTTGTTCTCTTGTTAGGGCCAAACTAATACAAGGTGATCGCTAAATATACCAATGTGTTCTAAGACTCAGACGACTGAGGTTTGTGAAAGATAAATGATTGTCAGAACGTAGCAATAATTACAGGAAAGTATGTGAATATGTGCATACTTTTTCTTTTAGAAGACAAATGTGTTAATGCTACAGAGGACCATTTGTTTTGCAGTGTTACAGGCACATAATAGATTTGTAAAGCGAAGGTATGGTATGCTTTGGCATGTAGTGTGCAGTGCTGCAGACATCTGTAGTGTTAAACTCCACCCATCTGGCACTTACAGCTAACAGCAAAAATAATTTTTCCCAGGTGTGCTCAAGCTTTGACCCTTACCTTTCAGGTGAGTCGTCCTGCTGATGCACATTGTTCTCCACTAGGCTCCTACTGAGGGCAGACTTCATGTTCGCCTCCATGCCTCTCTTGTCCTGGGCTGCCAGACCGTGGGACAGGCCGTCCAAAGCTGGGTTGAGGGATCTGGACATGTAGGTGTCCGCTGAGTGAGGCCTGTGGCGGAAGGGTGAGGTAGGGCAGGGGGAGAGGCGATTGATCAACGGAGTGAGGAGGTCAGCGTGGCCGGCCTTGCTGGGCTTCACCAGACGGTCCACGTGGATGTTGAGGGTCTTTTGCTGAAAGGCGCAGGAGAAGGCACTCGGAGAGAGGTTCTGCAGCCAGGAGAGCAGCGACAAGTCCAGTTCATCACAGCCATTCCCACAAAGCAAATCCACGCCGAGCAGCACCTCACCCTCTGTGATCTCCTCACCAGTTGCTTTACTCTGGAAAACAGAAACAGAGGGGTTTTGATGACTGAAATGACTAAAATAGTTGAGTTTTCACGTACAGTGTAAGCTTTGATGATTTTGAAATAAATGTAAGAGTGCAATCAGACA
Source organism: Macquaria australasica (assembly GCA_005408345.1). Taxonomy (NCBI): domain Eukaryota; kingdom Metazoa; phylum Chordata; class Actinopteri; order Centrarchiformes; family Percichthyidae; genus Macquaria; species Macquaria australasica. The sequence continues at coordinate 206,370 of SEMN01000354.1, forward strand.
CGTTTTAAAACTTTCAAACGACCTTATACGCACTTAAAATTACATCAAATTAAACAAATTAGCTAAAACCAGACAAACAATGGTGTACCTTGCATTAAAATCTCTTTCAATGGATTTTCAAGTATCTCTACATTTTTACGATATACTACCTGACAGAACTCGACACAGCACTCATAAAGGATCCCTTTGATGAGCAGCTGGAAGAGACGGTTCCCGCTCGCCCGGAAGCCCGCCTCACTCAGCTTCCTGTCCGCAGGGATGAACTCAGCTACCATGGCACAGGCTTCCTCGAAGCAATGGACGCGTGCCGTGCTTGGGTTCCAGTCTTTGAACTCTGAGTGGTGGGTGAGGCGTGGCAGGGTGAGGAGGAGGCACAGCTTGCTGTAGTCCTCCTTGGTCGGACAGAACTCCTCCAGATTGTGGAGGCACTTGACTGCCTCCTGCATGGTGAGCTCCAGCTGTCGTTGACAGAACATTCAGAGAGAACAAGTAGTGAGTATGTGGTTGTTTAGATGCTTTCTTTGAATCTGAGTTCTTTGTAGAATCCCACTGGTATGTGTTTGATGATAAAGGACAGTATTAGCTTTTCAATAACAATGTAGCATATCAGATAATGTTCAAAAAGCCTTAAAAACCTACTTCACACTGGCTTATGAAGCTGCCAACCTACCAGACAATTGTATTTATTTGAGTTGAAGTAGAGAGCTCATGTGCCCCATGATAGTCTAATGTTTTTAAGACGTTTTAGAAGAAGCTTCATATTCACAAAGAGCTTTTAATCATCTCAATTCAATTACAAGCTTCTTCTACTAACCACTGAGCAGCTCCACTGGAGCAGCGAGATATTAGGTTGCCATGCTCAAGGGCATTTTGAGTGTATTTTGTTTCCCAGCTAATGGCCTTTTAGTTATGAGCCCAACCTGATAACCTCCAGCCTACTGTACATTTGTTCATCTCATCTAGTGAGACTATTTTCAAATTCAAACACACAAATTTCCCAATTACATATATTTACGTACATTCTGAGGGTCTTCAGCAGCAGACATGGCGTTATTTACACACAGGGCTTCCAGAAACTTCTGCTTCAGAATGATGTAGCGGAACCTGGAAACAAACAAATCTCAGTATTAAGAAATATACTTTATAGGACTCGAATTGATGAACCCTCGTGTAACATTTCCTGGAGTGAGTTATTTTGATACACTTGTTATTTAATTAGGGAGGACGGCTGTGTTTAAAAATGTTTTTTGTGTTGAGTGCTTGGTGGTTGGTAAAAAACAGAGGTAATATGAAGTGATCATGCCACTACAGCACTGGGACTTGACCTAATTTAGCTCCTAAGGCTGCCAGTCTCCTGCTTTACTGGCAAGTCCACCTCAGTCACCAGTGAAGGGAAACATCAATACTGTACTTAATATTATACCTGAAATATAGACAAACAAGCAATAAAACTGTACTCCAATTAAGACACTTTCCAACTGCAAGTATCTGACAACTCTAACTCAAAAATCTGAGTTTCAGTTCTCATGCCTCATGTACTCCTCATAAAGCCTCAACAATAAATCAAAACCACACCATTATGATTTTAGACGTCAGGTTAGAATAACCCCCCACATTATTTCTCTCACCTTTTCTTGTCAAACTTGTCCATTCCTTCTAGAGGTTGAATAAACTGCATCACCTCCTCCCACTGCCCGTCCAGAATGAGTTGCCTGTTGAAAGCAGCAAATGAACAATTTAAGAGGCCTCTGAAAACCCTGTTCCCATCACAGTGGTCCAGTCAACCCCAACAATCTCAAATGAGACTTGTGACATGTACAAACAGCTCTGTCCGCTACAAATGTCTGCAAAACTGAAAGTTCAATCTTCCCTTTCAGGACGCTATGGTCTTTTCCTGTCTGCCACACGAGTCTGCTGTACAGTCATACCTGAGGAAGAGCATGTCATCGGAGTAGAGTCCATTAATGACGCCACTCTCCTTCTCCAAGGCCAGCATGCTGATGTGCAGCTTCCTGGAGTTCAGGAAGTCCAGCATCACCTTGATCACCTCCGCCTCCTTGATGCTGATTGTCTCCTCTGCCGTCATGATTACAGATCTGTGGTGGCAGCTTACAGCCGGCTGGAATACAGACAGAGGGACACGTTGTTGACAAAGTTGCATCAAAACAGAAAATGCTTATGCTTATGAATTCATATTCACAATATAAGGGAAATTCTGCATACTTCCATTAAATTACTTTATGTTAAAGGTTACATTTATTTGTTGAACCAACAAAGATTTCGTGAGAATTTGGTCTAATTGTTATTGCATAAAGACAATAATTTTCAAATTGCAGAAATCTCAGATTATTATTAACATGCAATCTGTTGTTGCATGGCCCACAGTCTATGTTTTAAGTTTAAAGAGATGTTCTGCTGAGTAATTGTCTAAAAGGTAAAAATATAAGCTTATTATTGGATTTAAGTTATTTGTTGACCAAAGAATAATATATAGTTCATTTTTTGATATATAGCATTTATTAAACAGCATTACCTGTCACTGAGTGGATAGAGATGTGTGTGAAATGAGAGGAGAGGGGCCCAGACTGAACACTGACAAATACTCATCCACACTTCAGTGATGCCTAATGGTTTACACACTAAGGACCAATTACAATATATTCCTACAGGGACTTCTGGTGTGTCCAGCTGCTCAATAACAACACTGACCTAATGTTTTAAATGTCTTCTACAGGAGCTTCTGGTGTGCCTGGGCTTCTAAATAGTGATTTTAAAGTGAGTTGATTGAGCTCTCTGATATTTCTTCAACTCTTTTGGCACAGCAGTATGTTTAACATGATCTTATGGTGCTGTAGCATCCTTAACATTGTTGTGGGTGCTTGCAGCATATATATATAATCCACAGTAAACATCAAAAAATGACCCTGCTGCACAATAATACTCCTATAGGGTGTGTATTATTCCTATGATCCTCGTAAGAAATATCTTAGGATGCAGTTCTTTAGGGTCGGAGTGTAAATGGTTAACCACAGCAGCATCACAGCATAGGCAGCTATACCAAGACATAAAGGGCTCTTTCATTTTGCATGATCCTGCGTGTGCACTAAGAGGCAGAGAGAGCAGTGATGCCTCCGGGTGTCTGTGCTGGAGGCAGAGCAGCCGGTGACACCGCCCTGTCCCTCCCTGCACACAGAAACAACAATCCAGCTCTGGTCCTGGATGTGACAGCGGGGTCTGCGGCCCAAACCTGACAGCCTCAGCACTTTATCTGCGCTCAGACACACCTTGTTTACTTGAGCATGGCAGCGCGCGCGCGCACACACACACACACACACACACACACACACACACACACACACACACACACACAGCCGTTCAACGGACTGGCACGCAGAACAACAAAAGCTAGAGTGATTCATTTCCCCTCTAATGTGCAGGATATCGTGAATGACTACACCGGTGATGATAACAGGCTAACACGCCACCGTGAATGCGTGCCAACTCCTCACCTGTCAGTCTGCGCCAACAACACGCCGCATTAAAGCCGCTCCAGTCCGTCTGGAGCCTCCCAAATGCAACAGTATCTACGAAGAAGAGGGCAGGAACCGGTGTCCGGATGTTTAAATCCCAGCCAGCGTCTCCAGAAAGGTCACTTCTGCCTTCTTTCTTGTACACAGCTCGCGGTTGCCATGCGGACGCAGGGAGCCGCAAACCACCAATCAACTGTAGTGACGACACCCAGTGGTCACACCTAACGTTACAAGTTATACAGCGACACAAGTTGAAGAGGGAAATTAAAAAACCGTCAATAAATAGCAATACAAACATTTTTGGAAAAAAGCAACAACTACAAATCTGTGTATTCTATTTTATAACTGATGTAGGATGTAATTAAGCTAGCTGGTACATAGTATTTAGTGGTTAATGGCTGATCTCCCAAGTTAAATTCTGGTCAGTCTAAATAATGAAAAAGCACCTCTAAAAGTCTGGATTCATAGCTACAAATGCCATATAAATCTCCCATAAGTGGTAAACTCATAAAAGAGCCATTAAAATTGTCAATGGGAAGTCTTTCACAAACCAGATGTTCTCCCCTTTTTATTTTTACTGTATTTTTTAAATTTATTTTTTAAATCATGTTCTTGTAGGACTACTAAAAAAAATAAAGTCAAAATAAAGTTCCTAACTAACTACTAACTATAAATTCTACTGGTCATGGCTGATTAACGTGTTAGGGGACACTGGGGCAAAAGGTTCTAGGACCCCTGTTGTTTTTTGTGTAGGCTTACCATGTTTCCTCCAAGTTCCAATCAAGGCAGCAGACTACACATGGAGGCCTCGTTATTTGCCCAGACCCCCGGAAACCAAACAGTACTCCTGTGCTAGAAGAGCTGGCCCCAGATTTTCTGTGTGTTGGTTAGATTTGACACAAGGCTGAACAACAGGGCAACAAGATTAAGTAGTAATAATGCATGAGCCCTCATAGTTTATGTTATGTATGTTTGTGGTACAAATTCCTAAACTATTCTGCAGTAATCAAAACCTGTGCAACCAACTGATCTCCATGTGAACCTGGGGCTTTTGGGGGCTCCTGAGGGTCTGGGGCCCTTGGTCAGGTGCTAGCTTTACCTGATTGGCAATCCAGCCTTGATACTGGTTCAACTACATGCCCACTGAGTTTGAGTGGATTCACACTTCACTGTACTCCACCCTCTGCAATAATTTGAAAATAGAAAGTGATGGTCATTGTGAAGCTTTTGTAAGGAGCTTACCATTTTAGTCCAACTGGACCTTAGTGCAGCACTATGGTCAATGTAGATCCCAATTAATCATATTAAGAACAACGGTACTTTGGAATATCTGGCTTGGCCATTAACATGTTTAATATTTATTTATTTATTTATTTTTTGACCAGTTATATCTCCACATTAGGTATATCTTCATCTCCTGCTCTACCAAACCCAAGGCCTGTTCTTTTCTCAGGATATTGCCATTTTTTTCAATTTGTATGTGGGTGATACACAATTGTGTGTTGTAAGCATTTAAACAATAGTGTAACCTGATTACACTTAAGAGATTGCTTTGCCAAAATTAAATGTTGGATGTCTCATAATTTTCTCCAGGTCAATGAGGATAAGATTTACACAACTAATTGCCTTGAATTTGGCGCTGTTGCCTCACACAAAAGCTCTGATATATTGTCTCTCTAAAATGTCTACTCTAAAACTGTAACAATTCAAATTAAAATAAATAAATAACAAATAAGATTTATATTTTCAGAAATGTTACATGGTGAAAGATTGGATACTTTATGTTGTCAAAGACTGTCTTCACACCTCCTTAATAATTTCTATAAATCAATAAAAAATGGTGACATACCCATTCCTCCTTTAAAACAGACATTTTGTTTTACAATTAACACCACATAAATGCTGAGGCCATGCTAAGTTTTATTAAATGCAAAAAAGAAAAAAAAACTAACAAAAATGAAACTACATGTTCAGCAATATGTTGAATGACCGCACAGCGTCTGACAAACAAAACAAAGTAATCATAGTGAATAGGTATGAGCTCACATGAACACACTGTACAATATCATTTACAGTTTAAATAATCATCTAACTTGGCCTTAAGCAGCCGAAAGCTGGTGGGCAGAGCTTCTGTGGACAAATCCTTCCAATAAACAGCAGAGAAACACTTCCTCACTCTGCCATACTAGATTACATTTTCAAAGACATGTACATGCTCTCGTTTGGTCATAAATATCCCCCCAGCTGAAAACAACGCACCATGTTTGCTCGCAGATGTTGTTTCTGTTGGAAATCGTACCTGCAAATGGTGTTGATTTGACATTCGGTGGCAAAAGGAACATGATACTGACACCAATGAAACTCTATGGCGAGTCTCTACCCGTATGCAGCAACAAGGATCTGCCATAATCTGCCTTGCATTATTTTGTAAAATTCATTCTCCTAATAATGGAAAAAAAATTATATAAATCTAACAAAATTACTGAGTTTCTGGCCTATTTAGGACATGTTGCATCTATAGGCAACAGACAAATATGCTGCTAATACACACACTTTTCACACAATGTAATCTTAGTTTGGGTCAACACACACATTGGTGTTACGTAAGAGCAACAGATACACAGATGTGTTGAAAATGACATAACCATAGTAACAGCGTGGCCATTGTAATGAATCAGGCAATACTTGCTGTGGCTTTTTCAAATAGCAGAGCAATTAATTTTTAACTAAACAGCAATCTCAACTTTGTATATGCACTATGTTTACAACATTTGGTGTTTGGTGGACGCTTTGACCAAAAGTGCCTTTGAGTATCATAAGTGCAGACTTTGTTAAGATGAGTAAGCCCGGTGTGAATTTGAAGAATTTAATACTGTCAAGAAAGTATTAATACAATAATTTAATTTTAAATCCTGATATTGATGTAAAGAGAAATACTTCTTAGGTGTCATTATGTCGTGGAATTTAGTCAAATTCCTGATACCAGTGGGTGAGAGTGTAATCGTACATTATATTAATATACTGCAAAGACCCTACTGTACATAGTTCAGTAGGCAGCACTTCTAAATAAAAATAAAATAATACTGAGCCATTTTATTTGTTCACAAATCCACTGTGAACCAGCAGCAAAGTGATCTACAACACTGGGTCTCAACCTTTTTAGCTGAAGCAATGCCTCCTTGTAAACCCCAAATGTAAACAAACCAGAGGGTTCACTTTGACCCCGATGGGGTGATTTTTATTTTTACTGTCCCATCAATTTTACATAATTATTGGAATACGTCTTGAGGTTGCAACTACCTCTGTATATGACGAGAAAAAAGAAATTTGACACAATTACAAACATGAGCATATTTGTATATTAGAAATATATTTTTTCACACATCATACATTACAGCTCGAATCGTCTGCAGGTGTCCTGACCCCACAGGTTGAGAACCAGTGATCTAGAGTAACGTCCTGCATTCTTTAAAATCACTTTCTCAAAAAGGGTTCTGAAAAAGCTGAAACCGCTTGGCTTTGTTGAGCTGAACACACATGTACTGTGTGGGTAACACTAGCTGTATGCAATTAGTTTTTTGGCCCTTTGTAGTTTTACGTACCTTAATATACAAACTGTTTTACCCACAGAGATGAAGAAAAAAGTGTTCTTCCAAATACAAAAAAACCCCCCATCTGTATACGCTGTTTTACAATCACCTCATTGCACTCACGCTAAAACTAAACGCGCATAAGGCCACGCATTAACAGGATAATGCAAACACAAATCAATCTGTACATTAAATAAAAACATTCAGTGCTTCAGTGTACCCAATAAAATGTCCTAGCATTCATACTGTCTCTTTTTTGACGTTTGGCACATAGGAAACACTCACACATGCCTTCGTAAACTGACTCAAACATGACAATCTCTAAAAACACAGAAGTGATAAAGCATTTACATCATTCTTCAACAGTGGCATACATTCCAGTTGTTCATAATATTTGAGTCCTGTCATGTCCAGCCCAGAGTAAGTAGGAAAAACAAGGACAGGAATGCAATGAGAGGAAAAACGAACAAACATAAAAAAGACAAATATGCATTCATCTAACTGGCATTGCAGGTGCTTGAATCTTCATGGATATGTACACTGAAGTGCAAATTGAAATGGTATGTTCCATTTGAGGGGGAAATGGTGGTGTTTGCGCTATCAAGTTCCATTAGGACTGGGCAGGCACTACTTTTTTAGGGGTGGCTGGCTTCTTGGTTTGCCAGAGATGGCTGTGGATCGTTACCGCATCCACGCTGGCCGACATGGTCTTGGCTGGTATCTGGCTGAACTGCTTCTTGTCCGAGTTGTACTTGTAGAGGCCGTCGATCATCTTGCGGGTGATGCTCTTGGGGCCGATGCCTGTCAGCTTGTTGATCTCCTCCGTCTCGGGGCAGTAAGTGTAGAGAGAGCGGAACTGGCAGCCGGCGTCTCGGAACAAAACCAAGAAGTTGTTGGCCTCCGATTTCTCCATTTGCTGTCAAGGTCAGAGGAGAAAAGCTCATTAAATACAGTATGAAGTATGCCAAAGGTTTGGTTCTATTTGACTCATTCTTTGGACACTCACAAACATAAGTTTAGCTATTTAAGAGTGTGTCAGTCCTGTGACTTAGATTGGCTTAAATGCTAAAATGTTTATAAATAAATATGTATTATTCTTTGACTAGCCATTCTTGCGACAAAGCAAACATTTTTTACCTTTTGTCTTGATAAATACAGTATAATTGTACATTTGCACATCACTAATTTCATCAGTACAACAACAAAGTCCTATCATACTTACCAGTCTGCTGTGTTTTTCCTTTTAATTTAAATATTTTCATTCAAAAAAGAATTCCAGTTGTTCTACTTTGCTGTTTTTCCCAATCAATGTTCAGCCAAGGTAAATTACATTTCCTGCAGAACATTAAATGTCTTGCAGCCTCCATATCATTGAGGGGCCTTTATTGTAAAACAACTCCACCGTTACTTGAATACTTGCTTTTATATAATAATTTACAGTATACATGTTTAAAGCATGTATGTGCCTTTATAAAAACTGATGGTAAAATAGGAAGAGAGACAAAGGTCCCATGTCAGCTTTTAATCCACAATGTTGAAGGTATGTGGTGTGCATACCCCAACCCCTGCAAGTGTATAAAACTATATATTAAAAGCTCCATTCTGTTACCTCCAGGATCTTGTTCTTTTGCCCCTCATTAACCTTGCCTGCGAGGCAGCAGTGGGCCAGAGCGTTCTGGATGATGTGCTTGTTAGATTTGGCACTGGGCTCCTTGTATAGCTTTGGTCCTGAATGAGAACAGAGGAGGGAACATCGGGATGAGACCGTTGTCATGGCAACTCCTCCAGTTATGTCGAAGAAAAGACTTCCCGCCCTATTTTTACTCTTTCTTTTGATAAATCATGTATGAAGATTTCTACTGGTAGCACATCCATGTGTTAGTGGGTAGACGGACAAAGGAATTTGAGCTATGAATGCAGCATTTAGATTACAAAAGACACAAAGCTGATATTTTTGATTTACATTTTACATCCACTGAGATGGGACAGCCTACCAAGAAGGCAGTGAGACAAGAGGACTTAACGTTGGATAAAAATTACAATATTAAAAAGATTAAAAATGCTGTCCTTCAGTATTAGAATATTAGCTGCACTGAATCCAAAAATGACCCAACATTTCAGAAACTGATAACTAGGTTTATGATGTTATTCCATAACATTAGCTCACGTTAACACCATTTACCTTTATGTTGTTAATATCATAATTATTCTCCATTTATTTAGGCTAAACTGAACCTGTAGTTGTAATTGACAGCTAGTATTAACATTTGCACTGAAAACATATGCTATAGAAGATACAGTATGTGCTAAGCTGTCCTACCGGTATACTCTGTGTTAGATGTAACAGAGGAGGTTGTGGATCCATTTTCCCAGTCCTTTTCTCCATTCCTGCTGCTGGAGCGACTTGGGGACAGGAAGCCATCTGCAGAATCTGGCCTAAAACACACACACACACACACAGCATTAGATCACCTTTCTGCATGGGCGCTGCTTCACAATACTCAGCAAATTATACTGTAGACAGGGCAGGAAACCAGCTAGATATTTTGAAATACAGTGCCATCTCCAAAAATGAATCCTTCGAGCCATTACAAAACTGCAGTATTAGGCTGGTGGCTGCTGTCATTTTCCCACCCTGTCTACATCATGTTTGTATAGATTATCCTTTAATGTGGAGGAAACTGTGTGTACTATTTCAGCACACAGTTTGGAGTTTGGGTGTGTGTTGTACATCCTTACAGTAACTAGTAAAGGAGCAAAGCTTGCAAGCACAGGCAGTGAGCGCAGTGATGTGAAGCAGTTTGAGGTCAATAAAAGAGGTCAATCAATTATAGTGCAGCACTTGGCATTTACTTGCTCTTTTTTTGGACTGCAGCTGCATTATGTGTCCCCCTCCACACGCTGGCATTCTCTTAAACAAGTGATTTCCAAATATACAGAGCTTATTCCACTGGGATTATAAAGCATTTATAAAATACACTATTCTGCCTCTGTAGTTATGTGAAAATCAATGAGCACAGGAAATGTACAGTAAGAGCAACTAAAGCCAAACTTAGCTCAAATGTGCTTGAAGTGCTTTTTTGGTGAATGTAAACTGTCCGCGTTAGCAAGTCATTTTAGCTTTCTTTCATTTCTCAAAAAGACCAAATCTTTCAAAAGGATATAAAAGTCTAATTTGGAAGAAATATATCTTCATGTTTCAAGAAACACTGATATCAAGTGACTATCTTGAATATTCTTAAGACACAATATCTGGTTACATGACTTGATAAGGTGGATGTTTTATGCAGGGTGTGTTCTACAGAACTAGTCTGTGATGTAGTGACTCTGAATAAAACTAAACGATTTACAATGATGTTTTATCAGGTGTGAAAAAAAGCCAGAGCGGGAGTGTAGATTTTTGAGGAAGGCACAGCAAAGAGGTAAGTGGAAAAAGAAAAGTGACTGTTTTGTGGTGGAGATGCTGCTAAAAGCGGAGCATTGGACCAGTGCTTTGAAGTTAATCATAATGAAAGGTGGTGCTTTCCCTATAAGTGCTCGATCAATCCCTAATAAAACCCAGTGTGGGGACAGGGTTTCAGAGCAGGACTGGGCTCAGGACGGCATGAAGCGCCTTAAGGTTAAACTGCCAAGCAGAAACTAACCTTCTCCGTCTGAGTTTAGGAGAGCTCAGAAAGTAGAAGAGACTGCCAGAGGCTAAACTAGTACTTCTGACAGGTGTGAAACAGGAGGAAAGAAAGTATTCAAAGAAGGAAGATAGAAGAATACAAGAAAAATGTTAGACCTGAGAACTGGAGTTAGTCTGAAGAGCTTGGCTTAAAAAACCCCAAGAAAGGTCAGAAAATATCACACATGATGAACAGTTAAAGATTTATGTTAAACAGTCACTCCAAGGTCAAAGTTTTCATATTTTCAGGTTTCACATGAAATGTTTGTGGGAATCTGTGTAGTCAGAAATACACCAAGCTCGAGAATTCAACCCAAAGAGAGCGTTGCAATTTTCTGCCCCGTTTAATTCAGTGTGCATTTACTCTATATATTATGCATGGATTTAATGCTCATTCACAGTGGCTTAGTAACTGTTATTCTTGAAGCAATTGAACCAGGTTAAAATGATGAATTATTCCAAACATTAGCAGGGTGTGTTTTTTTGTTTTAGGACTTTTTTGACTCCTATACGACAAACAACAAACAGTCATGAATGCACATAGGTTTTCACACTTGTTTTAATAAACATATCCCACTGCTTTATTCCTTAATGAATCAGAGTTACGTATCCAAAAGTAGGAAATCTTGTGAAAAATCCCACCCTTTTTATTGCATTTCACATGACATGTTACAGTTACAGACTTGTAAACACATCTCACCTTGGCGCTCTCTTGTCGGAGTGAACACTGTCGCTGTCTCCCAGGTTGAGGGAAGCGAGGGACAAGCTGGAGACTGAAAAGACACGTTGGCGTGAACCTGGATGTGAGATGAGATGTGGCACAGCACGACACAGTTACACAGACACCATGAATAACAACAACACCGGGCGGTCCACTGTGTTTTGTGCCAACCCTGTCACAGAGCAATGCAGCCTCAGTGTTATGACTAAAATGAACTCTCACATCCAGTAATACACACAAAATTCATATGGACACACCCTATGATACATGCACAAATATGTATTAATACACATTATATAATGCTTAATTTAAGTGACATATAAAAAGAAATACAAACACACACTAGTATTGCATTGCTCCTTCAGTATATCATGTTATATTTCAAGTTCTACTGTATTGTTTTGGGCTTGTTAGACATTAGATACAACACAAAAACACTGCTTGTTATTATTTCCTGTTAGATATAATATCGATAAGGCTATGATATATACATTTATATAATGTAATATCAATGCCAATATTAATACAAATATCACAATTCACCCACTTGAGAGCTTAAATTAACCAAATTAGATTAGATTATTTTTGTATGTTACTATATAAAACAAGAATAATTTATTTTAGGAGAGGTTAGGAATGTGATAAAATGTGCATAAGACATTCTTGAGTGGCACAAAGCAAAGTGGCAGCAGGACACAGATTCGACAGATGGGATAACCTTGACCTCTCTGAGTGGGGATCGTCTCCATGGTTACCTGTGGCAGCTCTGACAGGGGTTTTGGGGGAGTCCATGCTGTCGCGATGGATGGACTTGGGGCGGCCCCGCCTCTGCTTGGCCCCACCGACTGGTCGAGGTTTAATGACGGTGTCCATGTCCTCCATCAGTTTGAGCTGCTTCCTCCTGAGATATTCCTGCTTGATGAACTCCCTCCTGGCCTTGTCTTCCTCCTTCCTGGTGCGCTCCTCCTCTGCCTTCAGTCTGAACAGACAAAACAGAGGGATGGGAGGAAGTCAGTGCAGAGAAATATTGTTAAGAGGTTTCTGTTCAATACAGGTGATTTAAAAACTGCACAAAATATCTAAAACAAATATTACCTAAATTCATGTTATAAATTGTAAATTGAAATCTTGAAAAATACATGAAAACATCTGGCACTGCGGTCACACTTTCTTTACTTTCTGATGCAAATTAACTTGATAATAATATTCTGGACAGTAGTGGGGTGATCTAACTTATATGTCTTGTTTAAGATTTAAACAACAACAACAAGAAAAAAAGAAAATGACAGAAAATCAAGTGTTCAGTATTTCTAATGGTGGATATTCATTTAATAACAATCTGCATAAATAAATTAACTTTCACCAGAATAAAGAAAAGACCACACAACACTGCGCTCCTAAACCTGTATGCTGTGAAAATGCATATGGACTTATTTTCCAGATGTGTCAACATACCGAGCATCCTCCTTCTTCTGCTCCAACTCAGCCTCCAGCTGCATCTTCCTCTGCTGGCTCTCCTTCTCCCTCCTCATCCGTTTCTCCAACAGTGCCGCCCTCTTCTGAGCCATGTTCTCATCGGCCTGTCCATCCGCCTGAGTCACAAAGGAAACCGAGTCAGTCACCTCATACTGTTAGAGGTAAAGTGTGATCTAAGCAGAATGAAAATCCAGTAACATTTAGTGAATATTAATCATTACGGTTTTGTAGCTGCTGTTCATTGAGCAATGCTGACCTTCTGCGGTTGTGACACCGATCAAGAGGCAGAGCTGAGTGTTATTATAGTGTGATACTCCTTAAATCTTTTTATTCATCTAATCTGATATAATGAATGAGATAATCCAAAACCTGAGCTGTTATTGTGAAAGGTCGACTCTCCTTTGTGTAATTAAATGAGACAGTAAAAAGGCTGGCAGAGGCAACAGAGTAGAGGATTTTTTTCTGGGCCAGAAAGGGCAGATTTCTCTGTATTCACTTTTATTATGCAATTTTATGTTGTTATTTTGTTTTTCTCCATATTCTTTGTATTATGGGATCTACAAGAAACTTTAAACAAATCATTATTTAATGGATATTTGTGGCCACATCTCACTGTAGTTAAGATAGTTTGCATGAAACCTTGAATATAGCAAGAGAGCAGAAGGCTACTGAAAACATCAACACCGCTACAATAACAAATTTAATTTAAATGCAGTTGTTTCCAACATAGGCACACCAGGCAGCTTTCAGTACAAATTGGTTAAATCTAGAGTTTTATTTCATGTGAACATCCTGCGCTCAGCCCTCAGCATCCACCCTCACTATCTATTCAACCCTTCTCCAACCCCACATTTCCACAGCTGTGCCTGAATTATTCACAACAGCCCCAGTTTTATGACCTACATCGAAGCCCAGACTGCAGCTAGCGAGCTATCTTACAACCCATAAATGGGAAGATGACGCTGTTCTCAGTGGGCATATTTCCTGAACCATTCATCCTCTCATGTTAGGAACAAACATGGCTGCCCCGGGTTCAAATGTAATTACCTTTTTTCCAGAACCGTGCAACTGCATTTAAATTTCACATTGGAGACAAATAAAGTACATCTTATCTTATCTAAAGAAACATCAAGTGGTAAATTTACATTATGCATTTGCGCTATCTGCAAATCCACTTTTTATTTATTATGAGAAAGTGCTACAAAATATAGACAATAGTCAGGTGAATGAAAGTGAAAATGAATGAAGGAGGTTCAGTTATTGTTTGTGTTATATGGTGACAGTTCATCAACAGCCTACCTTGAAGAAGAAACCACGACACATCTTCTGTTCGTAATTCGAGCCATCCACATTATCCTGCTGCATCTCCAAATCATCATCAAGTGTCAGATCCTCCAGTGGCTTGATGACTGACAGAGGAACCTCAATCAAGTTGCTCTTGACTTGGCCTGAGTCTTCTGGCGGGGGAAAAATCTCTGAAGGTGTCACCGTGAAGGTCTCTACCACAGGGTGGGCCAGAACCTCAGGAAATGACGACTCTATGGTAGGTTTGAGATCTGCAACTGACTTCTGAACTTTCTGGTCATCTGTTTCCATGTCAGTGATCTTGGATTGGCTGAGAACCTCTGTTTCCTGGTTTTGGCATTCGAATGCTTGCTCTCTTTTGTTCTGCAGGTTGGGGGAGCTCGGGGGTGAGTTGGCTACACATATACTGCCAAGCTCCCTCTCTGGGGAAAGGAGTGACTCCGTCTCCTTGTTTTTATCTCCATCTGAGGCTACTGTTGCTGGATTGGCGGTTGCTGGTTTCTCCCCCATATAAACGAAGGAACTTGCCAAGGGCTGGCAGGGAGAAAATCGCCGTAGCCTGGGGATGCTATCGACAGATTGCGGGGCAGTTAGGACTCGATTGTAAGGGGCCAGCTTTAGCTCGCTGGGACGAGTGGTGCGAGGATTACGTGAGTGGAAGGAGGCAGATTTGCGTTTGATGCTGGTTGGAGAACGGTGGGTGGAATGAGGGGAGTCGGCAGGAGAAGAGGGTCCTGAGGATCGGGTAACAGCTCCGGCTCGACTGTGTTTTTGTGGTGATGGGTCTGTTTGTGGAGGAGGGATGACCCACGCCTGCTGATGTTGTTGCTCCCTCATGGCCATGATCACTTCCTGCTGCTGAGCCAGTCGCTGCATCTCAGTCTGAAGGAAGGCTAATGAATGGTTGAGCTTCTCAATAGAATGCGTATACTCTGTGAGATCTACCTCAGTTAGCTGAGCATGGCTTTGCCCACCTTCCTCTCCTGCACCAGGTGACTTTGTCCAACAGGAGCTTGTGCTGCTTTGCTCTGCCCCATCAGGTGTGTCTGCCTTGCTCCTCCCGAATTTGAAGGTGGGACTTGTGCTTGCTGCCTTGCCTTCTCCCTCGATTTTCCCTCCTTCCTCTCCACTGGCCGCCCCATCTCCTTTTCTCTTTACCACATTGAGAAACGCTGAGTGACCCATCTTTTGCCGATGCCTTGTAAAAGCAGCCTCCACTTTCTTCTTCTGTGCTTCAATGGCTTTACGTTTCTCCTCCAGCCTCATCCTCAGCTGTACCATCTCTGTAGCCATGACCTGAGCAGGGTCATTGGGTGGAAGCTGTACAGGTGTGGGCGATGCTTGAGCAGTGAGGGGTGGTGTGGTTTGTTGATGGATGGGGCTGTGCTCAGGGGTTGGGGCCCAGGAGACAGATAATGGGAGGCCAAACTCAGAGCCCTCAGGGGTGGTCTTGAGGGAGCTGCTGCTGCACCTCCCTGAGTCTGGCGCTGATGGAGTGTGCTTCCTCATCTTCTGTTCAGCAAAGCTGGTCATCTTCATTCCTGAAGGGGATTTGCTCTGACTGCTCGGGCAGGGGCTTGGCGTGTCCATATCCAGGTCCATGTTCACAGAGCAGTCTTTCAAAGAGGAATCCTCATCTAGCATATCTTCTGTTCGGATATGGATACCAGTATCCACCTCGGTGGTGTCTGTGGTGCTCAGAGGCCCTTTGGAGTCCAACTCTGACACTGGCTCCAAGCCACCAACACCAGTGGTCCCATGGTCCTGACTGTGCAGGAAGAAACCGTTGTTGATCTGCTCTGCTGGGGGCCTATTTGGGCTGTGGATAATCTGGAGGGCTTCCTCCACGGAGGGAGTTGGTCCCATGACACTTCCATGTCCGTTGGGGTACGCTCGCCTGACAGGCTCCATACCTGCCAGGCTGTCTGGGCAGCCCTCCTCCTCAATGCCGACACTCTGACCGTTCACTGGCTGGAAGGACAGGTTACGCTTCATTCCACGGGGCAGGTGGTGGACCTTGAAGCCAGAACCATCATCAGTGCTGACTGACCTGACCATGCCACGCGTGGAGGAAAGAGGGGCGGGAGCAGAGTCCTCTTTGTCAAAGGGGATGTCAAAAGACACTCCATAAGGCCCAGACCTTATGGACAAAAAAGAAACTAATTAAATCTTCAGATACTTTTTTTATTTCTAATATATTTAATATGAGGATTGGGGATAGGATATTTTAAATGAGCAGCACATGAACAGGTCAGCAGTATTACCAACCTTTTCTCTTTGGGCCAGGTGCCGAGGTTGCCATCGACAAAGGACATTGAGGTTGACCTCTTAATCTCTCCTGAATGACACAAGTAAACAAAGTAAAAACCAAAACAGAAGTTGTTGTACCTACAAGTAATCATTTTTGATATTCATACCTAATGCCACAATTTAAAAAAAATATATATATATATTTTTTTTTTTACCCGAGTTTCGAGGCTGGGGCCGGAGGGGCAAACTAAGAATGAGAGAGAGAACAGACATGTTAGACATTGTAATATATTTTTTCATAGTCCTTTTTAGCTTTAATTTGTCCAGATAATGATTGTGTTGTACAAGCTGATCTTATTTGGCTTAATCAGTCCACTCGACTGGAAATGAAATACCTTGCTCATGTACTTTTGGAAGCACACATGTGAAATTCACGCTTCACATTGAATACCATAATTTGGACTACCATACCTGGGTCTTTCAGGACTTGGAGGTCTTTCCATGAAGCTCCTCTTGGTTACCTTAGAGATGGGGATGGCTGGCATATTCTTCAACAAGCATGAGGGCTCTGAGGTGACAAAACAGAGATAAATGAACAAACTGTGCTTTCACAATGGATAGCAACATAATACTATTCATAATTACTTTACCCATAATTACTTTGCTTTGTGTATCTTCGAATAAAATACAACTACAGGTACCTCTACGACTACTACCATTACTTATAGCAATTACCACCACTTTTTCCTACACATGACACTACAGTTGCTATTGCTACTACGGATGCTATCGTAAATTCAGCCATTAAGACTTGCCTGTGCCTTCGTTGTCCAGCATCCTTGGTTTCACAAAAGACGGCTTGACCACCTCAAACCACCAAAACAGCTCTGCCATGAACACCAGGTAGTTATTCTGTGGAAATATTCAAACAAGACTAAGATTAAAAACATGGGATTAGGCAACATATTATCACTCAGCACAACGATACTTTAAAGAGAAAAATGTCTGTTACAGTGAACAAACTCCATTTAATTGCATTGTGCCTATTTTGCCAGCAGGTGTCTCTGTTAACCCTTACAGACAACTTGAGGTGATGAGAATTAGTTGCATCTTCCAGTCTGCATATAAATAATTCACCAATCTTGCTCCATTTCACAGAGCATCCTCTTAAGAGAAAGATGCTTCATAGTTCAACCTACAGGGGAGTAATTTACAAGGGTATCTATATTTATCATCATTTTCAGCAAGGCATTTTCCAAAAATGAGTGATATTTGAGTACAATAAAGAAATGGCTTTCCTGAATTATTAAGAGTCTGACTTTTCACACTGCAAGAATTTATGTTAGCTAACCTAATGTAACCAACATTGTGGCTTTTCACCTGCTAGATAAGCTAATCTTCCACTTATATAACAATGTCAATAGTACCTGTGGTAGTAGAGAGGAGTGATTAAGGCATTAACCTAATTTATAAAATAGAGGTCAGCTATTTTTTTCTGCTCTCATTCACCAGCATGCAATCCACCAGCCAACCTCAATTAGATTAGCATACGAAAGGGTGGGGTGGGGGGTGGGGGGTGGGGGTATGTTTGCCACTGCTGTGCCGGGTCATGTCCACGTCTGAATCAGGTCAACATACAGTGGGAGGTCAAATTGCTTGAGGACACTGCACTGCAAAAATAGTCATCTCCCTCAGTATTACATTTCTGTATAACAAAGGAAAAATGTGTGGACTATGAAAGACTATTACACGTTTTCTTAAAAAACATGTAGCCTTTAACAGACATTACACCACATGGTCCAGCCAATGGCTGACACTGTAGAAAAATCCATTCAGTCTCATATTCAGCCCAAACACTGCATTTTTAATGATTTGTGCCATAAAAATGAAATAAAAACTTGTCACTTGTCACTCAGTTCAACTTGACACGTCAGTGTCATTATCTTGAAACCAAGTAAATAATAAGTCAAATTCCTCCAATCAAAAACAAGTTAATTATTTTAAGAATCAATATTTAATCAATTATAATGCGAAATTTTTATTTTTTATTTTATTTTTATTTTTTTTTGCAGTGAACATGCCAGCACTCACTTACAAATGAACACGTGCACACACACACACACACACACACACACACACACACACACACACACACACACACACACACACACACACACACGTACATATGCAAAATGAGTGCGGTGATGCTGGGACGACCTTGAGGAAACACGCCCCCTCCCCGCCCTCAGTCCATGGTCTCCAGACAAAGGCAATGCTGCATGGCTCAGCTCTAAAGATACCCGAATCACCTCATCAGCAACATTTTGCGCACACACATCCTACATACACCCCCTTACGCCCCCAACTACAGCCTAAAAGCACACCGGGAGGGGCAGAGGCAATTAACACCAGGGGCAGTGGATTCTCTTGGGTGTTACTGCAGCATTTTCCATTTTTTTGAACTCCTTTGTGTTTTTACCTCACATGCTAGAAAGCAAATCTGCAAACGTGTGAAAAGGTGTGTTGCTATGACAGAATCTAGGTGTGAGAAGCTGTAGCGCACATGGTTACTAAAGTAATTAAAGTAAAGCAGAAAAATATCTAATTATCAACTTTACATGCAAACTGAACAGTTGCTTACTACAGCTAGAGTTTTCCATCAATCAGTCAATTAAAAACTTTCTTTTCCAACCCATGTTTTGAGTTACATTTGCTCTGGGGTTAAATAGCTCTTTAGCATAGAATTATTAACAAACAGCTAGTCAGATACCAAAGTGCTGGTTACCTTCAGGTGTATTCAGCATGTGAAGCATTCCTCAATTGGTTAAGACGAGCAGAAGAAGAAAGAGCCAGAAAGAAAAAAAAAGAAGAAAAGAAAGAGAGAGAGAAAATAGAGAGACGAAGACCTCCTATCGTCCGTCCAGCTGAGATTGGTGGCAGAAAGCCCAACCTTACTTCTCTCTTCTAATCTGCCCTTCTGACACACCAGGTGTGAGTGTTATCGCTTAATACCACCAGTCAGCAGTCACACACACTCACACAGATCCCCAAACAATCAACCGCCGCACCACTACTACGCCTATCTCCCCATTGACTGGCATTACTACCTCTGCCAGGTCTGCAGTGTTGCCAGATCTGCCTGTTTAGAGATTTGAGTGTCAGAGTGTGTCACTCTCAGGATGAAAACAGGAGCCTGATTGGTGATTACTAGAAGAGAGCTCGGGGTTGAGGGAGGTGGGGGTGGAGGGAGCTAATCCACTCTACAAGGATGGGCACAAACAGCCCCCCCCCCCGCATGTACTGCACATGCATACACACACATGAACGATGTAACATTTAAATGCACTGGCAATGTAGAGGGTGTGCATGCATAAAAATGCACACAGCAGGTCACACATAAATTCTCTACAAATTATGTACTCCAACTGAGCAAGACACTAGGCCTCGGCACACACAAAGCATTCACTGGGCATTAATGTCAACAATCATTGGGCCAGAGGGTTGATTAAAGGATCTAGGTCCTGCAGCCAGACAGACAGACTCACTCCAATCTGGAAAACTCACTCTCTTGATTTACCGCCAACTTAATCAAGCAGTTGCCCGCAGAAAAACCTGGGCTTATATTTCTAAAAGTAGAAATCAAAATCTGAATGAACATCCATGCTCAAATTTCTGAAGTGGCCACACACAGACATGAGACACCAAGGCTTCAAGTTAAGAACAAAAATGAATGAATGGATATTATGACACTGAAAAGAACAATCGTTACTTGAACGTCACATGATCTCTGCACTCTTTACCTGCTGGTGGTCTGGGAACTGAGGCTTGTCCTAGTGCAACACTCACTGGAGATCACTCTGTCAACTAATGACTCAAATGCAATGTAATTCCAGTTTGTGTTTAATTTATTTAGAAACTTTAAAAATGTATATCTGTTATTGCTGATATCAAATGATGACAAATCAACGGACTTAAAGCCAAATGTTGAAGAGGCAGCTTATGAATTACTGTAAGTGTGTTAATTGCCTTCCTCAGGGCAACCACAGCATGTCAGCTCAAACCTCCTTGTAAAGAAGAAGCAAACGCTGGCAAATTTAATTTCTCCTTTTTGGATCCACAGATGGTAATTTAGATGTGCTGTGAATTAATTAAATGAAGAGCCAGTAAATGGGAGTGGGTTGACGTGATTTACTAGCCTGGTGTCCATTAGGAAAGAATAGCCCTAAGTAATGTGTGCATTCTATGGCTTTGGGGGTTGGGTACTGAAGGCTAGTTTATTGTCTCTTATAGAGACATACAGAATATATTGTGGACTGATCCTGTCTTCACCAAACATACAAAATGTTGTGTTTTATGTAGACTTTCACCCTGAGTCTTGTGGTACCTTGAGAGGGAAGGGAACAGACCCTTAACTCCAGTGGTTTTATGTGCAGTGCTCTACATATTCAGCCACAAAGAAGCACATGAAATCTGACATGTAGATGCCAGACAGACAAATTTATGACCTATATCTCATTTGAAGATTTACTTATTTTTAACTTTGCAACACTTAACATCTTATGTATTGACATTAAAGCTGAGACAATTAGTCTATTTGTCAATTATCTGGAAAAAAAAAAATCAGCAACTATTTTGATAATTGATTAATCGTTTGTTATTTTTCAAGCAAAAATGCCAAACATTCCCTTGTTCCAGTTTCTCAAATGTGTGGATTTGTCGCTTTTCCTTGTAATATATGGTAGTAAATTGAACAGTTTTGTTTTTTAGACTGTTGGTTGGACAAAATAAGACATTTGAATATGTCATCTTCAGCTCTGGGAAATTATAATAAGCATTTTTCTGACAATTTATAGAAAAAACTGGAAAAGAAACGATAAATTAATCGGCAGATTAATCAATAATGAAAATATGAATTTGTTGTAGCCCTAATTAACATACAAAGGTGCATTTTGGTTGATTTTTGTGCAAAATATCCATGTGGTTCCATCATAATTGAGAAATTGGCCTCCGTATAGTTTTATGTTCTTCATTCTTAATGGGCAACATCAGATCTAAATCACATCTGGTGGAAGGATTAGTGCAAGAACACTTTCAGCTAATTACTGGGTGTCAGGTTGTGTGTGTCTCTGTCTTTGCCTGTGTGAATGCTACAGTGATGGGCACGTCTAAACACATCATCAAGTTCCCAACAGATGCTGTTCCTCTTTCTCTCACCCCCCCCCCCCCCAGTCTCTTCCATCTCCTCTCTAACTGTTTCAGACTCTCTGTTGGTGTAAGTGTTATCGCTCCTCCTCGTCTCGTCTCTCCTGTTTCCATTTTCTTCCACATCAACACCTCTCTCACATCCCCTCCACCATTAAATGTCTCGGTTCAGTCTCTATAATAAGGTCTCCATTAGTATGACGGGCCACGACGTACAGCTACTGAGTGTGTGACTGCCTGGAAAACTGGGTCAAGGTTACTGAGTCTAGCTGGTTCTGTATGCAGTTCTGGCTGCACTGCTGCTCTCAGGCAATAACTCTTCCCTGCTGGGATTTTATTTTTTTTATCCCTCATGAAATCAGTGTCAGCAAAATACTGCTACTGGCTGGTTCACGCGACTCTTTTTTGATGCTGTGTGTTTAGTCGATGTGTGTGAGCTTTGGGAGGCTTGAAGTGTGAGATAACGTTTTCATTTTAACCATCTCACAAGTGCTGATTCATAATGTTTTATATATAAATAAATTACTATAATATTAGTACAAATATCTATTACTGTTGATATTCTGTTACTGAGCATCTGCATTGGTCTATTTTCACATCTCTGCTCCAATAATCCAGGTCTCTATTTCATAACTGAATTAAGTGAAATTCTTCACTTTTTTCACTTTCTTTTAGCTTCAGATGGAAGCAAGAAATATTATTTGCAACAGCAAAAACCAATTCCATTTATATACTGAAAGATTATTTCCATTACTATTACAAAAGGCTTCTATCAGTGTCTAAAGTCCATGTAATCAGTTCAACTCAGTTGACTAACATATGTAATTTAGTGTGTGTAAAATGCTCTCAACAGCAGATGGAAACTACAACTGCACTGCAAACAGCATGTTTTGAAGTTTAAGGTGGCTTGAAAGATGTTTGTCCTTTCAGTGACCTGTGCTCAGTCTGTGCTGAGAACAACAGCTCTCTGTCAGAGGACATGCTGAGGCAGAGTCAGTGTCATCCAGACACATCAACTTTGTTTTTACTGCTTATGCAGCTCTCAGGCAAAACACACTGAGACGGACACATCAGGGACAAACACAAACACGCAGCATGGACGGAAAGTTACACCAAACCACCAGACAAATTTTAATACGTCTGTCTTTGTGGTAGCCATTGTGCCTTTTGTGTGGCAGAGTAGTGGGGGTCGCTATTTTGGGATGTTGTGAGAACTGTGGACTCCAGTAGCCACTGTGGCTATTTGATGAAAAGGTTTTCTGCGCCGACAAAAAGACATATATGAACAACTAGAAAACACAACTAGAACTAGATATGTTTTAGAGCCAACATACCCCTTTTACATAAATATAATATTAGCCATGCACACCCACACAATGCATAAATGTAGCATGTGTTTCTCAAACTTAAGACCTCTTTTCCCATAAACATTGGTTTTGAGCAAGAAGAAGGATAAGAGAAGGACAAGAGATGTTAACAGCCAATAGCAGCCCTGACCAAGTAACACGACCTGAAGCTGAAACTACACGAAGAGTAGAACTGGAAAAAGGTTGTGTACTCTCTTCCTGTTTTGAACTGGACAACAATCCAGCATTCTGTCATCGTTTTATGAAAAAAATAACTCTTTCTGACTGATGAGAAAAGGAGTGAGTCAGTGGGAGACAGAAAGAAAGAAAAAGACTGATTGAGAAAGGTCAGAAAACAGAGAGGCAAAGTATGACAGAATGAAACACAAAAGGAACAAAAAGAAAAAAGAAAGAAAGACAGGGAGAGCAAGTTAGAGAAGGAAATTGGAGATGGAAATTATGAAAAAAGAAAAGAAAAAGAAGGGAAATTAAAGAAGAAATGTAATAAAGAAAGACAAGGAAAGAGTGTGTGAATGAAATGAAAAAACACATACAGACATGTTGGAAGAGCAGGGTTAGTGCAGCTCTCCAGGCATGTGGTTGTTGAAGACAGTCAGTTTGGATTGAATGGTTTTTCCACAGCATGACTCACCACACTGGCTTACAGAGCTGCTCGTTTCTCCTGTTTCATTTAGCCTGTCTCACTGGTTTGATTTGGTATGGTTTTCTAATCTGTTTTGTCGAAAAACTCGCGAATGAACTGTCACATAGAGAATTTGTATCAGTTTATGGAAACAATCATTAACTTAAGTATAACTTGACATTTTGATTTGGCTGTAGTTTTGGAGATGTGCATTCTAAGACCTGACATTACCCCTTACACATGGTGGTTTTTCTATTAACTATCACTGGCATTTCTTCTCCCTGCTGGCACACACTGGACACATTTTAAAGGCTAAGTATCAACATGTCAGTAGGTCAGCAGTTTAAATTCTGACAGATCTCCCTCCAAGACTGTAACGACTATTACACACTAACTTTAAAAGCAGTTTCAGAGGGGAGAATCGGTTTGCAAGGAGAAGCTTTGGACACCAACCAAACAGGATCAGTATCACAGAGATTTCTGTTCTGTGATGTGTAGCATATGTTTGACTAGAACTGAAAATCTTTGTTGAGCTCAATTTGCGAGACCAATTTCTAAAAATCAACAAGCTTCAATATAAAATAACTGTTACAAGTTAAATAACTCTAAAACAGAGGCTCCGGTGTGTGCACGATTAATTATTTTGTTAGTCAAAAACTTACAGTAACTTACTGACAAAACTTTCCAAGCACCATAAACGGTTTGATACAGAAGTGAGCGTCAAAGTATTTAATTTGCAACAGCAAATATCTCATTTTGGAAATGAAACCCCAGACCTTGGTGTTGAATGCAGCCAGGATTGAGCAGTACCTTGACGGTGGAGGAGGCGTAGAGCATGTCCTCGAGGCTGAAGTGGCAGCAGCTGTTCAGGTTGTCTTTGCAGAAGTCCTGTATGAGCTGCAGGTTGTACAGCCGATCAGCCAGCGTCATGTTCTCCTTCAGGCAGACATCTGGGAGGGCAGAGGGAGCCATCAGGTGTCAGTCAGTGTGGCGTCAGTATGAATTTGATGTCTGAAGGGGGTCTCGTTATAACACACACCTAAGTGGTTTTCAGTGTACTGATGGTTTTTGTTGAAGATCAGAGATGGGTTTCTGTGTGTTACGTACAATGTTGTTGAAGAACTGCTGAGGTGTTACAGCACAATGGTTTGTGAATGACTGACCAATCATGACAGTGGGTTACATGTCATCAACCTGTGGGTGGAGCTGTGCAATGATACAATTAAAGAGTAAACAGTGTCAAGTGGATGATCTTTTGTCACTGTGATGTTTTCAGTTCAATTGAATGCTTATGTGTTTGGATATGTATTGTATGTGAGGGTGTGTGTGTAATTGTTAGGCCCACTATCAACACACTTCAGCTAAGTGATGGGATTATGTTACATCTTTTGTTTGTGACTGATCTTTGCTCTATTGAATGAACCATTCAGGGGCAGGGGACAAAATGACACAGATCTGTCCCCAAACACTGTAATTACAGGTTTTTGAAAATAAAATTACAATATCTTTTCAGATATGTTTTCCACACTGAAAATATGTGAGGAATAAAAACAAACAATGTATGTAAAAAGAGAGAATCACTGTGCTCAGAGCTCAACTATTTGCTTTTCTGGTTTGAAAATTAGCTTTTTTAGCATGCAGATGAAATGTGTTCTGAAAACAGATATTTACCATTTCAGGTTCAATGGGCAGAAACAGTTTAAAGTCAAGAAACTTTTGAAAGTTGGAAACATTCAGCATTTCCCACACATTTTCTTCAGACTTCAGATTTTGGTCAAACTCCTGCTGATAAATTATGGTCACCTTATGCTATGTTGCAGGACCTGCAGACTGCCCCAGTTCAAGACACACAACTCTTACTTCAGCCCACATGAACTGTAAGCTCCTTACCGTCCAATGATAGCAGCTGAGGGCAGTAGAAGTGCAGCAGAGCACCCAGGGCAGAGCCGTCCGTGCTGTCTTTCAGCAGGTTGTCCACTGGGGGGATCCAGGGAACTGGCTGGGTCGAGGCCTGCTCCTTCCTGTAGCGAGCCTGCGTAACATAAAATACATACCTATAAACCAAATTGCATTTTGCAACATTACCCTGCATACATCTACAGTACCTATTGGGCCAGACTTGTCCTATTGTTTTTTTCAATCATTAATTAGAGCTGCAAAATTAGTCATGTATAATTGTGCAACCATCACAACAGCTGTATCATTATTGTCTCTTTAAAGCAACAACAAACACATTCAAAGCTTTATCAGTTTTAATCATGTGTGAAGGTAACTGAATGACTCTGGAGCCTTACAGAGTGTGTAGTAAAATGTTTTAATTGTTTGAAAGAGGGAGCCCACTGAGAGGGAACAAACCACACTGTGGTAAATATCAGTGACGCACAAATACAACTGAAGCGACTCACTGATTATTCTTCCAGATGATCTTTGTTAGTCTTAGTGGTATGATACCAAATAATTATTCCCTACATATTGACAGCATTCTAACTGAAAAACTGTCAAGATTGACATATCAATGTGCAGCCCAGTGGCATGAATATATAGATGATTTTCCACTAAAACACACACACAATGTTTGAGGTGAAAAGAGACAATGTTACAAGAGGGTCTACAGTGAGAGCTGGCACAGGGACTCTGAAACAATTTCATGCCAAATGCTCCCAGACATCCCATGTCTGAAATGAAATTCTAATAAAATTAATCTTTTTTCATTTTTTTGGGCTAATCCCTTGGGATCCATTCAGTGACTCCCCAAGGGTGTCTAGTTCCACTAACAAGGACCTTCACATTAGTAAATACAAGGGAGTTTGTTAGAGAATCTGAGTTCAAGTACTCATATCCCTAATGTCTGTGGACCATGGATTTCAATCAACTTGACCTTATACTAAACTGTATTTCACAGAGACTGTAGAGAATAAAGGAGAACTAATTCATACTTTATCTTAATGGCAAATAATTACAGCTACATTTTCATAATTTCTTTTCACATTTTTGCTGCACAGTAAATCACATGGATACAGCACAAGGGAACACTGTTAATCAAAACAGGGGAAAAGAGAGTAAAGCTGTGTTTATGCAACAGTGAAGTCACAGGTTGACACACGTGTGATAAAATGATGGCAATCAAGACAGAGAAGAGAGGTGGGGGGGGGGGGGGGGTAGAGATGGTCACTATGGATACACATAGATGAAAGAGCATAGCACTGATTAGTTGACTTACAGGCACAAGCTTCATGTACCACTTGGTTGGAGACTGCAGCAGCACAGCAAAAGGAAAAACACAACAACAAAGACATACCTGTTAGTGAGATTAGTTAGTAATGTGATTAGTAATACAAGGAAAGACATGACAGCTGTGACATCAAAGGGAGAGAACCTGCGTGTTATTGAGAGTGCAAGAAAAGCAGCCCACACAACCCGAATAACCCTGAAATTGTGTTTGGTGTAATGTGGTGTTGAGTCATGAGTGTAGGCTTTTTCTGCTCATGCATCTACAGAATAAGAGTTTGATGTATGCAAGTTTGATTCCTCTAATGGGCTAATGTGCCCATCAATTGGCATGCGTCATTCTTTACTGTCTTTGAAGATACACTCCCTGATTTTGTTAGTGTTTAAAGTGTTCCTAAATCCCAAAGGTTTACTGCTGATGTGTTCAAAATACTAAAAACTTAGCTGAGATGAATCTTAGAATTAAGGGACACTGTATGGCACAAACAACATCAGGAAATGTATCTTATTGTCGCTCAAGAGCATGAGCTAAAAACCTACAGTAGCTAAAAGAAACCAAATAACAATCCCACTGCATAAACGTAACCAAACTGTCAGCTATCCACTGACAATGTAAGCTGATTCCAAAGGAGAGGAGAGGCTTGCCTCAGTTAATAGCTAATTCCCACACTACCTGGAAGCATCAAAGAACCAAATGTGAGTGCCACTCAAAGTGGCTGGCAAGTGCTCAACTAAAAAGGCGAGTTATCACTCGTGAGAAAATACAGCTGCTTTGTACCGAAAACCCCCAAAATAAAAATAAAGACACCAAGAGGATGAAAAGATCAGTTGTAGCTTTCTTGGATTTTCCTGATTTGATTAATGTCACAGCTCTCTGAATGGTCATTTGATTCACCAGTAAGAGTTTGATGCTATCAGAGGAACACACCTGATGTAATCTAATCATTGATGCGACTCTCGTGATGTGTTGCAGGACTGACACAAAGACTGCTCACAAAGTCAACGCACGTAGACTAACAGGCCAAGCTGAACATTTGGTTGGCGGTGGGGGGCGGGGGCCTGGCATGAGACCGAGTAGTCAGGCTTTTGGGTTATGATCATTTATCTGGCTGTCATTGAAATTCTGTTTCACTCGATGCAGTATAATCAGAAATACACATACCAAAGAAGTAAATTTTAGTATATATTTGAAAGGAAACAGAGCAATTATATATACAGTATATCAGCATGGTATTTGACTTTTCTGTTTATCTTTATCTTCCCTTTCCATACTGTACATCATGTTTATTGTATCTTCTATGGCATATGGTGTCTGTAAACCACTTACAATTTATTAGAAATCTTGATTTTACCTTTTTAAAATGACATTAAATATAATGATCTACACCAATGCAGGACTAATGTCTGAACAATATAAAGGTTTAGTCAAACAAAGACATTTATGATAAAAGCTCATCAGATACCTTTAAAACAATTTGTTGCAACCCTGTTTTCAAGCTGTATTTTTATTCCAATCCTACTGCTTCTGTTTATGAAGGATCTTTCAACATTTTTACTTATTATCCAGAGACAGTAACAATGAGTGAGAAGGAGGTGAGTTTGGGGTTTTAATAAAGGGTGCTCTGATGATGCAAATGGCCACAAAAATCGCCTATTAAAGGGGTCAACCTGAACTTTCAATGACATGTTATTCTGAATACACAACTCCCAACCCTGCTGCCCCAGTTTGAGAATGAGATGGAGGAGATGAAGACTGTCTGCATCTAAAGTGATGATCTAAGACTGTGGGCTAAGCAGGGTCAAACAGAGTCTGAAAAAACCGTTGTTAACCACCAATCAAACCCCTTGGGAGAGGTAGGGCCCTCATCCATCATCTCCTTACAGAAGAGCACACACACATACACACACACGCACAACATTCATGTGTATGTACACACACATCCACCCCACCCATCTCCACTTCAATCATCCCGCGACTCTCCCTCTTCCCATCAAAGTTCATCCTCTGAAGCCAGACATGTCCGGTTGAGCAGCTCAGCTTTTGCAACTTAAAAGGATTAGTCCTCTCTTCTCTGTCCTGACGTTGCCTTTGCAGTCCTCACCCCCACCCACCCACCCACCCTCACCCCTGGGTGCAGTACAGTAGGTTAAAATAAAAACACTGTTGCCCCGGTGAGTGTGTCTCTCCTGGTCTGACTGAGACAGAGGCTGCCAGCGTGACTCACACTGCAGTCATACTGCAAAGACAGAAGGGGGGAGGTCTGGCGAGGTGGGTTGTGATGGAGGGATAAAGGGAGGATAGATGGAGCTGCTAGACATCAGCAAAAAAAACACAGTAGTGCACTATTTTTTGCATATTAGTGCAGTTTGAGTTACTTTGTTTTCTTCTGTTATTTTTCCCACTATGTAAAAATGTCACCTCCAACAAATTAATCTGCTAATTACTGACACAATCCCCATTTTGTTCACATAGATTGTTCTAACTCAGACCCCCATTTCTTTGCCTGTTTTTGGGCCAATCAACTAATGTTATTGTGAAGGTGGTGCTAATTAAGTGTTTTGATGCATACAATGCTTTGTTTGTTTGTTTGGTCTGAATGAAAAAGGGAATCAAATGAGTCATAAGGAATACAGAAGACCAAAATGTTGTTATTTCTCTCAGAAAATACTGCAACTTTTCGCTCGTTTGGCAGCTGAAGATATATATATATATATTTAGTCTGATTGCAGAGGCAGAGAAGGGACAGAGAGAGTCAGAGAACAATCTGGTGGTTTTATGACCACCCAGTAGAAATTATGCTCATAATAGGCATTTCATAACTGATACACACATGTAAAAATGATATAAACTGAAACACTGAAAGGCAGAAGACAAAGAAACACTAGGATGGAGGCAAAAGTCATTATTAAATTCAAATAGCAAAGAGGCTGACTGTGCCTTCTTCTGCCAACACAGCAAGCAATTGTTATGCAATGTACCCTGTCTGAGGCAGCAAGACCGTGAAGTTCAAAAACTGTCCCGAATAAACTACATGCAGAGAGGTTTCAAAAAGGGCCAATACAAGTCATTTTTTCATCAAGTCTTCAGTTGGCACAAATTTCACAACTACAATGCAATGCACAACACTAATCTTTCTGATATCCGTAAAAATAATTTAGCCTAAACTTTAAACTTTGAGGTGACAAAAGCCCAGTCAGAAGCAGAATCTATTTGTTTCAGCAGTGTACTTTAATTCATCTGAAAGCGTAGAACTGCATCATCCAATGACTTTCATCACAGTTCAGACCGGAACAATGTCACCCATAAGCAAGCAAGAGAGACGGTCACCATGAGGACACCCGAACACTCTCTCACAACACGCAAACACACGAGCATGAGCTGCCCTGAGGTTAGGGATGATGTTACCGAAGTGCCAACTCTCAGACTTGGGGGCCAAACAAACGGATGTGTTAACACTCACATCATGAGCAGGCGTGGCTCCACATGTGAGACTCTATACTCAGTCACTGACAAGGTGACTACACTGTAAAAAAAAAAAGACTCTGTTGTGGCTTTAGTCATTAAGTTTTGAAAAGAGTTTTCATGTTCAACAAGTATAAAAAAATCGAATGATAAAATGATGTGATGTCACTTATTTTGTATGCAACTTCACAAGTTAAACTTGTGTGTGTTTGTGTGTGTGTGTGTGTGTGTGTGTGTGTGGCCATGAGGGATAGCTGAGGCATGCAGTGCTGCGTCTGCACACTGACTGGTCAGATCAGCATCAAACACAGTGGAAGTCTGCACAGCTCTGGGACTGGGATGACCACACACACACACACACACACACACACACACACTCACACTGCAGTGCTCCATTTCAACTCTCTGCAGGCTAAACCACATGAGACAGGGTTGCAATATTTTCCCTTAGGTAAACTGACTAAATCTCTAAACATTTCTACAAAGGAGCAACACAGTGTTGGTCGAAATGTGTTGCCTGACATAATCTGTGACAGAGAGGAACCTAGGAAAGGAGGCATGACCCAGGAGAAGGGGTGAGGGTCTGAGGAGGAGAAG
The DNA here is from genome assembly GCA_005408345.1 of Macquaria australasica. NCBI lineage: Eukaryota > Metazoa > Chordata > Actinopteri > Centrarchiformes > Percichthyidae > Macquaria > Macquaria australasica. The sequence goes on from SEMN01000354.1 coordinate 237,388, forward strand.
ATGTCTAGGTTGAGTGAGAGGAGTAGAGATGAAGGGCAGGGAAATATTGAGATGTAGAAAAAACTGAAATGATAAGAGAAGAGAGAGGAGACTGTACTGCTGCTGATGAACTGTGAACTGAAATTTCTCAAGGTCATCTAACATGTGTTAATGGGGGTTTGTGACTTTCAGGGACCACTGAAACCTGCATCATTCAAAAACCACACAAAGGTCACTTTCCTTCCTGAAAAACTGCTGCTGGTGCATAATGTGATATAGGGTGAGGCTGGAGGTGGAGACATGAGAGTGACGTCATCCACCTGCTCCTCCCCCTCCTCCCTCTTCTCTGATCATCACTCTGCTGTGTCAGGGTGACATGCCAACAACTCTGACCCTCACTGCCAGACCATAACACCAAATGTGGCTTGACTGGTAGCTCACAATGGAGTCATAAAGACACTCACCCACACACACACACATACGTTGCAGTTGTAAAATGTATTATACTTTATGGCTATTGTTATATGAATATCCATAATCAAAACATCATAAAAGACTGCAATATTGGAGTGGCTAAGATCCATGAAGCTATAAGCACCTCCTGTACCTTTGCTGTACTCTGTTGGAGTACTCTGTACAGCAAAATACTATGTTGGGGTACAGTATTGTATTGCACGAATCCATTCCTCCTGTGAAATGTTTCAAACTGATTTCTCTACAGAAAAGCACAGCAAAACTGACAGATATAGATTTAGACCTTTAGACTAGTAAGTTGGCGTTTAGGCAAAGTCAAATATCTCTGCATAGTTGCTGTGTGTAGCAGCTTCACTGAAGCCATCCCCATCCTAATCAATGCATGGGAAATTGTTTAAATTAGCCTGGAACGCTAACATGTAGCTTGATAAAAGCTGGTCCAAATCTGTTTTGTTTTTGTGACACAACAGCACACAAGAACAGCAACATTATTGCCAGGAACCATGATATATATGTCACAAACATTACATATTATGAACAGTAAGTCTTTATGCAGATCTACATAATTTGCGTAGACTTATCCATGATTGGTAAAGCTTACAACAAAAAGAAAAAGGTGGCTGAAATTCAAACGAGTGAGGATGAGAGAGGCAAATCAACAGCCATGTTTATTATTCCAAGAAATATATTACCCAGTTTCTCCATCTTGATCATCTCGTGATGTATAAATCACTTTTCAATCTTAGTGGAAAAGTCAGTCTGTCCATCTCTAAATCTGTATTCGTAATTAATTGGTGTCAGAATGAGATATTACTGAATGCATATTATATAGAATATTATTATTGTTACCTGCTGTTAATGCTGAAAATAAGTTGAAAATGAAATCAAAAAAGTAGAGATCAATACACAGCAAACACAGTCTATCTGTATGATCAATTCCTGCAGCATGCCGAGCATAAGACACAGGAAAATTGCATACTTAAATCTTTGTTTTATGTCATATTACCAATGAAATATCCAAAACATCCAGCCCTTATGCACTCCCACAGACACACAAACATGGACCTGACTGTGAAATGTGTAAGTGGCGATAAATAGCTTTAATGTGGTATTTTGTGAGATTTAAATTGATTTATTTCCACCAGTGAGTGACTACATAATTTAGATCGGTGAATGATTTATTGCAAATGCAGCGTCAAACTACAGAATCCAAACACAGATTACTCCAGTTACTCAAATACATAAAACATACACAGATAAACAAACAAAGAGACACACACACACACACACACCAGCCTATCTTACGGCATTAGAAATCACTGCTGATACTAGAGTCAGTTATATAACAGATTTGGACCGCGGGCAGGACCCTGAACATGGGTGACCTTGCACTAAATGACTGCTGGCCTAATTAGACCAAAGAGCACTGATCTGCTGGTTATGGTACAAATAAAGTGAGTGAAGCTTGAACACTTGTCAGGGTAGATACACTCGTTATGATGTTCTCTCTCTTTCTCATTTAATAAATACAGACTGATCTTCATCTAAAGCTCAGACATATGTGAGTGAGATTTTCTTCTAGCTGGGTGGGCGTTAAGGGCTTAAGATATGTCGAGGAAACTGGTCCCAGATATTAAAGTGACACAGAGGTCTGGGACAAATATCTGTCAGTCAAAAGGAGAATGTTGTGGTAAATCCATTAAGTGGAGCCAAGGATTTCACTTAGCTTGTTTGAAACTGTCCATCAAACCGTCTGTATGTTCATGTGTTAGTTAGTGAAGTGTTAAAGCTGGGAGTGGAAAGGACCAGGAAAAACACCCACCCGAGGACTCCCAGCAGGCTCGGCGCTCTGTGTCTCCCTCTTCCTCTGCTCCTGAGCCACAATGTCTTTCAGATACTCATTTACCTGAAAGAGAGACGACCAACAAGATTAAAATTTACTGAGCCGGTAGCAGCATCAATGAGCAAAATTCAATATAAGGAACAGACTATGACTAATACTTCATCTTCAGCTCATATTGCTATAATATAAAGAGTATTTGCCTCAAATTCAAACTTTAATTGGTTTTGTTACTTAAAGTGAAGATCCATAGTTAATTGTGTAAAAGTTGATACAGAAATTTTAGTAACAGTGGAACATTAGTGTATGGGCAACATTGAAGTATTTCATTTACTTTGGTTATAAATTATACAATAATTATGATTGCACTGTGACCACAACAATCCTTTATTTCTTATCATTACTTTAGCATTATGATTTAAAGAATAAAACTATTTCATCGTGCTTTTGTGTTCTGTGTCAAGTTACTGTCTTCTCCTTAAAGGACCATGGTAGAATTCTGTGTTTAAATGCAAACATTGTGGGAGTTTTGGGATTTTCTGAATCAGTTGAAATTTGAATTTAATCAGACTGAAGTCAAGTCGAGCAGAGTTGAATTTAATCAAATCTAATCGCACTCAATCCCGCACTTTGGACTTAAGTTCACATGGATCAAGTCAAAGCAGGAATCAGCTGTTAAGCTAGTGAATTTTGGACCTTTGGAACACAAGGGAGCAGAGAGCCATATGTGCGACCAGTAGGACTCCACGACCACACCTGTTAGTTATTGTGAGTGTGTGTGTGTGTAAAGCTCAGAGTTGGCAGCAGCCCAGTGTTCCTACGAGAAGAATGTAAACAGACTGGGCCCTGTAGCACTGTATGGAGGAGCCAGAGCCATCTGCACATGCAGACCATGTAGCCAACCATTTCCACATAATAATGTAAAAAGGCTGATTTACACAATGCATGTAGGTTCAAAGGGTATGAGGCCATATTTTCTGATGTGCAATATCTACTGTAGTAACACATTTTATGGAATGAGGGTGTTTTCTTGTGTGCTGTGAGTTCAGCTGTACACCCTCAGGGCATGAAGACAAAGTGGTGTACAGGTAACAGATTTGATGGTATTTAGGTCAGTAATATCTTGCAATCCCACTGTGCACTGTGGCTTTTCAGAGCTCAAGCTCTATGAGCACAACACTGGTGAAATGCCCTGAGCCAGGGTATCTACAGTAACTTGTGTACAGTATGAGTACCAGCCTGCTCCTTGGACAGATACTGAACAAGGTGACTTACTGAGTTTATGATATGGTACAAACCCAATGACCAGCAGCTTACAATCTGTCCTTGTAGTTACAGGAAAGGGTATAGTGGTACAGTTGTTGATTGCTAACAAAATAATGTTGTTGTTTTTTTCATTTTTCATGTTAAAATGAAGAGGTGCTCAACTTTGACTAGTAAATCCTGTAGTAGATTGCCATTTACCTGAATATGGACACAACACCTTGGTATCACATATCAGCTTCAGGATACAAAGGCTAGTGGAACACAGGCTGATTGAAATTGGGGCAGGACTTCAGCTGTCAATAATGATTTGCAAAAAAACAAACAAAAAAACAAACAAACAGACACACTCACACTCACAGATACCATTACCCACCTTGTTGATCCAGGTGGTCACTGCGTCCTCCGTGTCATAAGGTGTTTCCACCTCAGGGTCGCAGGATGAATACTGACGAATGCAGGCCATCACCTTCTCCACGCTCACCGTCTCCACTGTGTACGCCATCATCAGAGTGTCGATCATTGCCAGGTGAGCGCTCTGGAAGAGGATACAGTACAGAGAAAGATTTAGTTGGTGAAAACGTTGCTGGTGATACCAGCAGATGCTCAACTTTGGTTTGTTTCCTGCAGATTGTATATTTGAAATATTTTAGCTCTCAGTTATTAACATTAAACAGCACAGTAAATGTATCAACATAAGCCTACAGTCCTGTATCACCAGCTTCAAAGGTCAAACCCAACTGCAATGGTCAACACCTTGGTCAAGTGTAAAATGGTGTATGATAAGAGAGTGATAGATGAGAAAATAAACCCAGTTTGTTTCCTTGACACTGCATCTAAAGAGGCAGATCTGATCACTTTGGACCTCGGACCATGACAGTGTTTTAATCTCAGTAACATATTTAGCTGTCAGACTACAAGAAAATCTGATACTTGATAACAGATAACACAGATGCATAAAAAATAGCATTTCCTGCACTGTTACTGATTGCAGACAAAGCCAAAGACCTGTCAGGCCAAGTGAGACCAAGACGGAGACATAAACAAGCCAATAAGAAGTGCATGGGCTAGACTGCAAATATGTATATGAGCAGGTTAAAATAACTACTTAATCTTAAAACCTGAAAACTGCACATCCAGTCTGCGACAGGGAGATAGCAAAATATTTGTAAGGGCTTGTAAGGAGTTATAATTCTGCTTTCAGCAGTCAAAGTAAAATAAATGCCAGAGGAGTTGTCCCAGTTTGTACCAATTTTTACAAAAATTAAACTGAAAGTTAAATTCGAAGCAAAAAAAGAATCATCACATTAGCATAATACTGTAGGTGAGTGGGGAGCAAGGGATTGAAAGTGCTGTGATTTATAGGATTGGACCAGGACACTAAATCCTCCACTGTGCTGCAGATCTGAAACTATCTTCAGTCGAACGTTCCCTTGTGGCTGTTGCCCTGGAAACAAGTGCATTCATCCCTGGTTACAAGACCCAGTTTGCTCGCAGTGACTGCTAGCCTTTCAGAAGCCTGAATAAGACATCTTCCTGACAGAACTGGTGTCCATTATAAGCTGCTCTACTGTCTCATCATTATCACTGACTGGAGGGTTTTAGTTTGGAAAAATAAAAAAAAACATTCTTGGACACATAATCATGAAGTTCATCCTACAATGTCACAACAGTATGTTACTGTGAACTTTATAAATTGAAAATTGATTAAATGTTAATCAACCTAAGTGTCCTACTTTTCTTTGGGTAAGACTTGGTTCATTCAGTTCTTTGCTATCAATCAGTTACTAACAGTAAATCAGTTAATCTAAAACTCAGACTCCAATGTGTTGGCTCTGCTCCCAAAAGGAACTGTTTAGAAACATCACGTTTCAATCTCTTATCTGTCATTTAAAGGAAACAAGAAACTGAACAAGGAAAGGTGTGTTTTTTGGGATGAAGCTTGTCATATATGCCTCAGTCCTTATCCACAATGTTGCTTGTCATTACTAAATATTCCCTGCCATCATTACTAGTCATGTCATTGGTCTGGTTTCCATCATAAAACAAGGACTACCTCTAATCATGGACGGACCAGTCATTTATTAACTACGGTGTAGGCAGCTTCTGAACATGATGGCAACATTGATAACTTTTTTCCATATGTTTATGTGGAGACATACTGTATTAACCTATTCTTAAAAATAAAATGCAAAGGAAACCAACTTCAGCTTACAGTATGTGTAGCATTCCACATACTGTATGTTATGTTATCAGGCATCAACAAATAAGAGAAACAAAATTAAATATTATGATTAAGATAGAAGGAACAAGGAATTTACAGACAATTAAATTGTGTGCATAATGTCCATTTGTCTGTTACATTGAATAGTAATAGTTAGGAGTTAGGAGTATTAGGGCACTCAAACCCATATATTGTTTGTGGATCAGTTTGTATTTTTTCCAGGATCACAGATTCAAAGCCATAGGTGAGCAAGTTAGTTTGAACGGAAAGTGCACAAGTTGTTAACAATAATTGGGAACTATCCTTAAGAAGAACAGCACTGGTGGTTCGATTAAATAGCTTAAAACAACCAATGCGTACATTCAATGCCAAATCAAGAAAATTTGTTACGTTGTCATACTGCAGCGAAAAGTCATAGGGTTTGTTTGTCAGTTTATTTTTGAAGACTGATACCTAATTAGCCTATGCTAACTAGCTATGTTACATCATGAAACAGATGACGTTATGAAAGGCAAGTTGAAAGCAGCAAAGAATCACTTACAGTTTGCATAAAACATGTACTGTACAGAGCCTCTCAAATCACCAAAGAAAATAGTCCTATTAATGCTTATACTCGTGCATGTTTACATATTGAACATTTTAAACAAGGCACTGTTCTGACATGTAATCGATCATTTATATTTGCAATGTGGGTAGTAATATGAGTTAAATGTGGAAAATCTTAACATAAAATACAACATTGTCTTTACTGTACCATGGTGATATGGGTAAGGCCTGTGTAAACCCTGTAATCTATGTATTGTAGTTCTTGGCTCCCACATGTAGCTCCCTCTATTAGTTTATACTGTATTGTGTGTCCACCACACACTACCCAGCAATTAAACCACCAAATATTTATACTTGGGCAGCAGCTTTTCCATGAGCTAACCCAATTAATCAGCCCTAAAGTTAAAGTGGCCCCTTGAAGATCCACAACGATGCAGTGCACCAGATTCAGAGAAAAGGAACAGGAAGTATTAAAAACATCACTTGAAGGTTTTATGGTGAAATGTATTCTTATTGTGTGTCACAAGAAAAACACTGTTACTACCTTGTATAACAGTTGGTAGGTTGTGATTGTGAGCTTTGCGTGATGACGGCTGGAAAAACCATGACACCAACACCGACGCTAAAGAGATGTTCTTTCTCCAAAATATAGCATGACACAGTGATATTTGACAAGAATGGCTGTCAAGTTAGCAACTATAAGTTCATTTTTAGCTCTGAAATGAATTTGCTGTGTGATATTGCATTAGCTTAATGTTTAATTTCCACTATCTCTGATCTGGCAACCAAGCAGCAAACCAATCCCATTTAATAATACGCTGCCAAGATGCTTCCTATTGGCCTTCATTTAGCCTGTCCAAACACTGTAAAACATTATCCCAGAGACACACAAACAACCAAATGAACACACATACACACCCTGTTATCGGTTTACAGAGCACAGTTACAAATCAGCCCTGTATTCCCCGCAACAAATGATCAACTCCAGGCAAGACCGATTTTAAAAAGGCCAAGGGACTCGTGTCATTCCTCAAAGGCCTCTTTTCTCTCCTGTTTCCTTCCCTCTACTGAGCACTTTGAGGATATTGATTTGGATCTGCTGTGGTCTGATGAGATAAAATGACAACAAGGAGAACTGATCTTGTTTACTAGACCACAGGCCCGCAGCCTCCTATTATATTGAATGACACCAGGCCCTTGTGTGGGAGGATGAGGCTAGTGTAAGACCACATGCTCAATCCAGGATTCGGGTGTTTTTGACACTGGGATCATGCATACTAATGTGACAAAGCAACTTCTTTCAGCACTTATCAGAGATGTTAGCAATTAGTGGTAGTTTGGATAAACTGTATAAACTTTTTTGACTTCACCAGTTTAAAAATGTCAATAAATGGATGAAGACAGCAGTGGAGAAGGAGCAGGACCCACCACAAAGACGATGAGTGATGCAGACGAAAGGAGGCACTTCACAGTCAGGTAAGTCACTAAACATCTAATTATGTTTTAACTACTTAGTTGCTAGAAATCCTAAAACAAAGTACAATTAGAGCATAATTTATGAACGCAAGTATTGCTAGTATTGGTGGAAAGGAGTTTGACTGACACATATTTCCCTCTTGAAGTTTTCCAAAAATTGTGACATTTTAACAGTATATCAGTTTTGCTGTCTCTTGACACAGCCTCACAGAAGCATCATGGTGCTGAAGAACTCAAAAGGGCATCTATGAATCATACTAATGTTTGTAATGAGTTTGACTCTTGAGATCAGATAGGATAAGTGTTTGAGCTGCAGTGACGTTGTTGACTTGAACTTCAAAGTGATGACTTGCTGCAGAGATATTACAACAAACATGGGTTTCTGAAGGCTGATGGAGAGGCTGACATTTCTGCATGTCCATTTTTATGCCCCAACTTTGACAAAACTTGTCATTATTCAGCATTTTGAGCTTGGACTTTATGGCAGGATAGAAAGTCCTGAGGCTAAAATGGCACCCGAGACACTAAAACTCCTCACTCATAATATCTATGATAGCAGTGGTGCTGTGTAAATGAATTTCAAGGTTTCCAAACTGATCTGTTACTGGTCGGTTGTTATAATGAGTCTGCAAGTAAAATATGCAATATCGTCATATGAATATCAACACTGATAAACTGATAACATAGCCATCAGTTTATCATCTGACCCCATAATAGAGCTTCTATGATTCCTTGTTGCAACAAAATAGATATAACGGTCTCATTCTTTTTGAATAAATGTGGAAAAGGTCTTTTTTAAAGGTCCTCTGCACTCAGGGCTCACGAAGCATACTTATATAGCAGACAGTGTGCTGCAGGTGAATGAGTTCTGAGAGTTACTGTACTGTGTAACGCTCACAGAAAAGGACAGTCAGTGAAAGATCAGCTGACCATGTGTAAATGTCAGATGAAAGCTAGAAGGAAGAAAAACGGCTTCAGTAACTGGTTGGATGCAGAGCTGTAGTGGTGGTTAGATGGATAAAATGAGTAGAAAAAGGGAGGGAGGAAGAAAGAATGGGAAGCAGCAAAGAGGTAGATTCTTCACTGCCCAGAGAAAGGGTTAACATTTCTCATTAGAGCAGACCTGCCTGTCGTTTGCAATAAGGCCATTTCCTCTGTGATATCCCATTATGTCATGTTTTCTAACCTTTAGGTTTGCTGAGCACATATGCTTTTCTTCACATTAATACAGTTGCACATATCCATCCCTTGGAGCTGCCCAGCGCAACCTCTGTCTTCCACTGTTGGCCACTGAGCAGCTCCACTGGAGCATTCAGGGATCAAATGCCTTGCTTGGGGTAATCTAGACAGCTGCAAGAGGGGAAAATGTTGCTAATTCACTACATCTGATTATTTTCCCAGGATTCAAAATGGTGACTTTCTGATTATAAGACTTGCATCGCCCAAGATACTGCCTTTATCATGTGCTGACTATGAAAACTATACTAATGTTTAGTTATTTTAATCACACTTGGATGAATGAATTGCATGCATTCATACAGTCTTGGGCCATTCTGTAGACACAAAGACAAACACACACACACACAGAGGCATTTTTTGCTTTCTCATCTAAGCTGATTACGTCTATAAATCTTATTTTGATTTCTCATGAGGTAAGAAGATGCTCCTTCACGGTCAATATCCTGTTTTTATTGTGCCGCTACATTGCTGGCTCTCTGTATTTCCACCCGGGGAGATACTGTTCATCTTTAATACGGCTTGTTGGTGAAAGAGGAGAGATGAAAATCCACCGTAGAAGCCTGATTTAACATCGCACAAAGGAAGTGCAAAAACAAACCGCAGCGACCTACAAAAGATGTGTGTGTGATGTATTTCACCCCACTGTTGTGTGTCTGTTGTACATAAACTTAAATCTCTATTGTCAGAGCTCTGAGCTGCTTGTTGTAGCCTGACCCAGGTGGAAGCACTACCTCACCATTACATTAAAGGATCTCTGAAAAAATGTTTCTGTGAAATCATTAGAATCAACTCACTGGCTTTATTCCACTGCAAAATGATCTGAATTGATGTAATGACTACAGTAATGTCTTTACCACAACTTACAGTAAAACACTTTAAGGGGCTTCGACAGGTCATGGCTAATGATCAGTCTGTGCCTGCTTTTATTGGAGTGCAAGGCTATATTGATAATTTATAATAATCCCCAAAGTTTTTAAAGAAACTTCCATCAGAAAAAGTGGGAGAAGAACCATAAACTGAACAAACCTAAATCACCAAACTCACAGGAAACACACACACACGCTGATTCAACTTTAGCTCAGGGGTGATGTAATATTGAAGTGCAGTCTGCTTTTAGTATTACAGCTCTCCTGTCCCAGGCCCAGAGGCTGCATGCTGGGGCATATGTCCAAAAATTGAATCTGTCTAGCTTCAGGTAACTTCACGCCAACTCAGCTAGACATGGAAAAGCTCTCTGCTGTACCTCTCTCTGGTCTGTACTGAAGGTCACCACAAGTTCTGTAAAGTTAAAGGGAAAAGCAGTACCTGTGAAAGAACTATTTTTTTCATATAAATATATATTTATATATATTTTATATTTATGCTTTAGTGAAAAAGAAAGAGACGATAACATACAAAGCAAAGTTCAAGAGCTGATCTTTTCATAGTTGGTTTCATCCTTACTGTTTGCCAGATGGAGTGGGTTTCATACATTGCAACATAACAAAAATAATTCTGATAATTAGGAAAGTATTTGACAGCCAACACAGTTCTGTGACACCTTACTTTAAGAATAATGAATATTATTTTATTTTTTTTACCATTAGCTGTTGAGATTGAGGTAACTCTCTTTCAAGAGAATGAAAGCCAAACTAGCGGTACAGTTCACTAACAATACAAACAGCTCAGAAAGATTTTTTAAATTTTTTTTTACTAAAACTACAACTTTGCAACATTGTGACGTGTGCCAGCTATAGCAGAAAATGCTTAAGTTTAAATATCTCAAAATTACAAATAAACTGAGGTGAAAGATTTGAGAAAAACCCTAGAGGTGAAATTCAAACTGAGTTGAACTGAACCCTTTAACTAACTGAATCGTGTTCACAGTGAACACAGTTAACTAATCACCAGTCACACAATATATAATGCTGCATTTTCCCTAAACTGTTTGAATGACACAGAACTGCATTTTGAATTTTGAACAAATTCTCCCACAATTATCAAAAATCCGTATTTCTTTTCTCTGTAGTCTTTCCTTTTCGAATGGAGAGATGGCATAACTCCTTTAAAAGCTTACCCAATTGTGAGCAGAAATAAAACTGCTCTCACACACCATTGCGCACACTTTTGGATGCACAAAATACCAACTGTGAGGTCTGGCATCACTTGTGGGAAAGCAGCTTTTAAGCAGCATACCTTCCCCCTCCATATGCTCCAAACCCAACCTAGCAATTATATGGAAACCTCAAAGCTAACCTTAGAACACTATCTGGGGACAGGATCATGGCTACCAGCCAGTGTTGACCTACTCTGGAGATATGCCTGCACTCCAAATCCTTCAGTCATGTTTGAAAAGGCTCTCTGGGAGTGTTTGACTTAATTTAAAGGGAAATACCACTCATTTTATATAAACATGATGGGAATTTAGCTGGTGTTCAGACTAAATCTCTGTGAGGATGCAGATCGGATTTTAGAGTCCCAAAGTGACCACAGAAGGAAATTTGCTATCAGCCAAATCTGGTACAATGTCTTTGTTTTCTTTTCATGACATAGTCTCCATTTCACACTACATATGAGCACCCTAAAACTGGGTCTTCAACAAAGCAGAGCACAGTGCTGCAGATTATCTGCAGAGCGTTGCCAGATTATACCAGTTACTGGTTCAGGATCATGGTTCTCTGTCTGGCTGCACAGTGCCTGTGCCAAACATCTACTAAGTGGAGAGAATTGTATTCTATATCACTAGTTTTGGTGTATTTCTATGAACACTTTTATGCAATGTATTGTTCTCTGATGGAAGTCAATTCATGCAAATTATGAACCCATTATTGCCATATTATTGTGTTGCACTCTGAACATTTCAAAATCATGTTGATGTTTAATTCACATGCATCGAAATTGCAATTAAAACGCACGCTACAATACTATGACCAATAATAATGCTTGTTTAATTTAATCTCAGAAAATGGGATTCCTGTATAAAGCTCTGCACATGGCCAAATCTGTTGCAGCATAAATTCATTCCAGATTAAGTGCTATTACAGCCTCACCAATCCTTGCATTTGTAATGTCAGTAATAAGGGGAAGCAGGTGAATATTTTAATAGCTGTACAGTGAGAATAATTTGTCACAAAATCCCCTGCTCTAAATTCTAAAGAGAAAATGACACAGATTTTCTCTATTAGTTTAATAAGCTTACTGAGCCATTACACCAGATCAGAAGATGTAGCATTTAATACTAACATGGTTCACAATCTGCACAGAGATTATACTTTCTATTTTTTCATGCATCTGTGTGTGTATAATCTATGTAGATAACCATGCCTATTTCCAACACCATTTTTCTTGCACTGAAAATAGTTGTTAATTGGTTAGTTGGTTTAGTATTTGCTGTAGTAAGGGCAGGTTACTTCTTCAGGCTGAGACACCAGGCACTCACCTGCGATACAGTGGATGTCTTTGAATCATTCATAGCCTGGCTCCTCACCTGGGGTCAACTTGCCTTGGGTAAAACTACAAGGAGCTGTTTCCTCTCAAAACAAATCTCACAGGGGCACACAATCTCCTTCACTACAACTGACAGTTTTATCACTTACTGCATTTTAAATAAATATTTCTGCATACTAGATTGACAAATTAATTAACAAGGTTTTTTTTTTTTTTTTGCAGTGCAAAAGACGAAACACATACATGTACTGAGCTTACTGACCTGTGTTGTATCAGCTGATATGGAACATCAGCTTGTTTGCATCTCTGCACTGTTCAAAGGCCTCTAGACAAATATGCTCCTGTGTTCAGGGTTGAGAACAGAGAAGCATCCCTACGATGCCTGAACCCGCATCACGTGGGTTTTCATTTGCAGATTAAAAAAAACCTATATCTTAAATTAAAAACACAAACAAACAAAACACATCAGCCTGAAACACAATCAAACTCTAGCCAGTACAGAAAGATGCTCAGGACTCAGGACATCACATGACATCACATAATGTGCTCGCTGTCTACCCATCCATATTGTGCTGCCTGGGAGTCGCCGCTGGCATTAAGCATAACATACTGGCTGTGACTTTGCGGAAGCCCATGAGGACGGAAAGTACTTGGATGGGCTTCCCTTCCACCCGGGTGCTTCAGCTCTTCTTTGTTCGTAAGATCGAGGACAGAGGAAGCAAGTTTGATGTTGAGAAGTATTTTTTTCTGCCTGGCACTCAGGTTAGCTTTCTGTACTTCACCTTATGTCTGTGTGGATGTGCGTCTTTGTGTGTGAGGCAGTGTCTTAGAAATGCCATCTGCCTGCTTGTAGGAATGCAGCATTTCAGCATTCTCTGCCTCAGAACGTGGCAGTGTTCTCGCAGTACATAGCTGCACATACACACTGCGCATACAAGCACACACTGTGCATACGACATATGCAAGAATAAGCACCCCCACTCCTGCACCCACCTACACACACACACACCCTGCCTACTGGAGTGTAACCATGGAAACGGAGAGCCTGCCCAATAGGGGTTGTGATGGAGGCAGCAGAAGAGAGGGACTAACAGGAGGACGTGTATTCACCTCTATTCATCCATGTAATACATGATGAATCAATCTGTCACACAGACACTTTCTATCAATATAGAATGTTAAATATCAATATAATATTTTATATATTAAAATGTACATGTAGTGATTGTTTAGATACATTTTTTACATATCCAACACATAATATTAGAAATGTTTGATGGATATAGACTGATGCTTACATTCATCTTCCTTCCTTAAAACTGCAGACTGGAGCACTATGCTTTTGTTGCATTTTTGATGAAATGTTATAACACACATAAAAGTAACTGCTTCGTATAATAATGTGTTATACATTATCTAACCAAGAATATGAAATAAAACATTTTTTTGTGAATTTAGATTTATTTATGGCTCATCTTCTTGTTGATAGCTTTCCATGGTCTCGACCATAACATCCAATAATATTATAATGTGTGGAAACTTTGCAATGTTGTACTTCTTTTTTACTATTGTCTTTGTACTTCTACTTTTTGGGATTAATGTACTTCTCATTGAGTTTTCATTGTATACTACTTGAATTGTTGATCGTTTTGAGATGCTTGGATTGTTGAGTTGGATATTAACCACACCAGCCATTATAGAGCTCATCGGCCCATAGGTAAATATACATATATGGGTGCTGTAACCATTTTAACATAATTTTAACCTGACGGTGATCCAACTGGGATCACAATGCTGTCTATTTAGACAAATGTATGGTTTGTAGACAGTTTTCAGGGGTTACTCTTTTCACCCCTTAGATACCTACATGCACTAAACAACACACTTACACACATGCTGAAGTGTGGACACACATGCAAGCACAAACACACAGAATTTATTTTCATCCATCATCTAGATTCCTTGGCTTTTTTGGATCTTGACATCATTCTCATCCCATGTCTCCGTAGCAACAGGCTTAGACTTCACATCAGGATGTCCATTCTTAGAGCCAAGATATTGGTCTTTAACTCAGTCATTTTATCTGCTGGTTATGGTGTCCCGCTTTGATATTACATTTTCTCCCTGACCATATGCAGCTCCACAGAAACAATCTGAGGAAACCTTTGGTGTTTCGGAAATGAATTCTCCATTCTCCCAGAGTTTCCACTCAATCACCACGAATAAAGCCAATCACGCAGCACTGACACTTTGAAAAGAACACAATCGAGAACTAGTTTTATCAAACTTAGCAATTAAAGCCTCTTGATAATGAATTTTAGCTATTATCATGTTCGCAGTGGTGCTTCATGTAGGCTGTAATGCGTAATGCTGAAATCATATTTTCAGATCCTCAGCCCACCTCCGCATCTCTCCCTCGTTCTCTGTGAGCACTACAGGTGGAGGAGAGTGTCAGCGATACAGAATGTGTGTAGGCGACTGAGTGGGCGGTAACTGCAATTTGGATCCCGCGTCTTCACATGTGGGAATCCGTCACATGGCTGAAGACAGAAGGATGAGTGGGCATAATGGTGACAGAAAGAGAGAGAGAGAGACAGTTTGGCAACCTAGTGAAAATGTCAGTAAATGTGCTCAGTTATAACATGTGTCAGACAAGACATGAGCAGCATCTAACTCTGCTGTTGACTGACCTACTAAAGCTCCCTCAAACATCCACGGAAATTGCTTATTCTGAAATGTCTAATACCTTATGGGAACTGCTGAGTTAAGCAAAATGCTTAACTTAAAATGCCATGAAGCAGCAATTAATGACATTGCTGGTGCTCTTATCAAGAGCAGCTTACAGTTAGAACTGTAAGTAGGTGCTCAGTCTCTTGCTCTTTTTCTGCTTCAGGAGGAAAACCAGTGTTGTTTTCCATTTAGGGAAACTTATCAAGCCATCAAACAACCCTCCATGATTCTTCCAGAAGAAATGCTTTTTTCCTGTTTCTGCTCTTCTTGCAGACTCTCCACAACCTCAGAGCTCTGCCTGGACAGCTTCTGGTCACCTTGACAATCCTTTGTTAGATGCTGAAACAGTTTCTAAATAATAGATGATCCCCCATCTGAGCTGTCATTCCATCGTGCAGCAGGTAATGAAGATACATTTAATGCACTGCTTTGTAAATAGCAAGGATTCAGCAGTGAAAATGTGTGAAATATCTTCAGTGGTGTTGACAGCCACAGATAAAGTGGTGTGGGGAGAAAAGAAAAGGAAAGAAAAGGGAAGAAAGATAGGAAGATGGCAAGGCAATCGTGGAGGAATGCACAATTGAAGGGAAGTTGACTGAAAAGGGCAAAGGGAAGTGAGGATGGTAATGATGGATAATAGAAGTGAAGATGAATGGAGGAACACTAGAAGAAGAGGAATGAGTAATGATGGAGGGAAGGTGTGGAGATAAAGTAAAGAAATGTGATTGAAAAGGGACAGAAGGAGGAAGGTATTTGGGAAATGTTAAGGGTTGAAGGGCAAGATGGGTGGAAAGGGATACAGACGAAAGGGGAGACAAAGAAAGAATGATGTTAGGGTGGTGGCGAAGGGGGAAGAGTAAAAGGAGGGATGCAGGATATAAGGATGAAAGTTTGAACAATGGAGGATAGACGGAAGAAGGAAAGTAAAATGGCAGAAGGTAGTTTCACACTCCTCTAGCAGCTCATTTTCACATTCACAACAACCTGCTCAACCTGTCATACACACACACACACACACACACACACACACACACTGTCACTTCTTGGCAAACCATTCAGTCATGAACTGTGCCTGTTAAATTTCAAGTGTAAAACCCTTATCTGGACTAGAAAATAAACTCTAAAACAAGTTAAAAAAAATCAGTAATCCTGCAGACCAGATAGTAATACACGAGAATCCCTGAGGTTCATGGCACAAGCTGTGGGTGCTGTTGTGTTAACAAGCTAGAAAGCATGGCTAAATCACACACACACACACACATACACAAAAAGTACACCTACATACAACACTGAATTCCACTTAGTTTAGCTTTAAATTACATAATCTAAATTTCATTTTGTGAGATAAGCTTATACTAAATTACAGCAATGGAGTGCTGGAAATGTAAACCCCAACAAAACTTAAATAACTTTTGAATTAGCATAGAAGGGAAATCAAAACCAGCAAGACTCTACAAACAGACTGCAGGCAAACTGTGTGCTAATTGTGTCTCAATTGCAATTCACTGAAGCAATAAAGCCTCCTATTGAGACTTTGCCCCCAAATAATGAGGATCCCTCATTCTCACTCAATCGGATGCCTGCAAAGTCATCTGTGTAGCGAGCTCCAACACGGAGAGATAGAGATAAGGGCTCTAAAGACAGTGAGAGATGACAGATACACGCAGGACAGTGGATGCCTTGAGGTCTAAGTCAGCTTGTACTGTTGTTTTTTGTTGGTTTGATTCCCCAGGAAGTCTTGAAAATCTGTATGGGAGAAGTGAATAAGTAACACCCCTTCTTTTCACTGGTTATCCATTGTTGCTGTGTTGGTTTGATGCACTTGTTAATTGGGTTGTAGTAGTTTTGTATTATCTTTTTAAATAAATGTGTTTTATAAAAATGGTTGTTATTATCCACAGTTATTGGCCATTAAGAGATAATGCAACTTACTATTGTGATTTTTTTCACAGACTGCTGTCTAGCAAATGCAAATGACGGTTATGAAGGTTTATTCAATTCAATTTCTATTTCTTTTTTATTCAGCTCAGATACCTGTGATACCGTTTGGATGCAACAACATACAGGATCAACCAGCTTGTACACAAGTGCATGCAAGCAAAAAATATGTGAATGCGGGTACCAATTCCTGTTCTTGTACCTTGCTATTCCAGAATGTCCTCCTTCGTGATTAACTGAAGTTCAAAAGACACGCTGCATGGAGTGATGGAATGAGGAAAGAGATTATGTGCATAAAATATGCCTCAGGGACTGAGGAAAAGGAAAGTCACTAGCATTGTATGGTACGGGACTGGTGTCAAATTCTACTGCTGGGAATATTCAAAATAGAGTTGGATGAGTTCCTGTGATGACCACAAGGACATAATCATAACTTGATGCTCACAAGGCAGGAAGTTGGGAGTTCTTGAGTATATCCCAACCACAATCTAATCAGCACCCCTGAAATTCAAAAATCTCTCTTACCATTTGCAGGGGCCTCTTTCGAAGGTCCCTCTCAGTGACCAGTCTCTCCTGGTCGGTGACGTAGAGTCCACGCTGAGCGAGTGCCTGAATGACAGCATCGTGGCCCAGCAGGGGCTTTGCAGCGTCGCTCTTCAGGATGAGGCTGCCGGCCCTGCAGTAAAGGTCTGCAGACAGCAGGAGGCTGGCCACAGGAGGCTTCAGGTGCTCCTGCTCGTACTGGTCTGTGTAGAAGGGGTCCTTTAAGTCAGCCGGGATGCAGTCTGAATGATGGAGGGGAGAAAGTGGAATTTTGGGTAAGCGAGATTAAAGAGATTGCACTTTAGATAATAATATGATGGCAACCAAGACCACCACAGAAGGATGTTTCTAATTTCCAACACATCAGTGAGAAGTGTAAGATAAGGAAGATAAAGGGGTAGAAATACTGCAAAAAAATCAGATGCAAGTAGAAGAACCGGATGTGTATTTTTCCTTCATGTTCCAAAATATGGAAAACAGAACAACTTTGCCATGCCTTTCATCCATTTCTCATAAGATCATTTGTATTCTGTAGCAAAATTTGAATAAAAAAGTGAAAAATCAGGTAGACTTGAGATGAGCTGCTATATAGTGTGTTGGCAGCTTTATTCCAAATCTGCAACAGAGTTTGGCTTTATTGAAGAGTTTCCCACTCAGTGCACAGATCCTCTGCCATTACTTTTCTTTGGCTTTCTGCTTCATTTTTCATTGCCATGCCTTGACAATATCTTGACATGGGTATGTGTGGATAGACCTCAGCGTTGCTATAGCAACTGCAGGAGGAGTGGAACCCGATCGATTCAATTAGTCTGTATCTCTGCAACCTCCAGCTCCCTGGGAACACCCCTCTCACTGCTTGCCTCATCAAAGAGAGAGCCTGCATGTGTGTGTGTGTGTGTGCACGCGTGCATCACCTCAAGCAAGTCCACTACAAGGGGATAGTCTACAAAATAATTTAAAAACATTGCATTTTTATTTTATTTTATTGCTTTTGTCACCTTTCTTGCCAGTGTTTGCAGAGTTTGGAAGCAGTTTTATAAACCATTTCTTGAAAAGAGAAAGTATGGCTAGAAAGAAAAATATCAGTGAGAGCCGAGCCAATACATGTCCTTCTTTTCCCACAACAGATTTAACAATACAATCATGATTAATTGGTTTTAAATGAGATGCTGCTGCTGTGTGAAAGCATTAAAATACATCTGCACAGTGCACACACTCCAGATGCAGAGCTCATCACTGTGTCAGCAGCAAGAGAGTAGATGTAAATTTTGATAACTGCCTGAGTGTATGCAGAGAGAAATGTGGCATGTGGTGACAGCTTTAGACTCCCCGACACCGCTGCCTATCCTCCAACACACCCACCCACACACACATACACACACACAACACACACACAACACACACAGTCAATGAATCACCTGCTTAGACTGACCATTATCAACAAGGTCATCTACAGATGGACCTGGTGTTATTAGGGAACAGAAATGCAGACAGCAGCAGCTATCTAGGTTATATGCTTTTCCTGCAAGTACTACGTTCATGTTATTGATCCCAACAAAGAAATGAATCTTTTCCCTAGCCCTCTCCCTTCATCCTCTTCAGGGAGGTCAGGGGTCAGGCTGAGTTACAGAGCAACACCACTGACGCTGGCAGTATGTCAGCATCTTGCTCATGTAACTTACAAATTACATTGTACATCTTATATATCTCATGTTATTTTTCAATCACATCAGTCCATGGTCATTGTTGCAGACAGAACAGTGAATGTGCAATCATTTGATCACTATGTAGAAACTGTACTCCAGTTGTTATTTATCTTCCAATATTTAATTACATTTGTAGTATTTTAGCTTTTATTTATGCAAGGGAAGTTTGTGAAAACTTGCTTCACATTCACAATATTCCAGTCTTCAACTGTTGACAACAGAGCAGAACCGCTGCTGTTTGGAGTTGAATGCATTGAACAAGGGCATCTGTTAAGTACTTGTTTAGAGAATGTGGAGAGAATTGCACTTATTTACTTTCTCCCCAACATTTTACCCAGCATTCAAACAAGACGGCTTCTGGTTGCAATGAATCTTCTCTGAGCTCTGCTCATGAACCAGAGTTGTATCGCACTTTTAAACACTGGTATCAGTTGGTGCTGTCTGACAGTGTTTGATTGTATTTTCTAACTGCAGATGATCTGCTCCACAGGCTACATCTTGCAACTAGTATATTGCATATTCCTAATGCACTCCTGCAATGGTGTAATGAAGCAGATGCATATGAAGTATTCAGAGCAGTGTAGGCAGGGATCTGGAGATGAGCCCGCTCTCTCTCTCACACACCTCCCTCCCTCCCTCTCTCTCTCTCTCTCTGGAGGGCTGTATTTTTGGAATCAGCCCATTTTTATCAGTCCTCATTGAAAATACACAGAGGATCTGCAAGGAATCTCATGTTTACTGGGCTATTACAACACAGTGCAAGGAATAACGTGTTCAGACAAACTGAGCTGTATCGGTTATTTTAGAGCTGACGTGTTTAAGCCCATATGAATGTTAAGCAAATAGTATTGTAATAACTAAATTAATAGGGATCAAAATGAGTAATGTAATGAATGGGAAAGAACAGAACACAGAAGAAGAATCAAATAGACAGATTGCATTGGGTTTATTTTAGGTCTTGCACTTTGCATTTATGAAGACAGATTCACTCTGTTACTGAGTTATGACTGCTGAGTGTGTTTGCACCAATACTATAAAACTGAAAAGCCTCCCTGTTCTTTATTTCACTTTGTGCAGCAACTCCCTGATATAAAAGTTATTTGGGTGGCCCACCAAGTTTTTGAATGAAGTGATTCTGTTCTTGAGGTAAGTCTGGTGGTCAGACAAACACATTCTAATACCAAAAGATGAATAAGGTGTCAGCATGATTCAGGAACAGATAATTCCAATTTCATAGCTCCCACTTACTTACTTACCCACTGTAGGACTGAAAAGTGATCGGCCTCAGCTACAAAATCCTTAACTGAGATTTTCTAAAACCCAGCTGTAGACCAAAGTCACTGTGAATGGAGGAAAGACTAATTGATGTCATTTAAGCCCAAGCTGCTGCTCATTTTTTATCTTTTAGTGGTTTTGAGTAGAGCATTGTTTCTGTTATATTAAGTCAAAAGTATAACTCTGATTCAGGTAAATGACAAACATTTAGTCAAAAATCTAACAATTTTACAGTATGTAAGATGCACAAAAGTTCCAGTTTGATTAATTTAGCTTGCATTTGCTTTAGTCTACAACTTGATAAGAGTGGCTTGAAATTATGGTTGCCGTGAAATACTTTTCAATCATTTACAGGAAATGTGGGTAGCATTTCTTTTGGTCAGGAGCCATTAGAGCTTTAATTATAGCTCTAGAGCATGGTAGAAGCATGATGCCAATTAATGGTCCGGAAGAAAAGTGATCTTGCTCTGCCTCTCTGTTCAGCGATGCAACCTTATCAGCCCTGGCTGCGTCAGCTAGCATAGCATAAATGTCACATGGGTATGTCAAGTGGGGTATTTGCCGAGAGTTTTAAGAGACTGTCCGTTCAAAGAACTGCACGCTTGCTGGAATTTCAAAACACTCCCAGTCCCCACTCATTGTTTTTGCATTTTCAACTGCTTATGGGTGAAAAAGCGATGCTAAAACTACGTGACACACGTCACAGTTTAGCACATTCCCAAGTGCGTTCACGAGACACTTCTGTTGAATCTCTGCTGATTGTATTGTGAAAATTAAACGTGTGTGTCAGCAACATACCACTATAGCTCAAAGTCACAATGATATGAGGGGGGTTGTGAGGGAGATGTTGGTGGAAGGAGATGAGTTACTGTTACTGTAAATCCATGTTGTTGTAATTCCTGCTGTTGGACAACAGAGGGTGATGAAAGTTATACACTACACAAAGCACCTTTAACTCCAGCATTGTGGTCCATCAATTCTGATCAATAAATGTGATTCACATGAATCCACAAACAACAAATTTGGTAATATATAAAAGAGCACATTCATTCATCGGAGTTCAAACTGTTACAATACTGTGTACATTTTACATGTTCAATACAAAAAAGGCTGCCTGTGAATGGACAGTAAAGCTTCATAAAAGCATAATTTTTAGTCATTCAGAATGTAACAAATGCATTTTGAGAGCTTTCTCAGCAGCAGTGCTTTGCAGTATATTCTAACAAAAACAACTAGATGTGGTGACAACAAGTACAGGATATTTTATCTCAGGTAAACAACCACAACACTACACTGAAAACCTTTGGAATCAATTTTGAACCTTAGGGTGATCTTGTGCGAGGTGATCCTCTGAGTCACTGTGTTACAACCCTCCTATCTGTCTATGTATTATCCACACCAGCCGGATAATCAGACTGAAATGCCATTTTGTTTTCACTGCTCTGTTAGAAAATGTGGGGGGCAATTCAGAACCAACATTCCTTCTCTCTCTAATATGAAAGCTTAAAAATCCATTAAACATATAAATGTGCTCACCATGTTAGTTCATTTTTTTAATACTACTAAAAAAGAACATATTGGCAGTCTGAACCCACTTCTGACTCCTTTTTTCATTGCAAAACAGATTTTACCCTTTGATATGATATTCTGAGGTAAATCCAGAATATCATATCATATATAAGAATCAAGAAAGTGATTCAGCTGGGGCAAGATAAATATGAACAAGGTCCATGAGGAAAAGCTTTAACAAATATTTATGAAAGTACTGTTGATGTTTGTCTTGATGGTTACTGACTACAGCCTACAAACCGTTAAATTTACCCCACATTAACAAGTACACCCTTTGTGATATATACCCAACTGACAATGTATTAAAAGATCTCACATGCGATGCCTCTTTCTAAATTTGGATGCAGTACCCTGAAAGTGACATCATTTGGGACACCTTTATACCTCCATGTTTCTACACTGAATACTCCCTTTCAATTAAGCAGGGCAACACATTTATTGATCACTGGGATCCAGCACAGGAAACTGGTTTAATCTGTCCTGGCTAATGGGATAATATTTATTGCCTTTCCAATAGGCAATTCATTTAAGATGATCCGAAATGGGCAACAGCAACAGAACACAACGGTGTTTGTGAACCACATAGGTTTCACTGTGATGGAAAATCACCGTGATATTTCTACAGGGAAGCAGAGAATTCTGCCTCGGGTAATCAATGATGAGTCCATAGTGATCTATAGTATATGTCTCTATAGTATTAAGGCAGATAAGGTTTTGTGTTTTGGGGATTGTTTTGGTGTCATAGCCTTATAAAACATACTATCATAGGATACATTTATTGCATCAGGTTTTGTAGTAATTAATTAAAATGCTGACAAAAATGCATTTAAAAAACTAAAATATTCATGCAGCGTGCAGGTAACTATATCGAGGTACAGTAGTGCGCCTACCTGTCCCGTATGCTTTGGCCACCAGCCATGTGAGGCTGCAACAGATTTTGGCTCGAGAGAAGTCATAGTGCTCAAAAGACTTTATTGCTGGAGCAACGAAGGTCTTCTTAGCATCCCTGGCGTCCTGAACTTCACCCATACTTCTCCCTGAATTGTGTTATTGAAACCTATGAAGCAACACAACGCGAAAGCATCCCACTACTGGAATTTCGTGGGAAACAATAAGCGGCTGTAAAACGATGAGATGCGGCGTCTCTCCGGAGACTATGAATAGTATTCACGGGTTCTTTCAGTCATAAAATGCTAGGTTGGCTGCGGGTTATCGTCTTATTCAGTCTAAGTTGACACAATGAGTCGCTAGTCTTGGTGCTTTTCATCCATTCTGGTGTCTACCAGTTGAAATGGGCTTCGTCAGACCAAGCTGGGAAGGTTTCCTTGGATTTCAGAGGAAAAACTGCTCTTCAGCTGGAATGAAAACAGAAATATTTCCATTCTTTGGGTTCTTTGGAAGCAGACGGCTTCTCCCTTTAGATGTCCATGTATTCTTGCATGGATAACCTATGTGTTTAGCATTCCCTCGTCTATTCAATCTCTTGGTGCGGTTTTCCTGCCGCACTGTGCCTCTCCAAGCCTTGCACCTTTGATGCGCAATGCGCATGCGCGGAGGATACCTTCAAATGCTGTCGGGAATGTTAACACTTTTGTTCGAGGGGTACGTTGCTTTGGCCCTGTATTGCTATATGTTTAAAATTATATTTTCTTGAAGACTGCACAGTATCTCTGTGACATATTTGACTGTGACCATGACAGCAGGATAATTTAAACCCCATCATTCAATGTCCTGCCATCATCCTCGACCTCCGGGGAGATCCACGACGATCCGCACAGCTTAGGTTTAATGTTTGAGTTTTCGATGAGCATTTGAATGCACGAAAAGAGGGCAGCCTGCATGCAATTACCTAAAAAACAAAAAGCTGAAGGCTTTTAATTACACACATTTGTTCATACGTTTTTAAGTTACTGACACTGCTTATTCCAGTAGTTTACCTTGTAGGCAGCCCAGGTCAATTCTTCAGCCACACCCAAACACACAATGTAAAACATTTCAGTTTCTATAAAGCTAAAATGTTAAATGTTTAGCAGATTCAGTCAAAAACACGTCAAGAAGGTCTGTTATTTAAAAAAAAGCCTAATGATCACGAGATCGCAAAGCATAGCGGGAACCCGTTGTTCCACGAACAACATTTCCCGACGTGCAAAGCAGCACAACGTCATTAGTTTGCGTCGGTGATTGTTTTGAACTGTTGGAAGAAGACGCGAGGAGGTTTGTGTGCTGTTCATTTATACGAAACATTCAGATAATATAGTCTTCTTACCAGCATTTTTGAGTCAGTTATGGCCGAACTGTGGTCTGAAAAGTGCCATTTCAAAATACACGAAAATGCGAAAGCGCTCGACATGTGCGCAGGAGCAGCCAGGAGTTATATTTGTCTTGTGAAACTGTAATTTAGTTACTGTACGAAAATGCCGGTTCACAGAAATAATATTCAGTGCAAGCCCGAGTTTCCACCATCTGGAGAAGTTGCTGTTACCGTTAAACGGTGACCCCTGAATCCTTGACATTAACTTAATGTTTACATCTGTTTTTTTCTGACGTTCACAGGTTAACAGTCCATAAACATGTTTATGCCAAGATCCCTGAGAGTGAAGAGACCTGCCCAAGGCTCAGGCCAAGTTTTGAATAAGAAAAGCAAGGTCGTTCAGGAGCAGAGAAAAGATGAAGGTAGTTCAGCAACACCCGTTCATAAGGAGGAAACATGTGAAGACCCCACAACACAGGGTGAGACAATACGAGGGGGTGGAGACTCTGCAGGTTTGACAGAGAGCCCAGCGAGCGAAGATGGACACACGTCTCCTTCAAGTCATATGGAAGACGAGGAAGAGGAAGAGGAGGAACCTGTCAAATCATTCAAAAAGAGCCAGAGATGGCCGGAGCCAGGAGAGCCTGTCTGTGTGATGTGTGGGCGCTATGGGGAGTACATCTGTGACAGCACCGACAATGATGTTTGCAGTCTTGAGTGCAAAGCCAACCATTTGGCCCAAATGGGGTTGGGGACTGGGGCGGATGTGTTTAACCGTAAAGGCAAAGATAAAGATGAAAGGACTCAAAGTCAACAGTCAGCAGTTGACACTGGTGGAGTGGGTGCAAGTGAGGCAGGCTATTCCTACAGGGAAGATCGGTTCATATCAGGCCTAACAGACGAGCAGGTGCAGCGGATTAAACAGGAGCTGGGCATTGAAACCCAGGGGAGCAATGTCAGGAGACCCATCATTGAGTTTGAACACTGTGGCTTCCCTGCCACGCTGAGTGGTAACCTGAAAAAGGCCGGCTATGAGGCGCCCACACCGGTCCAGATGCAGATGGTGCCCGTTGGTCTCAGCGGCACGGATGTGATTGCCAGTGCTGACACAGGCTCAGGGAAGACTGTAGCCTTCCTGCTGCCAGTGGTAGTGAGGGCACTGGAGGTACAGTAATGTGGCTAACATCAGATTCATTCATTTAAATGTATTTTAATTCACACCATGAAACTGCCTACTCATACCCAGAGAAAACTACTTTTTAATCTATAGGAAACTTCTATAGAAACTATATTCTATAGGAAACTTTAGAGGAAAAAAATGTTAGCAAAACACCTTCAGCCATCACATAACCTTAGGCCGTTGTGAATTGTATTTATACAACTTGGGAAAAGCAAATACAGTTACAGTCTAGCAGCTAAGGTTCTTTTCAGCCA
This sequence comes from Macquaria australasica, assembly GCA_005408345.1. Classification (NCBI taxonomy): domain Eukaryota; kingdom Metazoa; phylum Chordata; class Actinopteri; order Centrarchiformes; family Percichthyidae; genus Macquaria; species Macquaria australasica. Next base: position 263,301 of record SEMN01000354.1, read on the forward strand.
TGATAATTCATTGATCACTTAGGCTCACTGATGTTGGATGGAGTGTAAACATTTGTGCACCATCATCATGATTGAGGTGGACAGTATAAGTAAAGATAAAAGCAATATCTCTATATTGCTTTTATCAGAAAAGCCTGGAGATGAGTTTCAATGCTTAGCATTTCATTAAGTGCTTTTTGTTGCAGGCTGCATTTCTGTCCTGGTATAGGACAGTTACAGAACAGTTTTGCGGAAAAAGAGCAGGTTTTAGCACAGTTTGATACTTTGGCTCTCTTGCTATTAAACAGCAGTACTGAGTAATTCCTTAGGAGACACATTATCTGTGACCATGTTGCAACCTCAAATTTTCTGAAAGAGAAAGTTTACTTATTTTGAGGAAATAAAACACTAAACTGAAGTAAACTTTTGAAAACATCTGTCAGAGCAGATGTACTAGCTATATTGAGAACTGTGTTGTAACCAATGTTGTTACAATGCAAGGCTCTACCAAAATGTTGCATTGACTTTTTTGTCTCTTCACTTTTCTTTCGATTGTTTAATTATTCATTATAACAATAGAGTTTTCGTAAGAACTACTTACCAACATTACAAGCAGTAAGGGATGCACAGGTCAGGTCATTTTGGGCAAAATCAAAAGGAACCTACAAAGTCTAGAGAATTACCATCATCATTATTTTGTAGGAGTGTGTTTGCATGTTAAGTAGGTAAACTCAACTGAAAAGATTGGGTTCAGACTGCTTTTGTAGCAAGCATCTGCCCCGCTGAGGTATCCTTTAGCAAGACACTAGAACTCCACCAACTAACAGAGCAGCTGTCCTATAGCTGGCCATGATTTCCCTGTGCTCCTGTTCTCAAGGGAACAACTTAATATCACAAAAATAAATTATTTTTAGTATTTAACAATTCACTATAACATTTAACTTCCTTCATCCAATGGCTTTTGGGCTTGCATATATATTGAGATGCTGTACGTTTTCTTTTTTTAGAAACCAGCCCACAGTGTAGGTAGCCCTGTGGCTCTCATCCTGACCCCCACCAGGGAGCTGGCCATTCAGATAGAGAGACAGGCCAAGGAGCTGGTGATAGGCCTCCCCAACATGAGAACAGCGCTGCTGGTGGGTGGCATGCCGCTTCCCCCACAACTCTACCGCCTCAAAAGCAACATCAAAGTACAGTATCTGTTTTTACAGTCATTTCCTTCTCCCCCAGTGAAAACATTTTTGGAGTCTTCCACTTTCCATATCTTCAGGTTGTTCTTCTGTTAATCCCCTGTAGATTATCATAGCTACCCCTGGGCGACTCCTTGAGATCTTAAAGCAGAAGGCAGCGCAGCTGGACAAAGTCAGAGTGGTGGTGGTTGATGAGGTATGGCAAACACAGTGCAATTCAGATTTGCTGGATGTTCAGTACTTAAAGGGTTTTCAACGTTGAAAAAACTTTGCGAACTTGAAGGGCCTAAATGGTTAAATGAATGCATTTCATTAGAAGTACCTGTAGTTTGTGATCAAATAAAAATGTATCTACCAAAAACAGTAATGTCTCAGCTCTTTGAAGTACTCTGCATCCAAGGGTGCTTAACATCCTCATGTATCCTTCATTTGTGGTGACAAAGTAGAAGTTTTGAAATGATTTCACAGTGATTTAAATTTGACATTATGATGAGCAAACAATGATGATTTTATGATAGCTAATTTTGACTAAAGTCATGTCATATCCCAAAAGGATTTTACCAAACAACATAATAATAGTTAATGTAAGTGGGGTCACGTATTCAATTACGTGCTGTACTGTGTAGAAATGATACTGTTTTTAATTGGAGAAAGTCCTGGAACCATACAGTATGTATTTGTGGTGTCTCCTGTAGGTCGACACTATGTTGAAGATGGGCTTCCAGCAGCAGGTGCTGGAGGTTTTGGAGCATGTCCCCGAAGAACACCAGACTCTGCTGGCGTCGGCCACCATCCCAACGGGGACGGAGGAGCTGGCTGCCCGATTGGTTCGTGACCCCGTCCGTATTGTCATTGGAGAGAAGAACCAGCCCTGTGCCAACGTGCGGCAGATCCTGCTATGGGTAGAGGAACCCTCCAAGAAGAAGAAGCTGTTTGAGATTCTCAATGTAGGTCGAGGTTTTGATTTTTAACAGTGACTTGGAGAGGTATGTTTAAAAAGCACACAGTCTCCTTTTTGTCAGAAAGTCTGGTTCTCACTTAAAGTCTCAAAATATTTTGGGTGGAGTATCACTTTAAGCTAATTTACACTGCCATTATAGGCTTTCTTTAAAAAGGTAAGTAGTTCTCTTAATTTTTGTGTAAGACCCAGTCTAATTGTACTTTATAGTGAATTTACCACTCGGTCTCGATACGCATTGGTATCAGCTTGGTATTTTATTAACTGGCTGTTTAAAGGTGGTAATTCCTTAAGCTCCAAGGACCAGTCTCCCCACGACACCATATTTAGACAGCCATGGCTGCAGCCCTGGCCCCCGTCTGGAGGAAATGGGTGGGCCCTGAGCCATGGCCCCACTCCAGGAATCCCAGCAATGGCTTGCACCATTTATACAGGGCAGGGCAGGAAGGGTCTGCTTTAGTTAACCCGGTGAAGAAGTGTTGTTAGACCATTGTGTGAGTAACATGAGCTACTTCTCTGTGGAGAGGGTGGTTGTGATGGCGATCTTTTTTTAAGCCAAGTTATTCATGACTGCTGTTATTTAATGCTGCTCAGAGTATAAGGCTACTGTCTCTGAACAGGGAAAGGTGGTGGGTCTTACAGGAGTACTGTGGAATTGGAGGGCTATTAGACTGGGATTTGGATGAGACACCCCAATAAAACCAAAACATTGGAGTGAACATGACTCACAAATCACCCGTTTCATATGTTGCAGCTCTTACAGCATATGAAAAATTGCTCAAACTAAAGTCAGAAAATGATCTGCTCTAGGCAGAAACATGTTATTAGTGAATGTGGGAAGTAAGTACTTGGGTTTGAGAATAAGGGACAGATGCAAACAGCCTACTTTTAAGAACAGTACACCTTGTCATGCTTAGCATTAGGCTCTGTTACGTCTACTGGTAAACACTTTTTAGTTCCGAAATATAGCCAAATAGGTGAGTATGATCTTTTTTAAGCATGTCAACTGGCCCTGCTATTGTACTTTTTTCCTGGAAAGTGTGTGTCACTGGATGGAGAGTCATGACTGCCATCTGCTGGGGGATTTCAGATCTTGTTAACTTTAACCACAGCTTGATAACATAATCATAAATCAAAGCTTTAAACTCAAATAGTCAATAGTAGCTCAGTCTGTATATAGAATTACTGAAATATCTGTGTGGAAATGTAGAAATGTTAAAATCTCACGTTGCTCCTGTGTTTCCCTTGTGGCTTGTCAGGACAGTAAGCTGTACCATCCTCCAGTGGTGGTGTTTGTAGACTGTAAACTGGGGGCTGATCTGCTGTGCGAGGCGGTCGCCAAGGTGACAGACCTCAATACTGTGGCAATCCACTCTGACAAGAGCCAGTGGGAACGCAACCGCATCCTCAGGGTGAGGCCAGTGGCAGCCAGAACATGCACAGTCAAGTGAATAAATAGCAGTTCTCCCATGTTTGGTGTCCAAGAGACTGAATAACTTGCAGCTGGAAGACCACAGACACCAAGAGCTAAGACGTAACTGTTTTTATCATTACATTGAATGCAGAAGGATGCTGTCAAAACCACAATTGCTGTAGGTAAAACGAACCCTAAAAGACAAGAAAAAAGGAGAGAGGAGAAGTAAAACATTAATAGTTAAATAACAATTTAATTTGGATGCCACAAGTCTTGATTTTCCTCTTAAATCTAAAATGTATTTCAATTTAGAAGGGGAAAAAAAGATTCTTCACTGCATGTTAGTATTGCATATATGTTCTGTCTCTGCTTGTTCCAACACATCATGGAAGCTATTTATACTTACACTGAGGGAATATTCAAGCTGTTGTCATTTTTATATGGCTGCACCATTACATCAGATATACTAGGTGTCTTTTGCATCATTTTATGCACATTTTGCTGTGATTAAATGTATTTTTGGTATCTTTAGGATTTCCACTATAATGTCAAATACATTTCTGAGGTTTGATTGTTTATAAAGACATATTTTTCTTTAATATTTAAGTCCTAACCATGCTAATGTTTGTCACATTACACCCACTGAGTTCCACAAAATGAAGTTGCATATTGTTGAAAATTAAGTCATTCATAGTGTTTGCAGTCCATGTAGGGTTTTGACAATGCTAAACATGTCTGACAGTGTAATATTTGCTCTGTTGCGTCCTTAGGGTCTTCTAGATGGAGACTTTGAAGTGGTGATCAGCACAGGTGTGCTAGGCAGAGGACTGGACCTAGTCAACGTCAGATTGGTGGTTAACTTTGACATGCCAAACACAATGGATGAATATGTCCATCAGGTTAGTAATACCCAGAGTAGAAAAGTGGTCAAGTGTAAGTTCACCTTCAGGGTGTGTGTATGTGTGTGTGTGTCTTTTTGTTTTGTTTGTTTTTTAAAACAACATTGTTGGCACTTTGTTAATTAGTAATTACTAATTAGTACATTAATAATGAGTAATAGTTATTGAATCCCATTTTGCAACCTTAAGTAAATATCTAATACTTTTGTTAATCACAGGTAAATTGGGGAAATCACTGTATACAAATGGATAGATTTAAAGAAGGGACATTATTATAGTTTCCCCTTTATTTCTTCACATCCAGGTGGGCAGGGCAGGTCGGCTGGGACACAGAGGAACAGCCATCACCTTTCTCAACAACAACAACAAGCAGCTGTTCCTGGAGGTGGTGAACCGGGTCAAACCCACAGGATCCATACTGCCCCCTCAGCTCCTCAACTCACCCCACCTCCATGAGCAGCAGAGGAGGGAAAGACAGAAAGCCAAGCTGGGAAGTGATGATGTGCTGGTCACTAAGAACAATCTATTAGACATAATAAGGAAACATGACCGTCGCAAAAAGTAGCACGTTCCGATGATGCCTGCAGTGGTGCTGTCGGTTTGAGTAAATGCTAAGTGTTTAGTTTGTATATTGTTTTATTGAAAACAAATGTAATTTTGATGTATGCTGAATAAATGTCTTGTGTTATTAATGTAAGAGAATTCATTCAAATAGAGGAATCATCCTCTCTAATTCAGACTTCAACCCAGCTGAGGGACAGTCTTTCTTGCCACTGCTGTGGTGTACTTGTGGTGTCTTTACTGAAGACAGAGGCCCAGTAAAAATACTGCTTTGAAATTTTATTGTGTTTTTATTAAGTTTTTGGACAGCAGGTCAAACTTAAGTTTGAATTGAGTTTAAATCATATCACATACTGTACAAAGTTCAAGCAGTACGTGATGCCATTATTTTTTTTCCAATCTCAAAGACTCAAAGTTGGTGTAAAATTTAATTCTTGACATGAACACATCCTAACCCAAGGTCCACTTACTATCTTTTTCTGGAGCTTTTTCAGCCACTCAGCTGATGGAGTTTCAGATATTTTGTTTGTGTTTAAACTATGGAGTGTACGTCACTGTTTTTTTTAACGGAAGAGTGCTAATTTTAGAAGTGAAAACACGAGTAGCACAGTTTCTCCACTGGGATACAACCTTAGAGCTGATTACAGTATGATCATGTGCGTGTATGGATACAAAGTAGAATAACCTTGATTGTGCTGCCATCTAGCGTCAGTCTCGGGTATCTACACGGCTCGTCCATGACGTGACGTGACGGTGTCCGAGAATTCGGCCAATCAGATGTCACTGGCGGAGACGGTTTGAAATTGAAGCGGGCGAAAGCGGAAGATACGGGGGGACAATAATAAACAGAAGTATCTCTGTTCTCTTGGACACAACTCGAATGGATTTATATTTCCTTTTAACTAACACACCGAGCTTCGCTGGTGTCCGTCTTACATATTTTTTTTTTATGTCACCGGAGGGGAGTTGCCGTTAACTAGCTAACCCGTACACTTATTTTAACATTTTTGTTTTTAGCAGCCGGCTGCCATGTCGTTGTTCAGTGTACAAGCGAGGAAGCATACAGCTTATTATGACCACCTAATGTCAACATCAACATCCAGGACACCGGGCAGAGAGCGCCCGGCAGAGCGAAAAGCCACAGACACAGCGCCGGGCACAAGCGAGACAACATCCGGAGACTCTGCGTGTGAAGACAGCAGGTCGTCTGATAAAAGCCGACAGGTAAACAGGACGTATGTCCTCTCTACGCTGTCAAAAAGCGGCAGCGGGCAGCAGGCTCCTTACCGTGGCCGGCTCACTCTGCAGAGGAGGTCAAGGCGGAAGACCGGGGCTGAAACAGCGGGGAAAACGATGGTTGAAAGCAGCCAGAATACTACACCAGCCCCGGAGAAGAGACTGACCCTGCAGCGCAGGACCAGGACTCCCTCCATGGATGTCAGCGGCACTGGCCTGCAGCCAACGCCGAAAGTTCTCAGTGAACCCAACGGGAGGGCACCTGGTTTATTAAGGTCTACGAGTTTAAGAGAAACTGCTGCTCGGGTGGAAACCCAGGTGAGGCCGACGCCCAGCAAGACGCCCTCCTCTTCCTTCACAGGTAGGCACCTAGAGGAGCAGGCCCAAACCTTTAAAACCCCTACCAAAAAGACTCCGTTTGAGAAAATCGCCGCCAAGAGAGACGTGTTCGAGAGGATGGCAAGGAAAGAAGTACCTAAACCAGTGGCAGTCAAATCTGCAAGTCTAGAGAGGCCCATGTCCCGAGCACAGCCTGTACCAGCTCCTCGGGTCAGCAAGGCGTCCGCAGGTGTGCACAAGCCAAACGCGGCGCTGCAGGTGAGGAAGACATCCACCTCAAGCCAAAAGGGAGACGTGAGCCAGGCCAGGACCTCCACTCCTGCTCCAGCGCCAGGACCTACCGAGCAGTCCCTGTCCAGACCCACTGAGGCTCTGAAGCAGCAGGATTCATTTAAGATGGAAAACAGTGCAGTGACTGTTGCAGTCCGTGTACGCCCTTTCAGTGCCAGGTTTGTAATATTGGCCTTAATTGATGGGTAAATTGTGCAGGAGTAAGTGGTGTCTGTCAGCATTTAAGGGTCTGGGTCTCCAAAAGTTACTGCTGAGCCTTCTGAAGGCCATCTGCTTAATTCAAACTAATATCAGTGCTTAATAATGATAAACCAAGGTGTAGTTTAATCAGATCCTGTGTGATTAAACCATTCTTTCATTCAGCTGTAAGGGCAGTAAAGTGTATCCTGGGCATGCAAAGACAGTGAATTTGATAATTTCTCTTAACTTCTAACACTTTTCAAACATTGTCTGCATGAAATAGAAACAAGTGATTAGTTGATTAATCAATTAGTCGATTAGTGTATTGACAGAAAAGTAATCTGCAACTATTTTGATTATTAAAGTCATTTTTCAAGCAAAAAAACCCAAACATTTTCCAGTTCCAGGTTCTCAATTGTGAGGATTTGCTGCTCTTCTTTGTCTTATGTGATAGTAAAACTAATATCTTTTAGGTTTTGGAGTGTAGGTTGGACAAAACAAGCAATCTTGTATCCTCACAGTGGCCCTCACTTCACTAGTTAATAAAATTTTATAGACCAGATGATTAATCTGTAAAAATAACCTGCAGATTTATCGATAATAATAATAATAATAATCGTTAGTTGCAGCCCTATGCCGCAGGCTGTATAGGAATTTTCTGAGCTTGAAAATGACTACCAAGCTGCAAACAATGTACATTTTATGGTTATTGAAGTACTCAGATTTACAGTCTTTCTGGTAGACACAAACCATTTCTGAAATGTGTGTAAATATTTCTGCTCTTTTACAGGGAGAAGGCAGAGAAGGCATTGCAGGTCATCTTCATGAATGGTCAGGAGACTGTTGTACAGCATCCGGACTCCAAACAGAGCTACGCCTTCACCTATGACTTCTCCTTCTGCTCGGTGGATGAGTGTGAGCCCACCTTTGCCAGCCAGCAGATGGTGTACGAGACACTGGCCAAACCTCTGCTGCTGAGGGCCTTCGAAGGATTCAACACCTGCCTGTTTGCTTACGGACAAACAGGCTCTGGGAAGTCGTACACGTGAGTATTTGTGGTTTATTACAGTCAACCTTGCATTTTTTTGCTCTTAAAAAACATACTGTGTAAAGTGTATATATTGGGATGTGTATTTTAAATCGTAATCAGTCGAGCGTTAATTTGTTTTGTTTGAAATCGCTGTTGTTTAGGATGATGGGCTTTGGAGAAGAGGAAGGGGTAATCCCGCGATTCTGCCAGGAGATTTTTTCTAGATTGGCATCCATGGAAAATGAAGAGGTAAAATCTCTCTCACAAGGATTTCTCCCTGGTTAAATGCTTCTTACTTATTTTCTTTTCTTTTACTCCATTTTCAGTTAATTCATTGTTAGAAACTGTCTTAAGGCTGCAGTTTTTCTCAAGTAAACACTCCAAAGATTAAAAGACTTGAATGTGTACATTTAACAATCTTTTTTTTTTCTTTTTTGGGGGTTACATAGCTCATCAAGTGACCCCTTTTGGTTTTGTTATGTTTCAGGTCAAATGTCATGTAGAGATGAGCTACTTTGAAGTGTACAATGAGAAGATCCATGACCTGCTGGTGACCAGAGATGAGCCAAACCAGAGGAGGATGCCCGTAAGTAGTTTGCAACTGACTGAAATACACTCCAGAAACCAGAACACTACTGGTAATTTTTTTTAACTTACCACTGTGGCACATAACACATCCTAATAGATTTATTTGAAAAATGTAGCTTTCTTTTAGTGAATTTGGCTGCTGCATTTTCAGATAACCCAGCTGTTAGAGAACGTAAAGTTCTTGGAGTTTCCTGTAATTGCCTATCACGATTGCATGGAACATCTCCTGATAATCGCAAATTTTAGAGATGCACTCTTGCTCATAATGCCATGGGGACATTTTTTATGGTCATTGGTAGTGCTGAATAACCTGAGAATATGTACAGTCAAGATAACAACCCCGATGATTTGTGTTTCCAGCTGAGGGTGAGGGAGCATCCAGTCCATGGCCCCTATGTTGCTGACCTCTCTGCGTAAGAAACCTTTGTATTTCTTTTGCTATATTACTCTTCAGCAAAGGCCAAAGGAACATTCTTGAATAGTGTGTTTTGCAGAATTGCTCACTGTGTTATTTCTTCACAGGAATATTGTGAGCTCTTACGATGACATTCAGGTAGGTTGAAAGATATTTTCTTCTTGTAGATCATCGAGGCCACGATGAAATACAGACAGCAGCGTCTGAATGAATATTAATGTCTTGAAAGTGCAGTGCAGGCACACCATGGAGATAAGGGCTGAGCATCAAAGATATATCCAAAGTGTAGTGTAGAAAACAATAGGACTGCAGATAACCACAACAGAGATTTCACACTGAGAATTCACGGTCAGTGTCTATCTTTAGGGTTGGCTGAAGCTGGGCAACAAGCAGAGAGCCACAGCAGCTACAGGAATGAATGACAAGAGCTCCAGATCTCACTCCGTCTTCACCCTGGTTATGACCCAGACTCAGGTATGGCCTCTTTGAAAAAAAAACTGTACGACAAGATATGGCACCAAATTTGTTTTTGCAAGTAGGCCTATTTAATAATGTGGAGAGTGTATAAATGAATGAAGTTAATTCTGCAGTGACACTAATAAATGTGTTTAAACTCAATGTTACACATTTAATCCGTTTTTGTGCTTGTGTACAGACTGAGTTTGTGGAGGGCGAGGAACACGATCACAGTATCACCAGCAGGATCAACCTGGTGGACCTGGCAGGAAGCGAACGCTGTAACTCGGCCCAGACAAGTGGAGACCGACTCAGGGTATACACACACTCACACACACACACACACACACACACGCCATGCTATTCTTGATTATTGCTGCTCAGACCTGAGAATTAGCTTTTCTCCATTTCATATAATTTTTTATTTATTTATTTTTTTCCCCCTTTTGCTCAGATAGTGTAATCACATACCATATGAGCAAAAGATATTTTCTCATAAGTTATTTGTCATTATAAGACTCCACTTTGAATCCTGCAATTTATGATGGCCATTTTTCATTCTGACATTTTGAAACCTAAACAATAACTTGAAAAATGGGCTGCATGAATCAGTAACAATCAATGAATCATTAGTTGTATCCTCAGTTGATTCTTAGACTGAGATTTCAAAAAGATCTGGTTGTATTCAGACACCATTTCCTCATTAATTGCTACTCTATTTATTTTGCAGAAGATGCTTTTTGCGTTTTCTTAAAACAGCATGTACTTATTCAAAACAAAGAAATGCCAATTTTACTGTGTCATTACAGGAGGGCGCAAGCATCAACAAATCCCTGCTTACCCTTGGAAAGGTCATCTTTGCCCTGTCAGAACAGGCACTGACCAGAAAGAAGGTCTTCATACCGTACAGAGAGTCTGTCCTGACATGGTGAGAGATCAGAATGCTTGTACACTGTAGCAGTTGTAGAACACAGTGTTCATTTCTGTAAGCTCTATTCGTTTTTTATATAAGAAACATTTTCACAGTTTCATGCATTATATCAGAGTTGTGTGTGATTATATGCACATCTAAGACTTATATGAGCAAGTAAATTTATGCATATACTGATATTCACCGTACTAAAATGGAAAATATAATGCATTAATTGATTATAAATGGGGGGCATATAGAATTTGTTTAACTGAAAAGACAATCTTGCCTAAATATTTTTTACATTTTCTCTAACCCACAGTAGATGATGAATGATGATCCTGACCCAGTCCCCATTTCTTTCTTCTGCAGGCTGTTGAAAGAGAGCCTCGGTGGTAACTCCAAGACGGCCATGATCGCCACACTGAGCCCAGCGGGCAGCAATGTGGAGGAAAGCCTAAGCACTCTGCGCTATGCCCAGCAGGCCCGCACCATCATCAACGTGGCAAAAGTCAATGAAGACACCAGTGCCAAGCTCATCAGAGGTCAGACACGCACCATTTTTGCTGACTTTCTGAGTTGTTTTTCTGACTTGAATTTCTCTGATTATTCTGACACCACATGAATGCAGGATCAATACCCTTACGGTGCACTTACTGTGGATGTTGCCACTTGTGAGGTACATGTAGTCGAGGTGAGTCCTTGGCCACCGTTGAGCGTAAAAAAAACGTGGAGGAGGACAAACAAAACACCCTGCTGCCTTGAGGAAACAATTTTGATCTTAAAGATTTTTTTTCCACTGTCCTCATGCATGTATAGCAGTACATTATGTTCTTTGTGAACCTGAACATCTGCCATCCTACAAAAACAGCACAATATCTGTGTCCTTATTCACAAGGAAAACCAAAAATTGCTTTTCTATATCGAACAGTGTTGTTACCTTAGCATCATCACAGGTGTGAACAGTATTTGTGCACTGGAAGAACCTCATAGTACAAAATCATGTTTTAAAGCAATGGAGCATATTACTTATAAATCCCTCTATCCTCAGTAGCTTAATTACATGCATGCACACAAACTCATTTCAACTGTTATTCACTCTCACTGTCTGTATGTTTCTCTCTTTCTTTACATTTGAATGTCTGTCTTTCTGTTTGTGCGTTGCTCTTGATCTCCTTCGCTCTCTGCCTCTCCCGCATACCCTCCTCTCTGCCCATCTATCCATCACCAGCTTATTCACTACCCAGTTCAATTAAGGCCTGGCCCTAACCTTGCCTCCAGGCCATATTTATGCACTGTCAACTGCACATGGCGGCTAACTGTCATGCAAGTATTATTTGTCATGAGATGATTGTGCTGCTGTTTGACGTTTTTAGCAGTAAGGGGAGCTCTTGCTGTGGATTTCTCTCACATCACCTGTCAGTGTGTGATATGACTCAAACATTACAAATCAGGTCAACGTTGCTCAGTGAATCGTCTTCAGTAAGTGACATTGTTGGGCAGTTCACTAACAAAATCAGAATATTTCCGTAGATTCTGTTAGTCATGTCTTAAAACACACTTTCAGGACTTTTATGCAACTCACTGCGATTTCATGTTGACTGGTATTCATTTAAGTGTATATTTGGTCTAAACTGCTATATATATTTTAGCTTTACAAAGCATTTTGGACAAACGTGTGTTTTTTAGAGTTGAAGGCTGAGGTGGAGAAGCTGCGAGCAGCCCAGATGAGCTCCCAGGGCATCGAACCAGAGAGGGTCAGGCTGTTCCAGCAGGAGATCGCCGCCTTGAAGACCACACTCTGTCAGCAAGAGAGAGAAATGGTTGCGGCCAACCGGTCAGTATTACTGCAATAATCACAACTTTTCCATTTTATTAATCTGACGCAGCAGACCCAGATATGACCAGTCTCCTTTTTGAAGGTGTCAAAGTGAAAACTGTAGCAGATTTTCACAGTTTAGAGAACCCTAGTCGCAAAGTGATTCTTCATATTCTTTGTTATATTGTATGCGCAGATTGTATGTATACAGTATGTTTCCATGTATTTGCTCTGTTTTCATACGTACATATTGCATATATTTAAACATCAACCATTTAAAATGTGAAGATGGAATACTAACATACAAAAATTAAATTATTATTTATTCTGTATAGGTGAACACTCAAAAACATTTTGCAAAGTTGATGTTTTTCTTTTTATAAAGTTTAGTCAGTGAGAAGGTTTATAAGTGGTTGAGTAGGGGATACATCTGAGAGGATCATGGCAGAATTTGATCTAATTTAATTTTTTGTCATATTTGATCTTATTTTCTGGCAGGGCATGGAGAGAGAAACTGGAGCAAGCTGAAATCCGCAAACGTGATGAGACCAAAGAGTTGCAGGTAATTTTTTTTGAGTATAACATTTATTTGAATTATATATATATTTTTTACCTTCCTACATACTACTCTCATTAAGATTTTACTGTGTCAAGGCTCTCATCCACCGTGGCCAACAGTAAAATAATCACTTCACCACGCTGACTCTAAAAGGCCAAAGTAACAAACCCAGAAACAAGCTGTAATACATATTCTTGTGTCCACACACTAATAGCAATGTGTGAAAGAATTCTTTGAAAACTTTCTCTGTGTTTTCAGAAAGCAGGTGTGACATTCAAAGTGGACAATCGTCTTCCTAACCTGGTGAACCTGAACGAGGATCCTCAGCTGTCTGAGATGCTTCTCTACATGATCAAAGAGGGTCGAACCACAGTGGGCAAGCTCAAGTCTGAGTCCAGCCATGACATCCAGCTGACAGGAGCCCTCATCGCTGACCAACACTGGTAAAAACAGATCGCTGGAGGGGTTTGAAAATGCTAGTGGCAGGGCCGATTGCACTTTATATAAGTAAATAGTATCTGGTCTGTTTACAGTCTTGAGGTGCACCACTGCAGTGAGATGTCATTTTAATACTTAGAGTGACGATGACATTAAGTGATTATTGTTGTTAAAGCTGGGGTAGGCAGAATCTGTGCAACCTAGGCAAAACCTTCCGCCTCTCTCTGCTGCCTCGTATCACTCCGCTAAGCCCCTCCCACCAAACCCACAACTTCGACCGGCAGCAGAAGGAGTCAGTTCCCCAGTGAAACTGTATCCCTCGTAGGGCTCGCTCTCCATGGCGTGAGCCTCACCGAGACCGCGGTCCCTCCCGCCGTGACTTGTTTTCTCAAAGACGCCCCTCCAGCGCTTTGCGACCGCAGAGCAGAGCGCCCCCAGGCTTCAGAGGCAGCTGCAACGCCGTCCAGCAGTGGGAAGAGAGGCTAGTACACCGCACGCACACACCGCTGTTCCCCGTCAAGTTATTCCCCACTGTTTGTCATCATGCCTCTTTGCCACTCGTCGTTATGAGCGCCATGGCATTGAACGTAATGAGCCTGAAGCTCCGTGTGGAGCCGGGACATGTTTTGTTCTATACACCGCTGTAGGCAAAGGAGGTGTTGGAAATTTATCAACTTTCAGGATTTTCGGCAGGATTTTCCTCCACTGAATCAGGTTTTCACTGTCTGAAGGGACGTTCACACACATCTGCTCTTGTAGCTTAGCCAATACGAACACACCATCTCTCTGAAATAACCTGTGATTGGCTAAAGTCTACCGTCACAGACTAGATTTTCTGAAGCCTGAAAACAGGCAGGGGGGGGGGGCTGAAATGGAGGTCTGCTCTCAGACCACTTGAATTACAATATGCTGCACGGTTAATATGGCATTTTTGCCCAGTGACGCCAAAAGAAAACTGCCTACCCCAGCTTTAATGATTTGAGGAACACTTTTTTTTGTGCTTTTCTTATCTGTCTAGCCATCTTTGTAATCTAGTTATATGCGGTACCTAAAAACAAAATTAAATATATATATATATATATATATATATATATATATATATATATATATATTATTTATTTATTTTAATTTTGTTTTTAGGTACCGCAGGCATTCAGCATGAAAAAATAAAATATATGTGTATTCTTTCGGTTTGTTTTAGTGTTATAACCAACGTCCAGGGTACTGTCAGCATCACTCCCATGGAAAACGCCAAAACCTTTGTTAATGGAAACCTAATATCTGAATCCACTGTCCTACATCATGTAAGTAGACCAGAAAGATCTCCTAACCATCTGAAGTTTAGCATTATACCATGGAGTAACGTATAGTTAGATTTGTGCTAAATTAAACTTACCAGCTAAATTAATCATGACCAACCTGTGTATCCATTTAATTAACAAATTCAACCCTTTTCATCTCTGTGGTTATGGTTTCCAGGGCGACAGGGTGATTCTCGGCGGAGACCACTACTTCCGCTTCAACCATCCAGCAGAAGTGCAGTCTGGGAAGCGGGTGTCATGCTGGACAGGCGCAGGCGATGGCCACAAAGACTTTGAATTTGCCAAAAATGAGCTACTGGCAGCTCAAAGAGCTCAGTGAGTGCAAAAGACGAGATTAAAAAAAAACAATTATATCACTATACCAGTCAGAGCAACATCTATTTGTACAGACTAATAATCAAAATCAGAACTCCCTTAAGCCATATTTGTGTGTCTCAGGCTGGAGGCAGAAATTGAAGAAGCCCATCTGAAGGCGAAAGAGGAGATGATGCAGGGAATCCAGATGGCAAAAGAGGTGGCCCAGAAGGAGCTGTCTGACCAGAGGGTGCTTTATGAGGACAGGATCCGAGCCCTGGAGAGAGAGCTGGTACACAAAACTTTCACTTCTTGCTTTTTAATGAAAAGATGAAATATTTTACTTTCTCTCCATGGTCTGGCTACCTGGCATTTCTCTTCCATTTATGATCATTTTAGGGGATTATGACTATTAAGTGATGTCCATTTGCAGCTGGGCACCATAGTTCTGACCAATGCACTCTTTTGAATGTACTGGTGGTGTGTCAACATTCTACAGATTTTTAGCTGTAGTGCTATTGCAGTTATTGGACGTCAGTTTGCATAAAGGTGTGACCAAATTGCCAAAACTATAATAACAAATTGAAATCAACAAGTACATTTTCTTGAACCTTGTGTACTATATTGCATTATTACAGAACCATCAACTAGTTTGTCATGTATAATACAGGGTTCGTACAAAGCGTTGAAAGTTTGTAAAAAGCTTAATTTTAACCCTTATGTTTTCAAGGTTAGGGATATGCTTGAATTCAAATATACTCCCTTGAAAAATGCTTGATTTTCAAGATAATCTGGTGTTTCATCTACACAATCACTCATGTAAACCAAAAATCTTCTAATATTTGAAATGAAACGATCCCGTAGTCATATTTGTTTGTTGTCTCTGGGCATTTATATTAACGATTTAGTTAGTATGTGATGATAAAGGCTTCGAGAGTCTGGGGATTTTTGGTTTAGGTACCTTGAAAGTGCTTGAATTTTACTCTTAAAAAGCTGTATGAACCCTGATAATATTTTGTTTCTCCTTACAACCTGTCAATTTGTGCAACCAATACTAAGTAATGCCAAAATAAAATGTATTCAGAACGGGGAGAATGAGCGGAAGCGTCAACAGAAGTTGGACCAGCAGAGGGTGGCCAGCCAGATGGCAGAGCTGAAAATGGCCAAGCTGGAGCTGGAGCAGGAGGTGGACACCCACAAGAACCGCCTCCGCCTGCACATGGAGGCACAGGTCAGGACCTCGAACAACACCTGGGAATGTTGCATTTCCTCCTCACTATGATGAAGTTGATTATTTTAGGTTCCTGGACAGGTTTTTCTTCTGTCAAAAAAATGGAAAGTGACTCCCACACAAACTAAGTTGTCTACTCTGCTGTATCCTGCTGTCAATGTCGATCAGCCTTTTCAAAAGATTTGAATATTACCAATTTACACTTCTCATTTATTGCCCTCACACTGAGCTAATCCCCCTTTCCCTCTGAAAGAGACTGTGTACAGTCAGGCGACTTGGTCTACAGTCAGTGATACAGAGTAGTGGGTAGTAGAGAGTGGGTGGTGGTCTGCATTTTTCCCTTTCTTGATCCTCAGAAGTCAGTCTACAGGAAATCTGGATTATTCCTGTAACCGTAAATGACATAATCTCCCTCATTTACTCATTCTCGTGATTTCTGATGATCTAAAATGAGCTTGAGAAGCTTAAGCAAATATGCCGACACTGGGTTTTCTGTTTAACTGATTGGGATTTGGGATGTGTTTTGGACCGTGGTGCAGCTTTGCTTTTGGCATCATGTTTTGGCCTGGTGGTTTTTAATATTGTGTGTACATTACCATGATTCACCCCAGGCGATGGAGGAACGCCGTGTGCGCCAAGCAAGGATTGTTGAGGCCCTGGAGGCGGAGAAGAGGAAGATCAGCAAAGAGCTTGAGGAGATGCAGAAGAAAAGAGCCTTAAGGGAAAATCATACTTCCCGAAATGGTGAGAGCTTTCAAGTCACTACTGAGCACGTATTTGAGTTAGGAACCATAATGACAATTCACACCATATAAGTGGAGTTCCAGATAGGTGGAGTTCACCCTTTGAAGCCAGTAACATTAGAGTAGAGAGAGATTGCCTGGACCTGATATAAACACTGGACTTAACATCAGTTTAATAGGAGCAGAGAAGGAGGTAGAGAGGCTATAGAACATATTTAGTGTTTCTGTTTCAGAGTCTATAATGCTATCTAACATTATTTAGATAGCATCTAAGCCAGATGCTCTTTGACTCAGCGCTGTGCTGAAGTGTTTCATTTCTGTATTGCAGTCTCTCCACAGTGGGATGCCATGAAGTTGTCCCTGATGATTGAGGAAGCCAATAAGATCAGTGCTAAGCTGAAGAAAAACACAGTCTTCAGCAGGTATGAAAAGGCCACAGTTTACATATATGATTTATTAGACAGGGTTCAAGCCCATCAAGAATCAATAAACCTACTGAGGTGTCAGATTCATTGTAAGATTTATTTGCATTGGGATTGCTCTCATTTTCAACAACTCAGTGAAACCAAAATATCTTATCTTCATTAAGATAAGCCAAAAATAATTTGACTCCCCTCTGTTGTAGACACGAAAGCTCTGACGACAAAAACCTGGATCAGGGTGGTCTGCTACAGGTGCGGGTTCAAAACACAAAGCTGGGGATCTCCACCTTCTGGAACCTGGACAAGTTCCAAAACAACATGGCTGCCATGAGGGACTTCGAGCAGGTCTGCCTTAAATCAGTTCTGCCTTTCAAGTCATCCCTTTTTTGAGTTAATGATTGTTTTAATGTCTTAAAAGACATTAAGAAGTGAATGTCTTGTTGAAGTATCTGACACCTGACTAATTAAAATGAAAGTCAGAGTAAAAGAGAGCTGATTCCTGATGTGGAAACAGCCTGGACTTTTGTAATGATGGTTTTCACCAAATTATAAATAAACATACACTGGGTGCAACTGAAGTTCAGTGGTGAGAACCCTCACCTCACATGAAGGTCCCTGTGTGGTTCAACAGTTTCCTCCACCTGTCTAAAGATTTGCAGAACTCCAAACTGACATTAGGTGTGAATGGCTGCTGTCCAGTGTGTTTCCCAGTCTTTCAGCCAATTTTCTTAGATCGTCTCAAACTACCTCTGGTCTTTATTTAGAATAAGAGATACAGAGAATATATGGCTGGATAGACTGTTTTCATGGAATTTTACAGTATTTTGGACAGTATTGTTGGATATTGTGTATAGAATCAGAATGATTATGGATGTAATAAAATCATAAACCTATTTGTACCCTTAAGAATCTCATAATAATTTGTAATGAATAGACTCATGATCAAGCTAATGAACTACAGGGTTCGTACAAAGATTCTGGAAATTTTTGGTTTAGGTACCTTGAAAGTGCTTGAAAGGTGCTTTAATTTTGCTCTTAAAAAGCTGTATGAACCCTGAAACTATCAACAAGTACTGACAAAATGCTTGGAAAAAAATCATAGGAAGCTTGTGCATACTTGCTTATTTAATTTGATCAGTGCTCTAATAAGCTGATGTATGATTCCTGTTGAGTGAAGCATATTCAACCAGCCAGCCTGTCTGTTCTTCACTCTGCATATTGAATTTGACATCAGCTCAAGTGCAATTGCCAATTTCCCAGGTGTTTGACCTTATTTACAGCGCAGAATGGGTTGTTTTATGCCTGACAGAGGGATGCTGCCTCACTTTGCTGTGCTTTTCTCATTAAGTTGAGTAAATGAGACTGGGCATGTCAGCAGTAGTTTACTCTCCGCAGGGGGATTCCACCTCTAAAGATGACGATGTGTTTTACGACCCTGATGATGAGTGGGAGCAAGATATATCGGCCTCCTCTGCTTCCACCTCCTCCTTCTCACGCAGAAGGTAATTATCCAGCTCTTCCTCTCACCTCCTATCCATCAATCCCTCTTTCCAGCTCCTGACATTTACATTAGATTTCAGGGACTTAATTGGTATTCTTGTCCAATTGCTTGAAATGTGTAAGTAGGCAAGTGTTCAAAAACACCTACAGTGGGTTCCTGAGGGAAGTACAGGACAGTCTCTCTGCAAGTGTCCACCTTACTGTGTTTACAGTGCCAGGGCTTGGATGGACCATGCTTTTGCCTTACAGTGTGTGGGTCTTAAACCCGCAGCCCTCATGCTCAACTGAACTCACAGCTTCTTGCACTCTTTTAATGTGAACAATGTGTCAGGCAAATGGATGTATATGGAAGGCTGAAAGGAATGTGGATGGAACATGGAAAATCATTTTTTGGTTATTTTCACAAAGTCCTCCTAGTTTCCACCAATGTGATTTACAACCTGGCAAGTGTTTTTGACATTCAACACATCCTTCTTTCTCTCATGAAAAGTTGATGTGAAGTTGCTGCCCACAGAATATTTCCTTCTTTATTCTTTTTCCTCTGTTTATTAATTTCATTTCCATGAAGGCCATGCCAAGGGGTTTAGAAAAGGAAAGGTCACTGAGGGTCTCTGCGTTTCTCACTCTACAACCCACGCACACACACACACACACACAGCACCCCCAACATTTTCCCCTCACATTGTTGTTATTCTTGTCAAGCATGTTTATGGTGCTCCTGGTGGTGCCTGAACTACCAGCGGGCCCAGCCAAATGAAACATGGCACAGGCTGTGTGGTTCCTTCTTCCCTCCTCTCTCTGACTCCATTAGACCCATGCCTAAGCCGTATGGTCAGTCACAGCTGTTTACTGACCTTCCCTCCTCTAGGTTGTTCGGAATAATGAAAATGTATTCTCCTGCAGAACTCATTTAACCCTTTTACACATGAGTTAAACATGTGTCTTTGCAATAGCACTAAACCTATGTCTAAATGTGCCATTACACACTTGAAATCAGATTACCATAACCATGTCCAGAGAAAGTTCGGGAAGCACTGCCCACATTAAAGGGGTAAATGTAGTCTGTCTCCAGTCCCCTCATAACAACATCAGCAAATAAATTATAGCACTCAGATCAGTAAGGAAATCCACACAAATGAAAATTGTAACAGGCAGTTCGGAGAGTAACAGACTTCGACAGTGGTTCTTTTTAAAAGGTATTGGGACAACCGACTTGCAGACAAACCTTGACCTGCATTGCGTATAATGGTTTTTACACCTGATGCTGTAATAAACAGCCTTTGAGAACACACCAAATTTGTTCTCTAAGTACACTGGAGCACCAAGTCAATCTGAATGAAAGCCTAATAATTATAAATGTAAATATAAAATGTTGGCAGGATACTCACAGGGTTTTGCTTCTGGTTTGTTTGGCATCAGGAGCAGGAGCTTGTTGAAGAGCAGGAGAATCTCAGGGCGTCTTTATGAGATCCGGGTCCATCCGATTCAGAGCCTCCACAACGGCTCATCGCAGTCTGCTGGTAAGGCACTGAACAAAATGACTTGAATATTTTCAGTTTTCTGATTGACACTATATTTTAAATAGCCATTGTCATGTCAGACTTAATTTTATGTGTGTTTGGGTCTAATTTAGTCCAGTACTGAGTCATCAGTCCTGATATGGGACTAGTTATCAGGAAAAAAACACTCAACACACAGTGTTTACAGTATTTTATCTGATGTAACTGTCCCTTTTGCTGTCAAGCTTCAGTGAGCACCCACAGTACACAGAAACCTGTGTTTTGATGTTTGGAGGGGCAAAAGAATGACAATATTATAAGAATGAGGTCTAGTGAGGTCATCTCTGCACACCCCAACTCTTTACTGTGTCTGTCCCAGGGTTGATGGGTGCGGTCAAACCGCCCTCCACCCATTCCAGCAGCACAGACTCTGCCACGCCTGGCATCTGCAAGGAGTTGATTGGCCAGTCAGTAGCCCGTCTGCGTGGTTGTAGCGGGACAGAAGAGAGCATGGCAGACAAGCTGACTTCTGATCTGCACTGGGTGTATGTGGCGGTCCAGACCATATCTGACCTATACGACAGTCTGGATGATGACAGCCAGGAGAACGGTGAGATTTAACCTAAAATTCAATCTTTTATGAGTGAGAAGGTGAGCATACAAATGGGGATCCAAATAAATAGTGCTTTTGTTTTAATATTTAAGTTAAAGTTGATAAATAGTAAACTACAGACAGGTAACAGCTAGAAAAAAAATCACATTGCATATCATTTTTCTGTGCAATTGTCTGACACTGCGCAAAAACCAAATTGTTCATGGTTGTAGGAGGAGATTCCAATGCTTCCATTTATTCAGTTTCAATAAAATCAAATATTGTTAAAGAAATTGTCCAACTAATTTGCAGACTATTTTAAAAGACACATGATTACCTTCTTTCGTTTTCTGATTTACTGTGTAGATGAACTGTTATTATGGCTTTTTCTCCTGCAGTGTTTGTCTGTAACTTGGTGGCCCAGACTCAGCTGGTCAAGGCCACCACAGCCATAGAGAGTGCAGTGTTTGTTACCATGCAGTGGTTGGCCAGCGTTAAACCCTCCTCCGGCATGCTCTATACCGTCGCTGAGGAACTCAAGAGCCAAGTCAAGAAGATGGGAGGATTCTTCCAGCTGCTCATTCAGGTAAACACAAACAAATACCACATTGCATTAAAGGCCATGCAGCGACATTATATTGTGCTTTTCGTGGCATTTACAGTATATAAATGAGTTGAAATGAGTGCAAAATCTGAGCTGAACATTTTTTGTCAATTTAGGGTAGTGTTGGCAGAGGGTGGCTAATCAAAATGCAGAACATTAATTGACGTGTCTTAGCTCTGAGCTGTTTGAGCTCTGTCTATGGAAATGGCCAAGCGGAGGGATTTCTCAACCTTGAGCCCCAAACAGAACATGAATATATGGAAAATAAATCTAAATTCCTTACCAGCCTCAGCACCTAAACACACAATTTTCCTCTCTCACTCTTGATTTTTCACACTCTCTAGCATTTTAATTTATTTACTGACCCTTCAGACTACGTCGACCGTTTTGTTGGCTTGCTTGCATTGATTTACTGTTACATCAATTTTAATTCAACCTGCTTGTGCTGACTTGATGTTGACTGAAAATGAATGAATTTTCTCCCCATCCAGGGTTGTGAATCTGAGATCACGTCAATGGTGACGGAGGCACGGAGGAAGAGCAGTCAATGCCTGGATGCAGCGTTGCTTGCACTTGGCCACCTGGCGGCAATGACAGGCATGCAGCTGAATGCTGTGGAGCGGGGTGCCCAGGCCACAGGCAAGGTAACATCACCATTAATACCACAGCAGCTACTATCTCTGTCAAAGCTCTG
This sequence comes from Macquaria australasica, assembly GCA_005408345.1. Taxonomy (NCBI): domain Eukaryota; kingdom Metazoa; phylum Chordata; class Actinopteri; order Centrarchiformes; family Percichthyidae; genus Macquaria; species Macquaria australasica. Next base: position 285,464 of record SEMN01000354.1, read on the forward strand.
GGGTCCACTGTAATCAAGCCCCCACTCTACAATACTGGAGAATGGAATATTAGCTGTGTGGATCTCAGAGCAAGGAGGATGTTAGTGCGTGGGGAATTATTGAGCTGAATAAGGATATGGCATGTTTGGTTTGTTGATGTGCTAGTGCAGTGGTATCTCATATTATGCTGTGTAAAAGCATGGCAAGGAAATGTTTATAATTTTCAATGTTTTAAAGGTGCACAGCATTTAGTGCAAGGGGGGCGGTGAAGGACATGATAAGATTCTATTATATTTGTATACTTATTAGGTTTTTACTTTTACCCATTTCTCAAAAAACAGTCAAAACAACCACAGGGTATATTATAAGCACTGACAACCAGCATGGCTGAACCGAACAGCTCCCAGCAATGGGAGTCCACAGAATTTAAAGGACTCCCATTGCTGGAGACCATTTGCCTGACTGGTGATCTCTGGGGAAATGTAGTGTAAAAACACAACAGCAATGATCAATGAGAACCAAAGATGTCAAAAAGTGGGGGAAGAAGGAAGAGAGCGATTAATTGGCCAATATTGGATCATTGCAGATATCAGCATTGGTCTATATGTCAGCTGATAAGTCAGAAGAATTGCCCAACAGTGTCATGATAACAGTTTGTCGACCAGAGAGAACTGTTTATTTTTACACTGTAAAATGTGACGCTTAATATCTCTCTTGGTAACAATTCTTAAAAAACAAATCTAAGGAATCCGTATCAAGATTGTTTGTGCTATGTTATGTTAAAAGAAAATACTATCAGCTGAATGAAAATATGATTTATGTTATTATATGATTACATCTTTTCAGGAATCTGTTGTCATGTGTCTGCTGAAGGGGACCAATAAGGGTGTCCGCTCTCTCTTAGAGGAGAGCCTCACCATCACCAGAGAAATGCTGAGAGAGGCTCAGCTGGCCTACCCCAGGAACCCAGTAAGGGATCATAACCTGCCGTTGTCATTTGTTGCATGGAAATAGTATTTTAATCATCCTATCACACAAGTTGTCATAGTTATATAATTAGATTTTGTGTTGATAATTTACTTTCCGTAAAGCTGTAGGTAAATATTCTTAAAATGAGGTGTCATCATTGCTTACAGGTCCTGCAGAGCCTAAAATCCAAGATGCTTGATTTAGCCCGTGCTCTGCAGAGCTACATGCATGGCCATATCACGGTGAGTTTCAGCAGCGCAACCAACGTGGTAATGTTGTAAAAAGCCTTCTCATTTCTGCACATCTTTCAAAAGTTTTGTTAGAGTTTGAGGAAACTTTATCTTGATATTTGCAATTACATGGGTGTCAATTCAGATATGGACTACTATGTTGTGTTGTGGCATTCCTTTTGGTGTGGGGTTGAGAAGTTTATTAAAGAAGTAGTCAGACTTCAGAGAAAGATGACATGATTAAGCTGTAGTGTGACAGAAATACTTCCAACAAACAACTGGAACTTTTAACTTAACAAATTCAAAAGGCTTGGAATTCAATTAATGAGAAAACCACACATATTTTATTGTCAGAACTGTAGTTTTGTGTGGATGTATAATATAAGAACTTATTGGTGTCACTATATTGCCTAAACCACTTTAAATAATTTATTACTCTTTACTGTTTCATGGTGTGTTATATTCTAGTTTGCCGAGAATTTCATTCTAGATAAAAATTCAGAATGTTGGCATTAAAAATGGTCAAAATGAAAGAATTTGATTTATGGCATTAGCTATCGGCTATCTGCAGCTTCATTACAAAAACTACTGGTATTTGTTTGGGTAAACTGTGGCTGAAAGACAGTATACATGCTCAGCAAAGCTTCCCTGGATATGTAAAGGTTAAAAACAATCTTCCATCTTGACACAGGCTTAAATGTTACAGATTAATACCCACACCCACAGCAGCCCTGTTAAAGATGCCACTCAGCCTTTATTGCTCCTGTAAAGCTCAATGCTCTGTAGGCTTATCTTGCTGCAGTCGTCCCTTAGCGATCGTTCAGGTAATGAATGTGTTGAATGAAGTGGCATCAGTCACAGCTAACAGGCTTGTTTGCCGTTATCTTAGCCACACAAACTAGCAGTTTTTTTTGTTAAAACCAATCATTGACACATATAGGCGCTGGGGCATTTTGCTGCCCACAGTGTTATTGTAGTCAAATAAACCTGAGTTATAGCCTGAGGCAACTACTTTCATGTAACCAAGGACTGCACATGTGCATGATCATGGATTGTAAATGCATCTATAAATGTGTACTGTAGCAGACATTGTCGTTTATTAAACCAAAAAATGTTGGACTATTATAGTTTGCAGCGCTTCAGAAAAGGGCAATGATTCAAATGTTGGTATTAATGGAGAAGAAGTAGGTTTTTCAAGGAGTTATGGAATTGTCATTACAGTTAGTGGTCAAAACGCAATTATATGAGTGTGTACATGTTATGTTATTTAAGGAAAATGTGGGGACAAAAACTACTTAAACCTGACAATTTATAATTACACACACGAATGTGTGTGTGCAGTAGTTAAAGAAGTTAAATGTAGGTTAAAATAGCTTGTGTACAGAACTGTGTGCTGGAGTAAACTGCATGGCACAACAGCGTTTTCTGCTGTACTGTTCTGTTTATGTCATAGAAAAGGACACATCACAATGGAAGCCCCATTCATTCAGTGACATCATGTGCAGCTGTGTGTGTGTGTTTGCATGCATCTGTGTGATTCTTGAAGTGGCATTAGGCTACATACAAAATTGGAACTGACAACTAAAAGATCCCTGGTTAAAACATCAAGACCGGTTGGGAGAATGGGGAATATTAGGATAATAATTTGTTGAGTAACACTCCCTCAAGCAGTAACTGTTAAAGTGCCTTTGAGCAAAGATCTCAACTGCCCTGCGGCTTCAGCAGAGCTGCTCTGTGGTTAACAATTGAGTATGTGTATATAAATTGTATGTTGTCCAATGGTATGATCTTGTATGTGTATGTTTGTGTGTGTGTTACATGTAGTACTATTTATTTGGTCCGTTTTGTATTCATTTTTTGGGTGTGTTCATGTTTTCAAACAGGAGAGGGAGACTGACCCAGAGGAGAGGGAGGAGGGGGAGGAGGAGGCCTCCGCTTCCCATTTTCAGAGACTGAGGACTACAGCGACCAAGCTGTTCCAGCTGAACCAGGCCATCAGACAGCTGCATTCCTCTCTGTCTACCGCCCTGCGAGGTGAAGCTTCTGACATGCACACAGCCTGGATGTTTAGCTAAAACTCTTACCCAGTGTAACTTACATTGTACAGCAACAGTATACATCCCCTGGTCAAAAACATTAGAAGAAACAGTATGTCAAGGGCCAAAGCCAATTGTAATTGCTTTTTTTTCCTTCACTACTTCAATTCATAAGTATGATTTTCTAAATGCTCAGTTACAGTATAATACAACAAAGAGGCCATTTCAGGAAAAAGCTGATTCGTAAAACTTCACGAATACATCATTAATGAATATTAAAGAAAAGGTATTTTACTATGTTTTACTTTCTATTACTAAAAACTAAAATGATTAAAAATGTTGCTCTTGCATCAAAGTACGTAGTTCTGTACCAACTTGACAGCAACTGAATAACTTCATTTAATGATTTGTCAGTGCATCCTTGCGTATAATGAGCTATTATGCTGTGACAGGTGTAGGTTTATTGGGTGTTTTTATTACAGCTTAGCCTTGTCTCAGCCAATCAAAGCTTATTCAGTTTTATAATGTGGCATAAAATTCTTATTCTTGTCTTCAGCTATAGTTGCTGTAGCTACTGTAGCTTTTGAGTATAAGAGTTTTGATGGTTGGTTAGTGGGCAAAGTGGCTGGCAGCATGGACAAAAACACCCTCAGCCAAAATGAACCAGATTATTGTTTGATGTTGTAAGTTTCCCTTCTTCTATCTGTCAATCCTCCTTCCAGGAAAAGACAGAGACTCCAACCTCAGCAGCTGCGGAGAGCTGATCTCCTCCTCTGCCAAGGCTGTAGGTGAGCTGATCACTGGTCTGTCCAAGGAGGGAGCATTGGCGCTGTCCCCGCAGCATCCCAGTCTTCAGAGCGTCATGGCTGTACGAGACGAGCTCCACTCTGCCCTGCAGTCCCTGTCCTCCTCCTGGAGCCAAGAGGGGGCAGGAGAGAGCAGAAGCTCTGTCACTTCAGATAAGAGCACTGAAGATGAAATCTTAACCAAAGAGAGTTCTAGCACTCACAGTGCTCTTAGAAATCGAGTCGTTAGTAAGATAGTGTACTGTCTCCCTCCAGGTGTGTCGCCCAATGGCAGCCCACACTGGGTGTGATGTGCATTTATACTATGTGTCCTTCTTTATAATGTGCTCACATCATGTACGATTTACTATAAAAAGGAACTGCTGATATTGAGAAAACTTTGAAGTGAGCCTCCGTCTGGGAATAACAAGTGGGTTGTGCAGCAGACACTGCAGACTTCTTTAGTGTTGCCATCCAAGTTGATTAAAAAAAAAGTTTTGTTATATTTGCATACAACCAACTCTGCTTTCTTAATGTGAGCAATATCTGCATATTTTCAGGGCTATTTTTCACATTACAAAGAAAAAAATAAATGTGGCAAACATATTAATTCAATATGGATGCTTCAAAACTACATCAATAATTCCTATCACTGTGTCACTTCTGATATGGTGTAAAAAGCACTGCTGTCAAGATGTGCTGTAGGTTCTTTCTTAAGTCTAGTAATAATTTGCTACTAAGACCTTTTTTAAAGGTATTTCGGATACAAGTATTGGGACAGATTTCAGTCACCAGAATGTGTAGAGTTTAACAGAGTCATTCATGATGGATAAACACAATTAGGAACAGTAATTTGCTGTAAGGAGAATGTTCACTTATGCTCTACCAGGGTTAGGGTTCTGTTGTACTATGTTTTTCAGAGGCCACTAAATTATTATTTGTTGCATTTCATATTAATTCATATGTGCAAGATTTCAATATGCAGCAGCTCGGGTAGTGTTTTGTAAAAAATAATGAAATGATTTCTCCCCACTCTGCTGTATATGATTTCTTTCTTGTATGAAGGAGTGTTTTGTTCTCATATTTACATAAAGTTTTGCTCTTGTATGTTGTATAACACGTACTGTAACAATTTGCACTCAGGAGAGACATGTATACAGTGTTTCCTCTTAATACATGTACTTTCACAAAGCAATGTTTTCCTTTTTTTTATGTCCTTTTAGTCTTTTGTATCACTTTGGTAAATTGGTAAATTTAATGTCAAAATAATTTAGCAACTTGTACTTCTGCAATAAATTCATGCGGCTTAATTTGACAAGGACCCAAACCTATTCAGTAAACCATGGACTCCTGGTGAAGACTGCACCTATAATGAGAAGATGTGTATTAGTTGTGAATTGGCACTGGAATACAGTACAGTCTACGTTGTAAGTGGGGAAATATTTAACATTCATGCAAAACATTCATATGCACGTTCCTTGTAGTGAATTAAGTACTAAAATTATTTCACAAGAGTCCACAGATTATACAGTTTGTTTGTGAAACCTGTAAGTTAATATTTTATACATTCATCTCACTGTTGATTCATAGGGAGTTAAATTGTGTTGTAATTATTGATTTACTAATATTGGTAGGGGACTGCCTGGTGGTTCCCTATTTTGGGAACTACTGCATCAGACCAAAGCATCCCAAACTTTATTATGTCATGACTTTATCCATTAACGGATTCACATTCATTTGTGTATTAAGTCATTGTGCAAGCCTCTAGCTTGACTAGACACCCTGGAACCCACTCAAGGGCCCCTGGATGTCCATGAACCCTACATTTGGTAACCCTCTGCTCGATACAGTGGAGGTTACACCCACTCCTCTCTGCAGCTTCCTCTGCATCCTCCCTTCATGCTCTGTGGAGCCAGCTACCATCAGGGTTCCCTCTGTGCTTTAGTGACGGACTAATAGAGTGTAACTGAGAAGAAATACTTTGATAAACTTTACACTTAAACGTCGCTTTAAGGAGTGGTTGCATGCTGCGTTCACAGACACGACGCGATTGGAATGAGAAGACGCGCAAAAAAGTTTTTAACAAGACGAATAATTCAGGTAAAACAACCGAGTCGTTTTGTTTTTTATGTTTGACCATAATAAGAAAGCACAGTAAGATGAAATTGCATTTCATTCTCAGCTAATATAGATGCTTTTTTCAGGATGCACTGGCTATTGGTCCCCAATTTAGGCCTGCTTGTAAGTACTTAATCTTAAATTTACGTTTTCACTCCTGATAGTGTAGACAAACACGTCTTGATTTTTTACCAGGCAAATTGTTTCAGATTTGTGTAAAACGCCCATATCTCAATAGATTACATTTACTGACTAATTTCTCTGTGAAAAACAATGAAACGCAAAATGCAAAGCTCACCGTGTTTACTGGTGTGGGATGGTTGTTTTCTAAACAGGGCTTACAGGTTGTGAAGAAATTGTCTTAATAATCTTATAATAATATGATTTTATATTGTTCATGCCTGGATGTTTTTCTGTCTTTGTATTATATTTGTGAATGAAATATGCCCTGTGATCAAGTGAGTTTCTTATCACATTATTGCACTTTTTCTGTATTATTTTACTCCTGGATTATAATGCCTAGATGTTCCTGGTCAATAGCAAACTAGTCATTTGTCGCTAGTTTAAATACTGGCGTTTGATTGGCTAGAAAGTCAATTAAGGTTATCCAGGTGGTTCTAAATTAGTGCGCGAGGTAAAATTGCAGGACATTAACTTCTCTTTCGCGCTACAGGTATCACTCACTGTTGAAATGATTAAAATTAATACAAAATTGAACATAACCTCTCTTTTTTTTTCTTCAATATATGATGTAGGAGCTCAAAAATACATGGTGAAATGTTCAGTTAGGGCTTGGCCGAAGAGACGCAGGCGTTCTTCGCCCCCACCTTGTTCTGTACAGCGTTATCTTATTAGAAAAGAAGACTATGTTGTGTGGCTTCATACCTTCAGCAATGAGCTAAACTTAAACTTATGTTTCAGGTTTGTTTTCACAGCTATATATCAGGTGAGTCACTCTTTCTCTTTCTCTTTTCAGTTAAACACCATTTCTGTCAAGAGACTGTTAGACAAAGTAGCTAACCTAGCTGGTCTGTTTGACCTTGCAAGTAACCCTAACGTTAACCACCAACTAGTAAGCTAAAGGTTTCACTAACCCTAAGAGGCTAAGTAGCATAAATGGTAAAGTGCTTCAAAGAGTTGTCATCCAAATTACGCACTTTCTCACGCACCTCCGTTTTATCTATCTGAACTTTCAATTATAAAATACCTACATTTGAATTTTAAAACAGAAATAATAAACTCCAAGAAAAATTCAAGTTTATTTTATTTGTAGTTTACACACACACACACACACATACACAAAGATTTAACAGACATTTATGTAAGAAGCGGGTCAAAGAGGGATTCCTCACTGGGATGCCTGGGTGTGTGGCAGGTGCCAGTGTTCAACAGCACCTGTCTTAGGTGAGCAGAAAGGGATGGGATATTGACATCATCATTTAACTGGTGGCTGGAGGTAAGTTCTTAGTAAGTGCGTTTCCATCCACCTGTTTTTATGCACATTTTAAATTTGTGTAGAAAAAAACCTGAGTGGAAATGCTGAAAATTAGGGGGGGTTTATGCTTGGCTGAGGTGGACAAGCTGGTGTAGTCTATAGATAAAAACAAAATGCAACAAAGTGACAGAGTGACTAGTGCTCTTTTAATTACATCGTCTTCTGCAGTGGTTCAATGGCACTGGAGAATTAGCACCACCAACTCTTTATCATGATGCGTCCAACTCTTAATATTTGCATAACAGTAGTGGATGGAAATGCAGATTAATTCCCATTTTCTTTTGCTGATTTTCTGAAAAAAATCTATTAAAATTAATTTGCACTAGATTTGGATGGAGATTTGACTTGAGTGTTTGACGGGTGCGAGTGTTTAACAGCACGTTACTTGTCTGTCATAGGTGAACAGAAAGGCTTGGAACATTTACATCATCATTTGGCTGGTGAAATGTAGCAATCTGTCTAACCTGTTCTCACATTATTATTGTCATTTTATTTTAATTCAGACAGTGGCGCTGCTCTGCCACTGGTTGTAATCTAGGTGCCAAAGCAGTGGTTGTAGCATAGAGCCCCAGATATGATCTGAACAGAATTAAAATGTCCTTGGGGATATCAGAATCAAGTCAAAACACTGTTTCAGCCAGATTTTTTACCAATGCTGTCTGGTAGGGATCTCTCCACTAATTTCTTCTTTTTTCTTTGTTGAACAGCCTTTACACTGGAAGCCAGAACCCTGACATACGATGAGTCCTACTATGAGTATGTGCCTGATCGCCTGCAATGGAACAGTGCAGGGGACCTGTGTAACCAGCGCTCCGGGGCCTTAGCCAGTGTCTCTGACTCAGTAGAGAACCAAGAGCTAACCAGCTTTTTAAAATCCTTAAACATCTCTCAGCCTGTGTGGATTGCCAGGAAAGCCATGCCACATCTGACAAGTAGGTTCAGTGTGCCATTTGTGACACTTTATATTAACATATTAGCACCCTGACTCTTTAATAATAGGCTCATTGTTTTTTTATGTCCTAGACACCTTTCCGCCCACTCACTGACTTAACAAAAAGGGTAATACAATATAAAATGGGATTGACGATGCTGCCATACAACACTCTTAGCCACAGTGAATAATGTTTCCTAAGTGTTTACAGTAGGAATAGGACCACAAAGTGGAATTTTATGATTAGGTCCAAGAGCTAATTCAAGAGCTGTGCCAGGAATTTTCCTTCATAGTAATGCCTTTTTCTTCTCTCTGTGTGGGGTGAAACCAAAGGTTCCTCTGAGACCCTGATTCTGGAGTTCACCGGGCGCTCGGACAGGAAGCATGCCCGTCTCCTTCACAAGTTCCCCTCCATGGGCTCAGTGACCGTTTGCACCCGTCTCCGCTTCGATCCAAATTGCTTTGGAATTTCCACCATATTCTCTTATTCCATCCAGTCATACATTAATGAGTTCCAGCTCCGCGCAAACTCGATCCAGGGCAAGTTTGTGCAGCTGGCTCTGCTGGTCCATGGCATTCATGGACCTTACCAAGAAGCCTTCGACCACGACGACTCTTGGCACTCTGTGTGCGTTTCTTGGAGCCAGAATGGTGGACACTGGGCACTATTTACTGATGGCATTGTGGTCTTTAGGGGCTATGGCCTAAACAGTTCCGACAGCATTGGACGTGATGGCCTTTTCATTATCGGGCAGGAGCAGGACACCTTTGGGGGCTCATTTAAGAAGGATGAATCATTCTCAGGGAGCATCACAGAACTGCACATATGGGATCGGGTACTGGCGAGCAGCGAAATCTACATGATGGAAAAGGAGTGTTCACCCATTTCCTCTGGGCTGGTGTTCAGGTGGAGTGGAACAGCCATGGAAATAGAGTCCTCCCTTACGAAGCTGTGGAGAGACAGCCCATGTCGAGGTACATTTGTTAGGATGCAGCATGAGGACAGGGGAAGAAGCTGAAGGGTTACCAGAATCACAGGGAAGTTCAGGAATTAGTTTACACCATAAAAGACAAAAGAGACTCCAATATATCCACACAGTCCAATGGTATAGTTGAGCCTTACTTTCAGATGCTGTTTACAGTTGAGCTAGTTTTGCACTGGGACTGGGTGGGGTTGCTATGCAGAAAAAAACAATCACATAGAGACCATTTGAAAGTCATTTTGGACTACTCACTTTTCAGTAACATGCCAAGATCTGAGCTGGCCTGATGTGGTAAACTCCACCCATCTGGCATTCCAAGCAGGGTAAAATAACTGCTATGAATAAATTGTAGATACTACTAGATCCAAATCTGCTCTGTCTCTGCTTCATCTTCCTCTATGCCCATGCTCCTCTCATCTCTCTTATCAGGCCCAATTATGATGTAATTTACATAGATGTTGGTTGAGGCTAAAAGGTGGTATTATATACTTGGAATAACATGCTTTAAGTACTAGTCTTAAACAGTGGCAAAGCATCACTATATATATATAATTATAATTATAATTTTTTTTTAAATTTATTTAATTTTTTTTTTGCTAAAGACCAAGATAAGACTTATGTTCCAGACTAACTTAAGAAAATGTCCCGATCTAGAGCTAGGTGAACTGCTAAGTTCACAAATTTTATTATCTTATCATATATTCTCCAACCTGACCCTCAAATGTATCTTGGAGCTTCTCTCCAGCAGATAAATGCACCAAACTGGCAGCGTTTCAAATCAGGCTGCACCCAACTGGATAACCAAGAATTGAGTAAAAAACATAATAAAAAGCAAAACAAAAGAACAATCATTGTGTTTACAATGATGGATTATCTACTTACATACAAACAGTAAATTAACACGCCTGCACACACACACACACACACACACACACACACACACACACACACAATCTTTTCCTTTAAGCATTACTGGCAGTTTAATGACGAAGGAAAGAGGAAGGAAATCTCTGTCTGTCTTGCTTCCTCTTGCTCTCACCCTCCGATGAATAAGGGAGATGGTGACCAAGTTGTAACAGTAGGGCTCCTAATGGTTCTTGTAAATGTTTTCTGAGTCACGTCACTCTGAATCCCACCCTTCAAAACAAACTTCCCATTCTGACATCATGCTCCCCAGTGAGCAGTGAGTCCAAAACACTGACTCCCCCTTCTGGAACTGAACATGCAGAAAGGATAGTGCACTTGCACTCCTTCAGTGATTTTCAGTTACAGTGCAGGAATTCATTTGCCAATCTTTTAAAGATTAGAGTGAGTCAGGGTAAGTGTACAGTAGCGGTGGAAGGACTGGCTGTTGACAGGATTAATCCTTACACTTTAACCAACATGGCAGTGCTTGATGCGCTGTAAAACTCCTTAGTTTTCCCTTCCTCTTTCTCATCAGACCAGTTCAGACATACGTGTGTAAACAGCGTACACCTGAATAATATATAGTATGATTAAGTAATTAGTGTTTGTCAGTATTAATATAGAAATATAATATAGTATATAATTTAATAAAGCAGTATAACATATTAACATAATATAGTACAGTATACATATAGTATGGCTTATAAGATGTAGTATAAGAGGAAAAGCAGTAAAGTACCAGCAATAAAGCATAGAATAATAGAGCAGGGGTTCTCAAACTTATTACTCAAAGATCCGCATCTGATTTTTATTCAAGGTCACAGCAGTTAACGTTGGTACAATTGGGAAATAAGCCACATTAAAACCACATTCATCTGGAGGATCGCTGTAAATGATCTCCAGCTACACTATATATTCAACGTCACTAACAATTTATTGATCAATATTGTATGTATGTATTTCAAAATAGAAAACGTTACACTTCATAACGTATTGTTTTCATAACACGAGGTTTGGGTTGGGCCCGGATTGACTTGCTGTTTGGTCCAGATGCGGGCCGAGATCCGGACTTCGAGAAGTCCTGTGATAGAGTATCAAATATAATTTAGCATTGTATAATATAGCATAATGTAGTTTAAGATAAATATAATATATAACAGAATACATAAATCAGAAGCGTTCCATTTTACACCTAGGTGGGATGATGCGGTGGCTGTGAACATGTGTATATTACATATAAACATGTTATAAGTGATGCTGTGAAGCGTTGACATGCAGCTAATGAAACCCGCCTTATTCTCCTGCCTTGAATTACATCTTGATGAGCTGTTTTAGTTTTTTTTTACTTTGCAAGATTTCTGAAGTGTAGCATTATCCACACTACTGTGACTGGACATGACATTCAGTCTTGATGTGTCCCTCTTTTATTTTCAGGACTTTAACATTAAGAATAACCTTCACCATTTCCTTCACTAGGAAACATCACCGTCTTAGCAAATTCGTTCTTGGACTCCCTCCTGGACGGAAATTCTTTGCAGAATCAAACGTTGTCCTTTGAGTTGTTCCACAGTCCTCAGTCTGATTGTGGCATCTTTGACCCTGTTATTGGAAGCTGGGGCCTATCCAAGTGTGACTCATTCAGAGGGGCCGTCTGCCAGTTTAAGAAAGGTACCAATAATAATAATGTCAATGAATTTTTGTGCATTTTATTTTTGAAGTAACGTGATGATTTGGTCTGCTGTATCTAACCCTGAGAAACCATGAAACTAGAGCATTACCTTAACATTGGCATGCAATCCAGTACAGTAGTCTTGTAATAAATACTGCCTTTGCATAATTTAGACTTTTTAGTTGTTGACAACTGTCGCAAAGAGCATTGGATCTATTGAAATTTCTAAAGCTGTGTGTGGTCTTTCTGTAATAGTCTTTCTGTAATAGATTGCATTATATTGTATTATATTTGTCTCTGTTTCTGTCCGCAGAAGTGCTGGATGTTTTGACTTTACCAAAGACACCATTCTTCAGTAGATTGATCAAGGATCCTCTGACCAAACCTGTGAGTTGGACAGTTGAGCTCTCTGTAGCACATCATCACTTTAGTGGTACAGTACGATAAATTAACAAGAACTCATCTTGGTGATATTGGTGCAGAGGCAGCTCAACAACTGAGAATGAAGGTAAGACTGATATGGTAAAAAGATAAAAGGATTTCACAACTTTGCATCTCAAGTAGAATTAACGTTTTCAATCAAACTCAGATTTACATTTCTAATACCAGACATGCAATTATTGGAATGCCATAAAGGTATTAAATCATCTTAGAATAATAACTGTTTCTGAATAACTTCCCCAACACTGGATGTTTGCCAGGACTAACTTACTGGGTCAAAATCCTAGAGAATCTGTTGTACTTGGTGAAGGGAAGTGATTGTGATCCTGAGGTGTATAGACAGGGAATTAGTGAATTAGCAGCATTGCATTACTATCACTTCCACTTTCCCCAGGTAGATAAAGTTCAAAATCATTATCCATCCTTCTTTTCCTTCAGGTCATGGAGGAGCTGAGCGTTAACACCTCCAGGGACAGAGATCTGACCTTGCTGCAGCAGCTGACCCAGGCTGTTCTGCATATGGTGGAGACTGGTGGCCCGAACCTCCTCACCTCCAGTGATGTCCTCTACCTCACCCAGATGATTGAGATGGACCTGACTGCACCGGCTAGCACTCACTTTGCTGGAGCTGACGCAGCAGAGGTCATGGTGTCCATTGCTACCAACTACGTAAAGATGGCGAGTTTGATGCTGGAGCCCCACATGGCTACACAGTGGATGGGCCTAACAGAGGATGAGGTGAGGGGGTGACCTGTGTTTATCTGTTTTCCCCCAAAACAGTTAGATTTTTGTATTTACCCCCAAAAAATACCCCAAAATAACAGCACAAGTGCACCCTGGGAAGTAGTTAGTATTGTATTGTAGCCAAGGAAACCCTGTCTAACCAGTCAGAAAAATAAACCAAAGATGTTTCTGGGTTATATGGAAGAACCCTATTTGTAACTAAATTTAACCCAACAGTCGCTTTTATCTCAGCAAGGTCTCCTCCCATGTTTATATAACATAATTTTGGTCCCACTTTAAGGGATGAGGTAAAATAATTGTCTCAACTTTCTTAAACCAGGAAAGTCATAATTTCTTCTCCATGAATCTGTCTGACTTTTTGTTGTTGGGTCTGTATTTCTTGTACAGGTCAGCGTGGGGCCATTTACTGTTGTCAAGAGCATTGACAATCTCACTGAAAGTCTTGCAGACATGCTATCTGCTGAGGGAAGAGGCTTCACTCTTTCTACCAAGAACATAGGTAATAGAAACATCTTCAAAGAAAATATTGATTATCTGTCTGTGCTTAGTTCGAAATACTTGGCGCCACGGTTTCAATGGAGATCAAAGTTGATGGAGAAATTGCTGAAAGATGAAAAAAGGATTTTACAGCAGAACATATTATTCACAAAACTGTCTACGACACATTTCACTTGAAGAAAAAAGGCCAGCATTCTTTGATGTGGAGCTTCAGTATTGCAATTTCTACTTTTTTCTTGTTTGTTTATATTTAGGCTATTCTGACTTTCTTAGTTATATTGCAGTCCTTCATCTCCTTGTTTTTACAGTGGTTACAATCATTTTTTATTCACTGATAAGTCCATACCATGTATAATGCTATTGACCCAAACCATTGGTAGCTCTTAGGTTTGTAACACAGATAAATAAAAATATTCTTGCATTTATACTCATGGTTACGACTATTGTTAGTCTGACTCTATTGTCTGGGTGTCCTCTGCTGTCTTTGTTGCCAGATGTGTACATGAAATGGCAGAAGCTCTCTGAAGAGAGCTCTAGTCAAGTCTTCAAGCCATCTGCGGTCAGCTCTCACACAGCCAGCAGCAGTGGTCAGAATGAGTTGCTTATCCCTGACACTGAGCTCCAGAGGATACACACACTGGGTAGGAAACATGTACACACACACGAAAATTATCATAGAGGCTAACCCAAATTAGAAGGAAAAACGTATGTGCCCACACACACACTCATGACATGTCTATTACTTGATTTGGTATGTAGACGACATGCACATGCCCAAAACCACAAAGTGGTGTTTGAAGTGTTGACAATGCAAAATTGAAGTGATGCTCAGCAAAGTATTTTGTATCACTAAAAGATAAAAATAAAACTGATTTTCTCCTCTCTCTCTAATCAGGATATGAGGAAGTGATGTTTATTCATACGCACTACAGCCGTCTGAGTGAGATTGTGTCTGGAGCACAGGAGCCTCCACTGAGGCACCAAGAGAAAGTAAAAAGGTTGGCTGTCGTTTGCCTGTTGTTGTCTTCTCTTCTGTTCTACTGTAAATGTTGCTGACTATTCTGAAACAGAGTCAACTCTCACACACACACACACAGACACACACACACATACACAGAAACAAACAAGTAAAGTATCAGTAGCATATTTTACATGACCTCAGCCTTACTTTAGGGGCACCATAGAATGTGGAATCATTTGAACAAATGTCACATTACTTTCAGCATTTACCTTTTTAAAAGTTTGTCAGGAGAATAATCAAACTGCAACATTATGAATACATTATGACAAGATTATATTCACTTAAATTTGGGCTGCTCCGGTTTCAACCAAATAAGGTGTGCTTGCACTTTTACTTTCATCATTTTGAAAAAGTAGGGATAATTCAGACAGTGGATACTAGTAGTTTAGATTTAAGCTTTTAATGTATTTATGACCTTTAAGTTGTAAGATATTAGTGCTAACCATTGTCTGCCTTCCCAGAATTCTCCCAGGTCACCTGGCCTCTGCTGTCATATCAGCCACCATCCGTGATGCCTCCAAGGCCCAAACCATCCCTGTGGCTGTCGAATACACCCTTTCCTCATCACATGTGGTATAGTCCATTGTCCACATATTTGGCAACGTTAACAACTTGTTAAGATGGATACTTTTCAGAGTACAGATTTGTTTTTGTTTTTTTAACGTTCTCAACACTTTCAGGTCTGGCTTGAAACTGAAAATCATGCTGATGAAATGTTTTCATTATTCTTTGGGAATAGCAGTTGAGTTATAGTTATAAGTTGTCACCCTTTGATAAACCCAAATGCAGTATGTCACTGCACACAAATTTTCATCTCCCAGCAAGCAGCACATGGCTTTTATCCATGTCGCTTTTGGCTGGTTAGAGTCCATGGTGATATAGTAAGAGAGAAATAGACAGAGAAGGAAAACAATTGCAAATGTGTTTCTGTTTCTAGGTGGAGTATTCCCAGCGTGTTGCTCCTGTTTGTGCCTTTTGGAATTTCAGCTTGATGTAAGTTTGACCAACAACACAGTCACATGAACAGCCCTGATAAATTCACGTGTGATGAAGAGGTGGTCTCTTATTGTGTATATATATATTTATATATTTAATTCTCCATGTTTGATACTAAATGTCTCTGAAACTAATTGAGTGTGTGTTGTGTGTTGGTGCTTGTGTATTATGCTGTATAGGCATAATCATACCAATAGCTGGTCCGGTGATGGTTGCAGGGTGACCTTTGCCAGCTCGGGTGTCACTTCCTGTCTATGTAACCACACCACCAACTTTGCAGTGCTGATGAATTACCTGGAGTCGAAGGTAACCTGTGAGATATGTTGTGATGCAATTTAAACTGTGGTTAAGGTTATGAGTGGTGTGGTGACATTTAAACTTAAACATTTAGACATTAAAACGTATGTCATATTGATCATATGTGATAGTTGTTTTTTTCCCTCTTGTGACAGAAATGATTTACATCTAAATTTAAATGTTGCTGATGTGAAATTTAAAACCAGGTCGTGATCTTTGATTTCTAAAATTGTGGATAGGATATATAATACACTGTATTAACCTACAGGTGTCACTCCCAGTGTGCCTATCCTTTTGAAAAATGCATTAGTAGAGCTGTTTTGTTCTGTCTATTCAAAGCACATAAAAGGTAGTAAAACAAAGAAAAATCAAAACCATCAGCAGTACTTTGACGTTTTTAAATTGTGCATTTTTGGCATATAGCTGTTACACAAATTCAGCTATGAGGTAGGAATTCAGTGTCTTTGAGAAGGCATCAGATGGATCAAACCTGTGATATTTTGTCAACATTCTCCTCTACCTCTCTTCTTCTCTGTCTCTCTCTCACACAACTACCTTTCCCCTCTGTCCCAGTGGAGTCCTGAGGAAGAGCTTATTTTGACCAAGCTGACGTTCATCGGCTCTGGAGCGTCTCTGTGTGCGCTGGTGGTGACCTTGATGCTGTTCACTGTGCTGGAGTGAGTAGCTGATTTTCCTGTCCTGCTTACGTGCAATGCCAACATAGTTGCCTGGTTTCTGTCTGTTTGAGCCAATCCACACAACTCAGCCTCAGACCCTTTTTTTGTTGCTAAATTCATTATAAATTTACAGTAACACAAGAGTAAAGTAAAATGTATGTATAATAGTGTTTTTGAAGATACTAATAACTGAGAATTTTGATATTTAAATCAGATTATTTCTGTGCCAAGAACATGAGAAATCAAAGTTTTAAAAGAATTTTATTCTCATCACGGAAAAGAAGCTCTAAAAATCAATTTAACTGATATCAGTAATAATAACAATGTGACACTAATAACTGATCAACTGTTAAGAGTCAGTTCAAGTTAAGGGCTTCCCATTGGCCAATGTAGGACTTTAAAATTCATTTATTCACTTAGGAAATTTGGCTCTCAGTTGATCCGCCAATCTAATTGCATCAATTTAAATCCATAGAAATAAGTTCTTGCTGGCACTCATGATGTGAATACATTACATTTTGTCTGTATGTGTGAACCACTTGTGAAGTTCATAGTATTTTTTAAACATAGGTACTGTATCTTGAAATTAACCTACCAATTTGGATGATGTCTAAAGTCATGTTTTATAAGGTGACATTCTCTCCCATACACTAAAAAGAGAGGGATAACTTATTGGCACTGTATTGCTCGTGCTCTGTTCCTGAGGCTGCTATGAGTATTGACTAGTGGTAATCCAGTAATTACTGTGGTCCACTCTGAAGGTTTATGGCGGCATCCCACAGCCATTAATTAACATTAGGGTCACTGAGGGATCACAATCAGCTGGAGAGGACCTGCCCTGACGATTTATGACTGTCCTGAAATCAGAGAGTGCAGCCATGCAGTTCACACACATGCTGGTGTATGATGTACATGCATTTGTGTACTTAAATACACACACATCGCACACACACACAAACACACACACAAAGTAGCTGTACACATGTCCATAGATGCATGCATAATCACACTATGAAATTATGGTGGTCGCAAGCAGTGATGCAGATATGAAATTAGTCTAAATAGGCTGAACCCATCAGGAGGTAATGAGAGGCCTCTCTAAACCAGATTCAGTTGTCTGTGTCATTTATGTTATGTATGAAATATTTAACCTATTGATGCCATCTAAAGACAGTGTTTGTTCCCAGAGATAGTATAATGTACGACTATCTGGTACATGAGCCGTATATACACTGTCTCCTAGCATAATATCGATCAGATATCAACAAATTGCAAGTTTAAGCATGACGTGTTAAACTCTCTCAGACACATCTCACCTTCAAACCAAAAATAAAAAGAAAGGAATAAATGAAAAACCTAGATCTGGAATGATACAGCAACACGATCAAGAGGGTGGAAAGTTTGGAACAAGTTGAATCCATAAACTGATTCAAAGCACTCAAAGCTAATCAGAGTCAGGTATTTTATAGCCTTGGATATTACTGGTTTTCAGTCACTCTACGGAAATATTGAGCAATCAGCCAGTCCATTAGTCCAACACTGTGGTACAGAATCAAATATCTTGACAACTATTGTATGGATTGCTGTGAAGTTTGGTGCAGGCAGTCATGGTTGCCAGAGGATGAATCTTTTTTTGTTATCCCCTCACTTTTGTAGGACTAGCAGCCACCAGCACTACAAAATGAACACTTGTCTATTACTTCAGCTTATGACGGGATACTTCTGAAACAAACTAACTGAATTATTGTCACCTTTGCTTTGAGAGTAATGTTTGCTAACATAATAATAATATCATGCTAAATGTTACATGCAAAATGTCTGCATGTTAACATGCTAATAACACTCAGCTCAAGGCATAACTGAGAATAAAAACAGCTCTGGTAAACTTGAAGGTATAATGTCCTAAATGGCCACTGTATAAGGGAAGTGCCCCTTTTATTAGATAACATCGTGGCCTTTTCTTTTCCATTTTTCATTCATCCATCAGTTTTGTTTTCTTGTTTTCAGCCTCAATTGGCCGCTTGCATAGACTTGTTATGTTAAGTTACCAAAACTTTCTACTATGCTTTAAAATGTACCATTTTTTGTTATCACACTGTTGTAATACTGTCACTTCTGGCATATCTCATTTTAAGACAAGATCTGACAAAAAATTTGGTATCCTCGTCTCTGTCCATAGTATCCCCAAATCCGACAGGACGTCAATCCATAAGAACCTGTTCATCGCTCTGATCTGTGCCCAGGTGATTCTGCTCTGCAGCGGCTCAGCCATTCACAACAAGGTACAGGTAGACAACTGAAACATCAGATTTTATTTACCAGTACATGGGATTTAATTTTGTTATACCAAGGGGCAGACAGGGGACAAATGAAGGTGAATGACAGACAGTAACTGTTGACGAATACAGTATGTTGGATTCTGTCAATCTATGCATGAAAAATAGATTGGCAGTCGAAGTTGGAAGTTGAAAATGGGAGCAGCTTAACAAAAGATACCTATTTTGTTAAATACAAGGAAGCATGCTTTTTTTTTTTTTAAAGCAAAAGTTTAAATATTGTTATACAGGAATGTTATGTTCAACAATGACAATTAGAAAAAAAATTCACAATAAAATAAACTAAGTAGTATATATCAAGATTTCAAAAACATTATAATCCTCTCAATACCCATTTTACCCACATGCTTTCTTTGGCTAGATAATTATAATAATTTGAAATGGCTGTTAAGCTATTGTCTACCTTTTTTTACATTTAAATGTTAACCCACATCACTGTGTTTTTAATAGCTCCCTTAATGAGACTTGAAGTCCAGATTCATACTGGGGTTTCTAGTAAAACAAATGCTTTGGCATTGGATGTTACTTAAGTGGCCACTAATGTTGTATCCATCAGCTAAAACACATGGTTCAGTCTCTCAGTAGTCACCCAATGGCCTGTAGTTGGTTTGACCCCTGGTCCTTTGACCCCAGTTCATGTCAGGATGGGCTTTATCCCTGGGGGCAGGTGGCCGCTTGTTGGAAATTCATCAAATGGTTTCATATGTGTATATATAGGCTGACTGACCACCAGGAAGGTAATTTTTCAGATTTTAACAAGGGTTTTAACTCATGGTTTGGGCCAATCTGGAGTTATTTACAATGAATTAGTCTGGATGGCTTCATTGTTTTGCTACAGACACTAACACGCTTCGATAGGATATATTGATGCTGCTTGACATATTTGGTAGTTGCAGGGATTTAATCTGCAATATAATAGGTAATCTATTGTCTTTCTTATCATTAGACCAATTCTATTTGTTCTATTTAATATCTATATATATCTATATATATCTATATATATATATATATATATAGATATAGATATAGATATAGATATATATTAGATATATAGATAGATAGATAGATAGATAGATATATATAGATGTCAGATTAGAATAAACATATTGTAAAATCTGTTACATTATGAATAAGATTTGGAGATGGACATTTCCTTAACATAGAGTACATTTTCTAAAAGCATGCATCAACAAACAATTTATAATTTATGCATTTGGGATGGTAAGTGATGTATATGGAATATCAGTGACCAGCACTGCCACCTCATTCATCACCCACGATCATGAGCTGCCCTTAAACAATCCATCAACAACATATAGTTAACCTCTGACATTTTGTGTTTGTGTGTGTGTTTCAGGACAGAAGCCACTCCCATCTTTTGTTGGCTTCTTCTAATTTGTGACCTGTATAGAGTTGATTCTTGCTTGTTTGTGGAGCACATACTTGTATTTTAAAACCTAATTGTTAAGAGTTTTAAGTTTCAAAATATAGTTCTATGAAAATGTACAAGACCTACATTTGTAGATTTGACATTTCTATAGAATATACAGTCGGTCAGCTAAAAATCGTTTTGGTCACCACAACTATCCCTGTGCCCGTGCAAATTTGGATTGGATTTTTGGAGGCAGACAATTTTCCACACAAAACTGACCCTTGCACATTATGTGAAAATTTGTAAATCCAGAGTAATGTGCAATAAACCAATCCTCCCTCATAACCAGTGAGACTAGTTTCTTGGTATGTTTGTGTTTTTATTGTTAAGGCGTGTCACTCAGAAGCCTAACCTGAATGCTTGAAATGTGAAATGTAACGTGTATCTGTCTGCATCCCTGTGTTGGTGTGTGTGTAGGTGGCGTGTACACTTGTGGCGGCACTGCTCCATCTCTTCTTCATGGCAGCATTTAGCTGGATGCTGGTGGAGGGTCTGCTGCTCTGGAGCAAGGTGGTTGCAGTCAACTTAAGCGAGGACCGACACATGAAGTATTACTATCTCATCGGCTGGGGTACAATGGCTTAACAATAGCCAGATCACTCTCTTCACACGTGTGCAGTGAATGTCCAGGATTTTTTTGTTTTTTCTTGTGAAGGCTATTGCAATCTGATTATGAAAGATATGATAAAATCATGGATGTACACCCCACAGAGTCATATTCCCAAATATTTTTTTATTAAATGTTCTTTTTGATTTACATAAATCTTATGATGTAAATTTATTTTATACACCATAGTTATGGGAAGCATAAAATAATACTTTTCTTAAACTAAAATAGATTTTTGCCTGTTTGTGACCATTTTCATCACTCGTAATGTAGCTCCATTTTCTCCTCCCTTCTGCATTTTCCCTTCCTCTTCCTGATTATGTCTTGCTTCTTTTATTCCTCTCTTTTATTCTCCTCCTCCTCTGTTTTTCTTTTTTTCCCCTCCCTCCCTCCAGGTCTGCCGGTGCTGATAGTTACCATCACGCTGGCATCAGCCTCAGGCAAATACTCGGCCGACGGCTACTGTTGGCTCAGTGTCCAGAATGGCATTATCTGGGGCTTCGCTGGGCCCGTCATCTTCATCATCATGGTCAGAAAAGTTAATCCTAATCATATCATATAGTCTGTTCAGGCTGAAATGATTAAAATACAAAATACCAGGTGCATTCAGCCATTGTGTACTTGTAAATCTGTCCTGTAGTGCTCCACATTAGGTTTGACAATGGAAGCTAATATCAATAAAACAACAGTAAGATGTTTCCCATTAATGTTGCATAAGTGTCTCTATTTCTTTACTCTTTACTTTCCTCTCCCACAATCTCCTACCCATAGATATGCCAACATGTATTTCTCTCCTCCTTAGCTTCTTTTTCTCTGTGTTGTGTTATGTATGTTCTATTCTATTCAATTCAATTCAATTCAGTTTATTTATATAGCGCCATATCATAACAAAGTTATCTCAGGGCACTTTTTCGAATAGAGCAAGTCTAGACCGACTCTTTATATTTACAGAGACCCAACAGTTCCCACCATGAGCAAGCACTATGCGACAGTGGCAAGGAAAACTCCCTTTTAACAGGTAGAAACCTCAAGCAGAACCAGGCTCTAGGTGGGCGGTCATCTGCCTCGACCGGTTGGGTTGAAGGGGAAAGGGGGGAGCGGGAGAGAGAGAGCAGGAGGAAAGAGAACATACAGCAGCACAATACAGTTCCACATAGGGATGTAAAGCAATAGCTGTGGTAATGGCATTGATGTTAACACCAACAGAAACAACACTAAGAGCAACATTATAATAGCAATACAAATAATAAGAGCAACAACAGTAACAGCAGCAGCGGGTGCAGAGCAGGAGCACGGGGGCAGCAGGCAGCCGCAACCACAGACCCAGACCCAACAGCTCCGGAGGCAGAAATACCTGCAGAAAGCAACAGAAGGGGGGAGAGAGAGAGAGAGTGGAGAGAAAGCACACAACTACGGGAAGAAGTTAAATTAATAACAAGCATTGATGGGATATGAGGGCGTACAGATGGAGAGGAAGAGGAGGAGAAAGGAGCTCAGTGCATCATAGGAAGTCCCCCGGCAGTCTAGGCCTATAGCAGCATAACTAAGGGGGGGCTCAGGGTCACCTGAGTCAGCCCTACTATAAGCTTTATCAAAGAGGAAAGTCTTAAGCCTACTCTTAAATGTGAGGAGGTTGTCCGCCTCCCGTACACAAACTGGGATCTGGTTCCACAGGAGAGGAGCTTAATAGCTGAAGGCTCTGGCTCCCATTCTACTTTTAGATACTCTAGGAACCACAAGGAACCCTGCATTCTGGGAGCGCAGTGCTCTAGTGGGGCAATAGGGTACTATGAGCTCTTTAAGATATGATGGTGCCTGACCATTTAGGGCTTTGAATGTGAGGAGAAGGATTTTAAATTCTATTCTGGATTTTACAGGGAGCCAGTGTGGAGAAGCTAATATTGGAGAAATATGTTCTCTTTTTCTGGTTCTTGTCAGTAAACGTGCTGCAGCATTCTGAATCAGCTGGAGAGTCTTAAGGGATTTATTGGGGCACCCTGATAATAGAGAGTTGCAATAGTCCAGCCTAGACATAACAAATGCATGGACTAGTTTTTCTGCATCTTTTTGAGATAGGATGTGCCTGATTTTTGCAATGTTACGTAAGTGAAAAAAGGCAGTTCTTGAAGTTTGTTTTATGTGGGAGTTAAAGGACATATCCTGATCAAAGATAGCTCCAAGATTCCTTACGGTTTCGCTGGAGGCCAGGGCAATGCCATCTAGAGAAACTATATCTTTAGATAATGTGTTTCGAAGGTATTCGGGGCCAAGTACAATAACTTCGGTTTTGTCTGAGTTTAACATCAGAAAATTGCAGGTCATCCAGGTTTTTATGTCCTTAAGGCATGCTTGAAGTTTAGCTAATTGATTGGTTTCATCTGCATTACAATGAAAATTTATGGAGTGCTTCCTAATAATATTGCCTAAAGGAAGCATATATAAGGTAAATAGAATTGGTCCAAGCACAGAACCTTGTGGAACTCCGTGACTAACTTTGGCGTGCATAGAGGATTCATCATTAACGTGTACAAACTGATATCGATCTGATAAATAGGATTTAAACTAGCTTAGTGCAGTACCTTTAATGCCAATTAAATGTTCTAGTCTCTGTAATAGAATGTGATGGTCAATGGTATCGAATGCAGCACTAAGATCTAGTAAGACAAGTACAAAGACAAGTCCTTTGTCGGATGCAATTAGAAGGTCATTTGTAACTTTCACCAGTGCTGTCTCTGTGCTATGATGCACTCTAAATCCTGACTGAAAATCCTCGAACAGCTTATTGTTGTGTAGAAAGTCACACAACTGACTGGCGACTGCTTTCTCAAGGATCTTAGAGAGAAAAGGAGGGTTAGATATAGGTCTATAATTTGACAAAATCCCTGGATCAAGAGTGGGCTTTTTAAGAAGAGGCTTAATTACAGCTACTTTAAAGGACTGTGGCACATAGCCTTTTAATAAGGACAGATTGATCATATCTAGTAAATAAGTGCTAACTAAGGGTAAAATTTCTTTAAGCAGCCTAGTTGGGATGGGGTCTAAGAGACACGTTGATGGCTTAGATGAGGAAATCATGGAAGTTAGTTGATTACGGTTGATGGGAGAAAAGCAGTCTAAATGTACAGGTTTTACAGTTGTTTCTAAGGTTCCTGTGTTTGAAGATAAGTCAGTACCAACTGAGGGCAGGAGGTGCTGAATTTTGTCTCTAATAGTTAGAATTTTATCATTAAAGAAGCTCATAAAGTCATTACCACTGAGGTCTATAGGAATACATGGCTCAACAGAGCTGTGACTCTCTGTCAGTGCACCTCTTCTCTGCCAGTCTCTCTGTCACTTTTCCTTTGCCTCCTCTCATATCTGTATCCTCCTTTTTTTCCCAGGTGAATATCATGGTACTGAGCAGGGTGGTGGTCATCACCATCTCCACAGCCAAGAGAAGGTCCATCATGTTGGCCATGGGCACCAGTCCTGTGGAACAAACCTATGAGCAAATCAGGTACAAACCACAAGGAGGCGCCATTTGTCCTCTTTGTTAATAGTATTCACCCGGGCCACAGGCCTTGAAACAGACAAGCTGTAGTCACTGGGCATCAAATAAAAAGCAGCTGGAAGATTTTTATATTGGATTTGTCATTTTAAAACCGCAAGCCTCATTTATCAAACAAGATAGGAATACAGTTTGAATGGATTGCGTTAGTACTTTTCATATAAGAGGCTTCAACCCCTCGTAATGCTTTAAATATCTCCGGTCTTAGTGTTGTAGTATCTTTCGGTGTTGACAAGATACAGTAATTATTCAGATATGAGTTTCTAATGTGTTGGGATAGTATAGGCTTTTTTGCATTTAAAAGGTCTTATTGACCTGTCGTTTCATTTAGTTCTGTCTCTCTGTTTTGGAACAGTATTATTTCTGAAACATTACGTAAATATAGAATTCATCAAAACAGTTTATTTATTGGAGGGTCTTATCCTTATACTGAATTTCTTGTAGTAGAAGGAATGTTTGATTTGAAATACATTATTACTGTCAGTAATAGAAGCAGGGACAGAGGCAGTTGTAGTGGTGTTATTAATATTATTGTTATTAAGAAGATTATTAATATATTTTAGATGGAAAGTCTGGGTTGAATATGTATAATATAAATGTACACTATCTCAACGGGTGCAGTCTGAAATTAGTAGCACTTTTATTGTCCTTCAAGAAAACCATATTGATCGAACCCTAATTCAAATATTGATATTCCAAAATTATCTCTAAAATATTTGGATGGATGGAATTTATTTCCCTTGCAATGGTGGGATGCAGGAATATATACATTTTTATTTTAAGTTTTATATATATTATTTAATCGTCTATTACTTGTTGCTGCTTAGGGCTGAATGAAAATGAAGAATAATATCACAATATAAAACTGCAATATTTATATATATATATATATATATATATATATATATATATATATATATATATATATATACTTTCGCTTCCTTTTTTGGCACTGGTTTTAGCTCATCAGAGTGAAACTCTGCTGTGTGTGATCCAGTAGATTTCCCCCAGCAGGCTTGTATATGATCCTATCAGTGAAAATCATGTTAAAGTGTATATATCTTTTCACTACCTCAGCCCACCGGGGCTCACAGTAGGTGCTTTATGAAGGTTTTCAAAGCAGGCCTTGAACCATTTGGCACCCCTGGGCGGCAGCCATCGCGGAAACTCAAACACATTCCTCCGCTGAATAAACTAGGGCTCGCCGCCCGCCATGTAACACACACACGAACACACACACAGCTGGTGCGGTTTGGCGGTCACCTGAGCGGGAAGATAATTCCACTCTAAACAGAATTAAGGCGGATTTAAGGTGGGAAGTTGTCACCCCATGAGCCTTCCCAGCCGCACAGTGTTGTATATGGAACAAGCAGCCTGCCAAAGCAGCTCAGTTTTGTCCAAAAAGAACTGAAAAGTTGAGAAACCCAGAATTAAGCTCAGGACGATAGGGAGGAAGGAGAATGTTTAGGGAATACTTCAATTAATTTTATCTGGTGTGGTGTAAGTTCAGCTCAGTCAGCCAGTCAACCAGTTCAGAGTCTTTAAGATGTGTGCGTAATTATAATTGTATGTGTGTGTGTTTGAAAGTTTGCCAATATGCATGTGTATATGCTTACATTTTTGTGCTGTGAATTGTTTTTGTTTGTGTGTGTGTGTGTTTGTGCACATGCGCGCGCGTGTATGTGTGAGCACAGGGCTGCAGTGAAAGCAGTGTTGGTGTTGCTGCCCATCCTCGGACTGACATGGCTGTGTGGCGTCTTGGTGCCTTTCTCCATTGTCATGGCCTACATCTTCATCCTCCTCAACTCCCTGCAGGTAAACACACACACACACACACACACTCACACACAGATGTTGCCATCATTGAGTGTAAGTCTTGAAACTTGAGCAATATTCAAAAACATTGAGGGAGTTCTGTGCCCCTTACGAAAAAGTTTTAAAACCTCTACAGAGACAAAAAATAAGCATAACTGTCATATGGCAAAATCATTTAAGCTTGTCATGTGAATGATTGACTTTTTGGTCATACAAGGTAATTAACTAACCACAGTGAAATGCAGGAATCAATAGAAAATAAAAAATAAAAGCATATATTTAAGGGTGTGATCCAAAAAATAATATTTAATCTGTGATCCAAATGTAAACATAAGGGTAGCCTTCATATATATATATGTATATATATAACAAATGTTAATATACTTGTCAAAAATGACTGACTGGGCTTTTGAAAATAAATGAATCCAAGCATCCAACACTCTCTCTCAGATGTAGCATTATTGGTAACAGATATACAACTTGAATTTTGCTATCTAGATGTTCTTCAAAACAGCATTCATCTGAAAAAAATGTACAACAAAATATTTCCACAGCTAAAACTTGTGAGCAACTCAAAAAAAACTTCAACAGTTTATAGATTGTAAACTGCTTTTTTTGTCTTCAACGAGAAACAGAAAGGTTTTCCATTATGCATTGTAATTCTTCCCTTCTCTGGTGGTTAGGGTACACAGACTGTCAAGGTTTTTATTTGTCAGTGACAAGGCTGAGGCAGAAAGTGGGAAAAAAAGAGCCTTGGTCTGGCTTGTGTTAAGCAGGTGCTTCATTTTAACAAGGAAAGTCGATTTGTATTGTTTGTTTGATTATTTCTGCTTAATGTATTCAGAGGTCAGCATTATTGTTGTTGTTTGTGGCTTATCAGCGTTGATTTTATGCTGCATCACAGCTCCATTTGGAAATGGTCACAACTTTGGGAAATATGGGTTTTCACATGGAAAAGAGTAATACCTGTGTAGCCTCATTTCCCACTCCACTGCAGTGATAAGGGAGAAAGTGAGGGTGAAATCATGTAATTCTCTGACTGCGGCAGGAGGCCCCACGTTACCCGGCTTCCTCAGCATGTCGAGATCCGCAGCTGCGATTTGTAGTCGTCTTTTAATCAGCTGTATCTTTAATTGAGCTGTATATTTAACGAGAAAATCAATAGAGGTTTTAGCTGCAGTCTGATCATTAAGTGAGGCTCCTCGGTTGACATAAATAGTTTCTGTTTCCCTCTCATATCTAATTATATTTTTTCCATGTCGAGTAATTAATACAGAAGGTTTTTCTGGGCTCTTATTATATGACTTTACTGCTTCACATGTTAGCACATCATATGGATTTCTATTCTGTTTCATGCATCTGTCTGTCTGTGAGTCTCCGTTCGTTCAGCGGTCCACCTATCAGCAGTCTTTCGGTTTGTTTATCTGCCTGCCTCTCTTGGTCTGTTACCTATCTGTTCAGCTGTCTTTCTGCCAATCCGTTTGACTCTCTTGGCTTAATTGTAACAGTGGGAAACAGGTGTGTTGATTAATCATTATCCTCTCTTACCCTTTTAGTCACATCACTTGTATTGTCCCTTTTAAAATATGCTGTGCCAATCACACTGTCGGACAACAACACAGCAAAATTCAGGTGATGTGTTTATATAAGATACAGTTGTATTTATGGAGATGTGTAAAGCCTGGTGATTTCTGCCTTTGGTTTTACTTTGAAAAATAGTGATCCAAACAATAATAATTAATTCATTGACTCACTGACTGATTGTTTTAGGCTATAACAATACTATCGAGATGGAAAAAACAAAAACATTTTCCATTATTTTGCTAGTGGCATGTATTTTGTTTTACTTATGTGATACATAAAGTGGCATTCAGCAGTGATGCCACTACTGCCAAAACCTTGAGTGAAGCAAAAGTTTGCAACTGATGCCTCCTTCTAAGACTTGGTCCTCAAACATCTCTTCTCAGCAACATTTACAACCCAATTTTAAGAAAATACCATTTTTGTATGCAACATTTTGGCCATGCACGTTGCACAGGGCAAGAAAATGCCAATAAATTCCTCAAATAGATAAAATAACCCAGATTATTTAACCCACGTGTGTGTGTGTGTGTGTGTGTGTTGTCTGGGTTTCTGGGTGGCTTTAGGAGGCCCCTGGTAATAACCAGCTGCGCTGGCATAATAGAGCCACATAGTGTGTCTTTAATAAGCTCCAACAGGTCAGGACACAACAGGAACCCTACCAGGCTCCAAGCTGTTCCAATGACATACTCTGTTGACCCCACTGCTCTCTGGTCTGCATGGCGTGTAGTGACACTTAAAGTTCCTGTGTGTGACTGTAACGTTGTCCTTTTATTTTATGTAGCTAAGCCATTTCTGTAGGTGGTGTTCTTTTTTTTTTTTGCCTGTTCAGCCATGATAATGACAGGGGGGCTTCTAATTACAACTGCACCAATTACAGGTCTTTTGAAGCTTTTGGCCCCCAGAGGGTGAATTCTAATGACTTTGGTGATCCATTGACTTTTGCTTTAGCGCCACTATGAGGTTGATATTTTTGTTTTTTATTGAAATATCTCAACAACTATTGGATGGATTGCGGTGGAATTTGATACAGACATTCATGATCCCCAGAGGATGAACTGTGAAAACGTCTATCCCTTAATCTTCCATCTAGCTGGTTTCATCCATCTAGTTGGTCCAGTTGTTTGGTTGACATGACATTCCCATCAGCCTCAGCTGTACTTTGTGGTTAGGGCTAATTAGCAAATGTTAGCATCCTAACACACTACTAAGTTTGTAAACATTCTACCTACTAAACATCAACATGCTAGCATTATCACTGTGAGCATGTTAGCATGCCGATGCGAGCATTTAGCTCAAAGCATCGCTGGACTTAAGTACAGCGTCACAGTGCTGTAGACTCTTAGTCTTGTTTTAACATGGGCCATTTTTTCCTTATCCTTAATGATCCAATACGTTAATTAGACTCTGCATTACAATAAACCACTGTTGTCCTGTAGAAGACAGTCTTGCCCTCTTCAATGCCATTGATCCCTTTGGGAAGCAGAGCACAGTTGAACATAGTTCCACCATAATGGCTACTCATAAAGATGATGCAATGTGTGAAACCTTAACAACAATGCATGCAAAACCTGAGCTGGTAGGCAGGAGATAAAAATAAATGAAAACGCTCAAGTTTTTTTAGGAAATCGTTTTTTATTTGCAGCTGTTGTATTTTCAATGGGGCCAGCCAAAGCAACATAAAGCTTAAGCGGCAAGCCTTTACTGTTAAATCAATAAAACAGATAATGTTGACAAGCCTTTTTCATTGCACTCCCTCATGCCCTCCCTGCTGCTCTTTCCCTCCATCCTGACAACACTGTCTGAAGTGTGTCCACTGTTGCTATTATTTCTCTCAATAGAGACCTGAGTAGGCCATTTTGAGCAAACATACTGTAGACCTGGCATTAATGCATGTCTGCTGCACTGACCTCATCAACCAGGGCTTTTGATTTTATACTTGTGTTTCATTAACTGATGGCCGATGATGCTCAGTTTGAGTGAAAGTAGCATCCACACATTCATCACTGATGTGTAGAAGTTGTTTAAGTTGTTTAACTAAAGAGACATGTTATTTTTTTGTTTTAGGATTTTCACCAAACTCAGTTTTGATCGAGGCAGTAACATTGAAAAGTCAAATAACACTGTTTATCAGGAAGGGGTGAAATAAGGATTTCACTCATTTTGTCAACATCCATGCATCTTTGAAATTAGTGTGTTTTTAAGATACTAAAAAGTCCCAACGGTTGAAGAATGACACTACAACAATGTCATGTCACGCTTGACTTCAACCAAGAACATCAAAAACAGAAAATTGTAATTATGTAGTTTGCATTGGACAGCATCAATGAGGTGCATACAAAGTTTTGAGTAGATATGATGTTCCCCTGAGTCGATTCTAACTTCCTACTCTGAGCCAGTAGTTTTTATGAACATCTTCACCATAAATACAGCCATGCCTCATCTGCTTCCTTATCAAGCTGGAGATAAATAGCATAAAGTGGTGTGTGTGTGTGTGTGTGTGTGCGTGCGCGCGTGTGTGTGTGCGCGCGTGTGTGTGCGTGCGAGTGTAAGAGAGAGAAGGGAGACGGGGGGCTCTTTGGGTAGCCCATAAATCGCTCCACCCTTCGTCATCCAATCTCTGGGCAATGTCATTCAAACCCCCCCGCACTATCCATTACCTGGGTATAATAGGCTCCTGGCCATGCAGTGTCCATCTTATTATTAGCCCATAACTTTAAACTATCAATAACTTTGAGCTGCAGAGGGAGGCGGTGGGGGGAAGAGAAGGGAGGAGAGGGAGAAAACAAAGTAGAGAGGTGAAGGAAGTTAGGGAGTTGGAAAGAAAATGTTAGGGTAACGATCGTCTACTACAAGTTGTTGAGAGTACAAGTGAGTCCCTGTGGTTTTGTTTTGGTAACTTTGCAGGCACAGTATTTGTCAAGAATGTATCCTTTTATTTCTGTTATGTCTTTTGCTGCCTGTGGAGGGCAACCCTGTGCCTTGTCATTACAGTGTGGAAATATAGAGAAATCAATGAGCGAATTTATCTGAGTTGTTTCATTCATATCGCATTAGGGTCTATTATATCACAGGAACTGATGACAACAATGGTTTTGCTTTTCTTATGAAATGAACAGACTGGGGAGTGGTAATGAGATTTTACAGGCATTCAGTAAAGCTTTAGAAGGGAAATTTATCATTTCACTCAGGGTTAAATCTGACTTTAGAAAAGAAATACTATATATGTCTATGAATAATGCAGTAATTGTATATTGGTTTACTAGTTCATAATTTCAAAAGGAAATGGTACACAGTGTTGACCTCACTTTCTGTTGTCACCAGCTTGAGGTGGGAGCACCATTTTAATGAGCACATTGTGAAATAACAGCTCTCTTTCAGGTTTATATAGGATAAACAAGCAAATTTTGTAAATCAGTGTAATTCTTTTACACTCCATCTGAAAGTCCCACCTCTTAAAATGTACAAACTGCCTTTCATTTGTTAAAAAAACCCATTGCAATACAATTTGTTGCATATTGCATCTGTACATTATTTTCATTTCCATGAGGTTATCTGTAGTCACAAGTCGAATGTAGGGATTCAAATAATGCACCGATTCACATCAGAACTGTATTAGACACCCAATAATGCAAAGAAAGATTGACTGGAAAAATAATCTTTTACCTGAGGCCTGTTTTTAATACAACTTAAGGCTTCAAAATTTATATTGTTTCCATTGAAACAAATGCAGCACCCCTTTACTTCTATAAACACACTCACACACTTGACTAGTGGAGCATGACATCAGAGTGTATCCAAGATATAGATATGATCAATAGAGTGTTGCTCTGCTTATTGATTTTTGCCATATGGGAGATTTGTTGTGTGGGTAAGCAATGCTTTGACAGCATCTGAAGTAATTGTTTGAGAAGGGGTGCTTTTTCTTTTTTGTTGGTCCTGTAGCTCAATTACTACAAACTTGTATTTGTACTACTGGAGTCAGTGGTTCTATTCCCAGTTTAGCTTAATGCACAAAGCAAGACATTATCACTGCCAGATAAAGGTAGGCTCAGGCTGATGTACTACCAGGAGTTTATCAGCCTTTTATTGAATATTGCATTAAAGCCAGTTATGTCAACCCACTTTGATATCACTGACCACAGCTGGAAAAAAATGCCTGTAAAATCTGAGATAAAATTAGATCTTTCATTTAGTTCGTCATTGAATTTATTGACTGTTTATTTGATTTGGGTTGGGTGATCATTTAATATTGTTAACTGATTTACAGTGGACTTAAATATAATAAGTATTAGGATGATTATATTGTGATATTGTTTGGCTTCTGCTCAAAAATCATTGATTTGTACCACATTGTAGAGTTAAAAGTACAGTGTGTGATGAGTTCCTGCTCATCTAAACTTCAGTCAGGTCTTCAGTAACTCGATGAATTGTTGGTCCACTTGCTCTTTCAGAGGCTTTTCTACTAAATAAAAATTGGGGGAAACGTCTGTTAGTTTTGGCATGAAACTAGTTAAATTATCAGTATCAGCCTTCCACAACCCATAACCATTCCCACTTCAAAAATGTGCCCCCTCAAGGTGAAAAAGTCTCCACCCAGTGGCATGTATGCATTCCAGACCTCACAGTGGGCCTCATTCACAATAAGTTCACATACACTGATATAATTTTAATTCTGCACTATTTTCTGATTATGGGATTCATTCAATATTTTTTTATTTATGTTAATATTGTCAAAGCAAATTTAACAGGTGGTCAGGACCAAACACACATCCTTGTTATGGTTTGCAGTGATTTGTAGGCCATGAAATAGCAAATGAAGCATCTGAAAAATACTAAATGTAAAAAATTCCAATAGAGCTAGTATTTTACATTTTGCTCTATACTTTTGCTTATGCTTTCCATATGTTTTGTTGGTGTAATAGAAATTACAGCGCAGTGATACACTTGATATTCAGATACTCAGACCCATCTCCGTTGTTAAGGAATTGTTCTGCCCTTGCAGAGGTAAAACAGAGTTGGTCTGCACAGTGAATTTTACAAATGATTCAAACCATTGCCAAACCATTGATCATCTAACTGAAAGGTGAGCTGTATACTACCAATAAGACTGAATTATCAAGTGTATTCATACTTACTTACTTAATCTTAATACTTGTCTTTAAAAAGCCTGTCACCTGTAAAATAAACACAATGAGTGAAAGGACAAGTGTGCTGTGAGATACATTTCCTGATGGTAAGTTTCCACATAGTTTTCATACACCTCTGATTGCTGCCCCTAAATTAGATTTTTTGGGTGTTTATTTATGCTAGTGTTACATTTACAAATGCTAATGACATGCCTCCATATTCAAGATCAATCTTTATTCCAAAAGATTTTCACACATGTAACAACAAATCAATGATCTGTACATGTTTCACGAATCAGATGTGGGATTTTTTGTTATTCTTCTGTTACTTGGTTTTTGCAAGCAGAGTAAAAATAACAAAACATCTGTGAATGAGGCCTGATGATTTTTACGGGCAGCTCTTATTTAGGTATTTAGGCCTTAACAGGTGGTAGGCAAGAGTGAAAACTTTCCTATATACTATAAGTGGGAGAAAGTGTGCCCTTAATATTACCTTGAGTCAACCTGCAGTTTTGAGGCTCTTGTAAAAGCCGGAGTAAAGCCATCTCCATACTTGTTGTTGAACTAGAAAACTAAATAAATCACATGTAAGTGGATCCATATTGGGGTCTCTGTTTTGCCTAACACTGTCACATATTAATCAGGTGTGATTTGCTGTTGCCGCTGTCTCGTAGCAGTTTGGTTCATGCCTCCTAAAAAGCTGGTGCATCAAAAATATTCCCCTTACAAATTATAATTTCAACCTTTCCTTTAACTCTAACCCCGTGCTGTCCAATATAGAATTAGAGAGCATTCACTGTTAAATTGGCCAGTTAAGAATAAACTGCAAAACAATCTGAGAGCAAACACAGAGAACAAGCCAGTGGATGAAAAGCAATTTTGGCTGGCTTGTTCTTAGCATAAGCCAAGAGGTGATGGTGGGGTTTGTGTGCCTGTGTCCGTGTGTGATCCTGTACTTCCAATCTTGTGAAGACCAGTTTGATTTAAAAAAAAAAAAAAAAAAAAAGTATATAATGCCCTCATAAGTATTGTAAACATGTGTGCATGCGTGTGTGTGTGTGTGTGTGCGCATAGTGTGTGTAACCACTTGTCATCATTACCCACAACCCCCTACAGACCAAGGAGTTAGGAGTTATTTTAATTTCTCATTTGGCAGAAGAAACAAAAACAGCAGAACTTGGATCCAGTTTCCCAGTCAGTCATCTCCAGTCCACTCCTCTGGACCTGCACAACCGGCCCATTCAAAGCCAAATGTTTCCTTGACCGCTCCCCCTCCCTATTTCTTTTTTCCTGCTGTACCATGTTGTAACTGAGGCTCACCCGATTTTTGAGGATTGATAATAATACTTCTGTAAATGAGCTGCTATATCTGATATTTTGCCAATGTTTAGTATTGTTTTTAATGTGATTTATTTAATGCTTAGAAATTGCAATAGCTTACAGGGTGGAAAAGCCAATGAAGCAGCATTAAGACCATCATGGACATGAAAACTCCCCACTGAGACACAGCAATTTTATTTAAAGTTTTTCTATTTTTTTTATGAATTATTTTAGGGTAAGCAGTTGCTTCAAACAAGGTGACCCAACACAACAATTCAATGGCAGTAGGAATATGCTTACTGCCAGTAAGCAAGAGATTAAACAAAAAATATAATGAAACGATAAAATGAAAGAAAGACATATGCAAAACAAAATCACATTATTTTCAGGTTTTAATGTTTACTTGTTGATACCTTATATTAAAATCATAAGCAAATTAGATTTTTGTAAATTTGGACTAGATGAATTGGATGAATTTGGATTAAACATTTCAAAAATGTGACGTATAAGGATTAGAATTTTGATGTGAAAAGGTTATTTTTCATTTAAATGCCCAATATCAGCAAACCTCATATCAGTACAACCTTGGTTGTAACCCACTTCTTGCCGCCTACTCACACACTGTACAGGCATACATACACTTACAAGAACACGTGCAGGAGTGTACACACGCACACATGGCAAACCTCTCACCGCTCAGATTAAGGAGGGAAATGTTTTTCATTTTGGATTGTTTGAGAAAGCAGGAACTATATTCCCTTGACATCCTTATTCTGAGTCGGCTGTATCTCACATCACACGCAATTTAAAACAACGGCCATCTCTCCCAGTGGAGTGGAGTTTACTGGATGTACTGGGACAGTAAGCGATTTTGGATAATATGCTCTTGTTTGAGGGATATATTTATCAAAAGCAAAGACAGATTTTAGCTGTTCTCTGTTGACATACTTCATGTTGTCAAAGGTGACTACTACTCTGCCAAACTGAAAATTATTACTATGTCCTAATAATCAATCATTGGCTGACATAATTACACTTAATGGAAAGAAATACTGTATTTATGTACTATATAAATACTTTATATACTCACACCGTATATACACTTCATACACCAATAATGAATTTTAAATAGTTTTTAGTTTTTCAAAATTGAAAAATACAGCACTTGAACTAAATTAGCTTATTGATCTTTCTTATATTACACACATGTGGTTTCACATTAATAGTAGCCCATAGTTACACACCAAACAATTCTTCCATATTTTAAAATACATAAGATTATTGAAAATAATGTTGAAAGACAGCAAGTGTTTGCTTAAGGAATTAAATTTACTCTGTGCAAGGGTGATGAAAACTTTTAAGTTAATGTAGTCATAGGTAAAATCATGGAGATTTATTTATAAATCCATATTTTAATTAGTGTCTTGGATAATTATGAGGTGGGGTTGAAAAACAAACAAATAAATGCACGATATGATTGTTTGCATTCCCATTGCCTGGGAAAATAACTTTCCCTTTGAAAAAGAGTCCACTGTTTGCGTTGCATCCTCAATTACCAACCGTGGCATTAAAACAATATTCAAACGGGATACCAAGGTCAGCACTGACTCCCACCACGCTTCTCTGAGATGGCACTTATAATGAGGATGTAGCACAGCTTTTTTAAGTAGTGTATTTATAGTGTGTTTTGTCTCAACTTGTACTTATTTTTTCCCTTTTGTCTCTTTTCATCTTTTGCTGTATTTTTATGTTTTTTTTAAAGTTTGAACAGCATTAACATTAGAGCTCTGTTGTTCATTTTATAATGCTGTATGTTCACCTACTTGAAGGGAGGATGTCTTACAGACCGAGCGTTAATTCAAGATATTAGCATAGGTTTTTTGTACGGAAAAGCCCTGGTAAAAATGGTCATCTAAGTACCCTTGAAATGAACTGAAAAGGAGTAAGTGAAAGAAGCTGTCAAAAAAAAAAAATCAACCTATATTGTCTTCTACTGTAAATATCAAGTCTGGGAGTGAAGAGCCAGACAAGCAAAAGTGAGCAAGGAGCGGCGGTAATTCAGATGAGGAAGGACTGATTTTTGGGGGGGATGAAATACTATCGGAGAGATCAGTTTTTAGAAACTGGCCTGGGAAAATAAAGCGGTGAGAATAATAGGCTTCCTGTCAAAAGAGGCGAGAGAATTCCTGTCATTGCTCACGCCGGCACCCCTAAGACCTCTCCTTGTGTTAAACCCGCTGGCATTTATTTGCCTTAGAATTACCTGCCAGCTCAATTTAGTAATAGCCTGTGTCATAAGAAAGCAAACCATCCCCTTTGCCCCTGCCTTACCATACCTGTATGTCTGCACTTGTGTGTGTGTTTGTGTGAGTGTGTGAGGGAGAGAGACACGACGAAAAAGAGAGAGAGAGAGTGTACTCTTTTGCCTACTTATTGCACGTCTGTGTTTGTATTTTCAGCCATGCTTTGAAGCCTTTAGTGATATATGTGTGTCTATGGTTTTATGTTTGTGTGTGTGTATATGCATGCTGTTATCCCATCAGCTGACTCCTAACTTCATGACCTCACTCCTCAACATCCTTTCCTCCCCCTCATCCAACCCACACAGCCGACAGTGTCAGGAAAAACTCCCGACACCCGAAATTACCCATGTCGAAACAATGACCGTTCTATTTATAAGTTCACCGCCTTGCCTTTTGTATTGGCTGACACCACTTCACATGTACACACACACACACACACACACACACACACACACACACACACACACACACACACACATATCAGTGATGGCTGGTGGTGACTAGGTTTGGGATAGTCCTGGTTTCCCTTACCCTGCCACGTTGCAGCAGATCTTTGATGTATACTTTGCCCGGCTTTGATGTATACTTTGCGGGTAATTAGTAAGAACTGGGTCAGCACAGGGCAAGAAAGCAAAAACCCTGTTGTTCTTCTAGTGGGTGGGTGGCACAGAGGTGGTTAGATGGGGTGGAGCAGGGGGGTGTGAGGGTGTCGGGAGGTTAAAAGGCTGTCAAATATCGGTTCCAGTTTACATGTGAGCCATTTTCTTTTTGCTGCATTAAGGTTAAAGCAAATAAACACTGTTGTCTCTCTTCTCTTTCTAAGTTATTTCAGTAGATGGAAAATGTGATTGTGTTCTGCTGCTTTTTTATCAAGTTAGGAGATAGTTAATTGTCTTGCTAACTGGTTTATAAGATGAGAGAGGCAGTGCAGTTAATAAAACACAACATTGCCATGGGCCAACCTAAGATAAATAAAAGCAGCTGAATTGATCCCCATTAAGTGAAGGTCTACTGTTCTTAAATCCCATATTACTCAGTTTTTATGATTTGTATTGTCAAATCTACTATTGTTCAAGGTTAAATTAATATTAGATGGTTTATAAAAAATATACTTGAGACAAATTACTATTTATTCAATTAATTTAAAAAACTTAGTTCAGACTATTATACTATTAGCTTTATTTAGGCTTGGTCAGCTGGCCACTTGGATCAGTTGTCTCTCTACAATACACATTTTTGACTAAAAGAGAAGCGGGGTATAAGTGTTGATGTACATATGGAAATTTCTAATGTTGCACAATTTGATTTGGTATTTTGATTTGGAGCTGCTTAAATCAAAGCTGGCAAAACAAGTGAGATAATATTTCTGTGTAAATGACTAATCAAAAAAAGTACATTTGATTTCTTTTTACTTTTAGGCCCGTTTATGCATGAAAAGGTAGAACGTTGGAGAGGTTAAGTGGAGCAAGATGTGAAATATCATCCTTTGTTGAGAGGTTGCTGTCAAGAGCGTCAAGCCTCAATGAAGCTTACGTTCTCACCTACAGAATAGTCACAATTTTAAATCTCAATTGGCATAGTTTGCCAAATTATTGACGAGTGTACAGTATATTATGACAAACCCAATCATGGGTAAGTAACTCCATTCAAACATGACAAGGGCCCCTTTAAAACTTTGATTTATGGTTCTGGCGTTTGACTATAATCAAAACAACTACCTGTAAACATGGGCAGGCCATTAAGAGACCATTTAGCACAATGTAAATCCCATGCAAAGATGATTTATGGGCAGTATGTGGAGGTGTCTGGGGAGCAGGGCGGCTACCTGTGTGTTTTACTACCATTACAGCATTGTGTGAAAGTAAACAAAACAGTGGCGATGGGAGCTGGGGAACAACAGCTCTGGCAGCAGGACACTGATTGGGATGTTGATGTTGAGCGTCCCCACTGGCCTCTTGCCCTTCCTGCTGTGGCCCCTGGCTTGTCCCCGACAGATACCCTAGGTCATTTCCTATGCGCGTCAACGCACACAGATATACACTCTTCCCGGTGAGTGTTTACAGCCACATGCTGATTCCTATTAATCTGTTTCTTGTCGGGACCGGCTGGAAGGAGGGTCCTGGTGGGTTTGTGTTGGACTGGGAGGCAGCTGATGGTGGGTAAACCATTCACACACACAACCTGAAAGCCCTGTCTGACAGATTGCACCAGGCCTGGACTTCTTTTTACACTGAGCAGATGTGGTCTCCGACTTGTTTTCCTTTGTAATTATCCCTCATTAAGTGAAAGCATGTGCCAATCAAACAGCTTGAGAGCGAGAACAGGGCCTGGGCCAGGGCAGAAAGAGAGGGAGGGAGGCAGAGAGACCTATAGCCTCATCTCCACAGTTTTTAAAGCACAGTGTCATTTCAGAGTCATTACTAGATTAAAGGCAAGCCTTGCTGTGGTGCGAGAGAGCTGCAGCAGCTGTAGCACTGGCATTATTATGGCTCATTTGACTTTCTAGTGGTTACAAATTTGATGATTATCACATTTAACACTTGCCATGTTCAATTATAGTTTAATGCCATGTAGGCTTTTCAATCTTAAAAGGGGTTTTTCTTTCATTTGCTGCATTACCATCAAGGCATTTATATTTTTTGGAGATAATAAGGTATTACTTCATAGTGAATGATATGTTCAGATAAAATTCAATCATCGATAGTTATTACACTTAATTGACATTGAAGAGGGTTTTTTTGTTGATGTGAAAGTGTTGCTATTTCGGCAGTTGTCTTGGTGAAAAACAGCAGTCAAGTCTTCAACTCTACACAGCCTTCAGCCACTTTCGGCAAATTTTGGTTTATCGGTCCGTCTATCTGTCCTTTTTATTAGTTTAAGTTTGCTGGTTTTTACACCTGGTTATTTAAAATTATAGGCAGCCACTCTCAGCCCACAAGCTCATAAATGCCCATTGTACATTAATAGTCAAGCGCAAAATGGCGGAGAAGTCAAACATCTCGCAAGCCAAAGAGACACAGATGTTTTTCTTGTGAATTTGCAAAAAAGTTCAAATAAAACAGGGCTAAATGCGAGTGAATTTAAAAAAACTAACAAACATTGGACTTCGACAACTGGTAATACATAGCATTGCACTGGGATGCCCATGTTTCTCTGTTTCTGTTGAATTGTAGGTAGGGGATTCTTTGCCAAAACAAGAGTCAAACGAACTTGATAAGGTGATATAGTATCATGCTGAGCTTGTTTTGGAGTCATCGTGCTTTCTAGTGGTCACACAAAGCCTAATGCAGTCCACCACAACTTCCCTCATATATTCTCTATCCCATATGTAAATGTGATCTTAATTGTGAACTGTGCCTGGAAATATGGG
The DNA here is from genome assembly GCA_005408345.1 of Macquaria australasica. Classification (NCBI taxonomy): domain Eukaryota; kingdom Metazoa; phylum Chordata; class Actinopteri; order Centrarchiformes; family Percichthyidae; genus Macquaria; species Macquaria australasica. Next base: position 325,680 of record SEMN01000354.1, read on the forward strand.
GAAAACAATTCCTGACAACCTTTTTAAACTGTCAGATTTGAGTGAAAACTTGTGAGTTAACGATTTTAAATTACCTGATAGAAAATGATGGATGGAATAGATTTCTTTTTTTGAATCCGTGTGTCCCACCATGCATTTCAGACAGTGACAAAAACACAAGTGATTCTCTCAACAAAAGGGGGCTGGGAGAAAAGAGACGAGTCTCCTCCAAAAAATAAAAGAGAGAGAAAAAGCAAAAAAAACGAAGATATATGAAGTCTTCATGTCGATGAACTACCATTCATTTTCACTTTGAAGTCCTGCGAACCGTAGTGAAGTGTGATTGCATGTGACAGTTGCAGAGTCTGCCGGTTTATCATGATGGATACACCCTGCCACCATGGTGGTGCTGTAGCACACATGTACGCACATGCGCACACTCATGTACGCACACACATACACAAATACATGGATACAGAGACACACAGAGGTGGGTTTGTGCAGACATGTGTTCACGGAACACAGACACAAAACCACACATATGACCCAAATGTTACACTCACACAGAGAAAAGGTTATTTCAGATCCTCTTTCAAATTGTACATTTTTGTAAATTTCAGTGTAATTTTCTCAGCTGCTGACAATTAAACATTTTAGTTTAAAAGTGTTCTGACTCATTTAAATTAAGTTTGATTCTAGGAACGTTTTTGTTTTAGTAGTAGCTCATTTTGGGGAAAAAAATAAAATAAAAATTTACAGCACTGGACATTTTGAATTTTACCTGAAGATGTTTTGAAGATAAAACATGGTTGGGGTATTATTTCAACTTTTCAAAGGTAAAAGACAGAAGCAGATAGACTGTGACACTCGAGGTGCGTGGAGCTGCTGCTGCATTGTGAGGATACTAAACAATAAAAGGGGTTGTTTTACAGTTTTTTTCTCAGTTTTCAGCTTCCAGTTATCTGTTATATTTAAAAAAACAACAACTTTGTGACAGGTACACACACTGAATTAAACAAATGATATTACCGCTCACATTTAGAAATAATTTGTGTCTGTTTAAAGTGCATCATTTCTTCATATCCAAATAATGTATCTCGTCATTTACATTCCTAACAAATACAAGGTCACATACAGCACAATAATGTATCACAAGACTCACCCATTGACAATTCACACCACTAAAAAGATTCTCTCTCTCTCTCTCTCTCTCTCTCTCACTCACACACACACACACACACACTCATCTACACACTTCTTGATCTTGACACATGTCATTAACCTCAGCTCAGCTCACCTCAGCTGGGAAACAGGAGAACAAACGCATCCCATAATGGTACCTGGAGCAATCTTTTTTTCTTCTTTTTTTCTGTTTTGTACCCAAAAGCAACTTGTTCAGTCTTTGCATATTGCATCCATTTGTCATTGTTAGTCAAGGGCACTGCAACACAGTCTTGTCAGCGGTGCAATTTTAGACATTCTCTTCAAACGTTACTGTGTATGTATAAGGTGTGTGTGTGTTTATGTGTGCACATGTATCTGTCATCTGATTTTAAATTTGTTTTCATGACTATGAATGTATGCATATGAATAACTGGACACATTGCACTCTAGCTCAAAAAGAATAGACCAAGGGTAAAGGTTCTATTGTTCCCTGAGCAAAGCGTACAGTCTATGCAAAAACCATCGTTCACATATTTGTTTCCACAGGTTAGGCTAACTTGCATAGAAAAATGGTAAGCTGAGGCTCTGTTGGCGTACAGGTAGTAAGACAAATGTCTTACCCACCACCACAGAAACTTGAGTTTGATTCCTGGAAACTGGGTTCCTAATAACGCAATTAGTGTTTGCAGGTGGGAAGCCAGTGAGGGAGTCTGCGTTAGGGGCTTGGGGGGATAGTGTGCCTTACCAGGGAAGCTCCTCACTGCCAGGTGAAAAAACGTGGTTGGCAATACCATATGTCACAAAGGTAGCACATGTCTGTCTACAGCCTCCCGCCAGAGTGTTAGCGGCAGGCTAGCAGCTGTCTGTTAATGTAGAAATCCCCTTATATTCCCAAATTAATAACCTCACATCAAAAACATTATCACATTCATTTCTTTTGTCCTCGACCCTCTCTTCCTCATACAGTTTTGATGCTATATTGGACGTTGCTTCAGCACAGCTTGTTCACCCTACACTGCACGTGCCACTGTACTGCAGTGCAAAATAAACTATATAAATAATGTCATTTGTGCATGCTGATTATTAATTGAGGGTGCAAATTGATAATTGCATAGTGCATATTATGAAAACATCTGTTATCTGCTGGACTGAAACATTTTAAATGGTAAGAAATGTAGGTTTACAATTGGAAGACTTCATAGGTTCTTAGGGCTCAGGAGATATGTGTGCTAATAATGATACTACGAACTGATTTAGCCAGAGAAAGATCCACTGTTTTTTCTTTGAACTGTGTGGATGTGTAGTATATTTTGATGGACGTGTGTGAATCCATGCATTTGTATGATTCTGTGAGCAGTTGTTGTATTATGTACGTACATTATGTTTTGTATATGTATGTGTGCTAGTGTGTGCATTTCTGAAAAGGTATGGCTCTTCACATATGTATGTGTGTTCCGTGTGCATATACAGCTGTGTGACATGTCTGGACAAACACACATTTGTAGGTGTATCTGTATGTGTGTAATTTTAGGATTTGTGTGTGCGAATGTGTGCTTGTGTATGTGTGTGTTGGGGCTGCTTGGGGATAACGTCATTGTACCCAGTTTAAATTCAGTGAATTCATGACTTAAAATGAATTATTTCTCAACATGGTTTAGATTAAGGCTTCTGTATGCTGCAAAGGAACAACAAGTTGTAAGTGTGAATTGGACTGGATGTATTTGTGAATGGATTAATATTCATATATCTGAATGTTGTATTGTACTGTGGTATTATACATATCTATATGTATACACTGATATGGTATCCACATCTATGTGTATGTACAGTACATATGTCAGTGTCAGTAACTTGAGCAACAGAGCGTGTGTATATATGCAAGTGTGTGTACGCACGTGTGTGTCCATGTGTACGGTTCCTATAATCCAAACCCAGTCCCCAGCTGCTGTTTCTCAGGACTTGTTCTCTTCCAGCATTTTATTCCTCTCTGTCAGTGGAAAACTATGCAATTAGAAAACACCCTGTGAGATTGACAGCGGGATCACATACAATTTGACAAGGGGGCGCCACAGAAAGGCCCGTTGGATACCTAAGTATTTTTAATTAAACAGCTCTCTGCACTGGCAGCGTGCTTTCCCTCACCAGTTCAAAGAATCCTGCTTTGACCCATGTGTTAAAAGTTTGTATCAGTTTTCCATGGCTGTGTTTTGCTTGGCGTCTAAGACACGGAACCCTAAATTGTCTTGTTTAAAAGCTAGTTTGTTTACAGTTCACTCTCTTTCTCGTGCTCCCCCCCCCCATTACATTGCCATATGTGTGCAGTGTGATCAGGTTCAGGGTGTAGTTACCCACTCCCAACAGACCCAGTTTGTGTAAACGCCTTGGAATTGAGTTAATTTTAAAGAAATTTTTTTTTAAACCACTTGTATTAGCGAATGGAAAGATCCGCTACACAATTCCATCATCCCCTCAACCCCCGTCATTCTGGTTTATTTAAACGTTAAAACAAGTAAAATAGAGTGCTCATCTGTTACTTGGGCGCTTCATCAATAACATTTGTCCATCTGATGTAAAATCGATATGACATACACTGACACAATGCCAGAGCAATGGCAAATGTGCCATCATTTGTCATCGACTGGCAATAAAGATATGTCAGAATTGATTTTAGCCCATTTTCCCCCCTCTCTATTCCCCCCCCCCCCCCCTCTCCCTTGCTCTTTTGCAGTAGCGGTAATATAAAAAAATAAATGAATGTTATTATGACTGAGGCATGGTCATCCTTGCCAAACTCAATTAATACTGGAGCAAGGGGGTGTAATGATTTGAGGGCATGCGTGTTATGTTGTCACTGAAATGCCCTGCCACAGATGTTAAAAAAGAAAAGAAGAGGGATACATGGATGGATGGTTAGTTTGGTCTATTCTCTGAGGTGAAAGGTTTTGTTTAGGCGTCCACTCAGTATAGATGTTTTTAACAGAATTACAAAGTCTTCCCAGATTTTTTTATTTATTTATTTTGTTTTTACTTTTCCTCTAGCTCTTAATTCCATTTCTGGGTTAGCTGCCAGAGAGATTTGTGCTCCACCATGATAAAAAAAATCCTCACTGACCTTGGATTGATAGAATTTATGGATCCTTAAATCATGTTTAAACTGGAAGGAATGCCCAGTATGTGAGTTTGTCATTGGGTGGGTTTGGGAGTGGTATGTTTAACCTGCATGATGTTGTTTTATTTTAATTACATTTTTTTATGTCGTTGTGCTATTCCTATCCTTTAAATACAGCACTGTTGGCCAGTTTTATGCAACCTTGGACAAACTGACAACACAGATAGAAATTCTCTTTATGAGGGGCTTTAGAGCTCATTATATTTGTTATTTATTTAAAAAACATTAGAGAATATATTAGTATTTTTTAATATTCAATAACAGGTGAAAACTGGATTAAAACATCAATAATACAAAAATCAGGATGAAAGTCAGATTATAAAAATGCCAATTGCAATGCAAATACTGGAAACAGCACCAAGAGTGAGCTTTACAAATCATTACTTGTGTGTATCGTGTACAACTTATGTGTTTATGGACATTTCTGGTGCTGTTTTTTTCCCTTGTACATGCAGTTATTGTACAGTTTCATGGGTCTCTACAGTATATGTGTGTGCGCTCCCCTCTGTGTCCGCTGCATGTATGTTTGTGTGTCAGATTTGCCATCGTGGTTTGTTGCCGCTGGGTTGTGTGTACCCAAGTTGCGCCGGTGGTAGCGAGCAACATCTGTTTCGGGGTTGTTGTTCCTCTTGGCTGCTTTTCAATTGGATTTCCTCAAGCAGGGCCAAAAGCTGTCACCTCTGCCAGGCTCTGTTAGCAATCACCGCCGGCCCCTATATTAAGTAGGTGGTTCAGGGCTAAGCTAATAACTCTCCCTCCTCTCCTGAGCCATCACACCAACACTGGTGTTGCTGCCGGCCTCAGTGTGTGCCTGTTTGTGTGTGTGTGTGTGTGTGTGTGTGTGTGTGTGTGTGTGTGTGTGTGTGTACACTCAGTTTTCCTCTGTAGCTATACACAGGCTGGCTTGGGGGTCCCCTCCTCAATGTGACAGCCCAACTGACTGGATGTGTGTGTGGGAAAGAAACAGGGAGAGTCCTAATAGGTCTTCTCAAAGAATGACTGATCCACTTTCCCTAATAATGTACAACAGGATGGAAACAGGAAAAAAAACTTTGACCCCGACCCCACCCTCACACAGACTATACAGTATATTGTAATATGTCATTGTGAAGAGAACCAAATAAAGAGTTTATTGATACTGGATGGACATTATGGCCTGTGCATTGTTTTAAATGCGTAAGACATGTAGAAAATAAAATGCAGCTAAGTCCAGTTTGTCAGAATTGTATATTTACTTGCAATTTTACCAACAATGTAAACTTTCGAATGCGCAAATATCGGGATTCAAATTAAACATAAATCAAAGATGAACATGAAGTTTGACTGTAGAAATTCTTCTTTTTGAAGATTTATAACATTCCTAGTTGGCAGACTACACAAGCTAACTTATAATTGAGAATGTGGTGATCAGTTTTCCTCCACGACACCACTGGTAGATCATGTACAGTGTGCCATCAGATGCTTCACTGTTCTTGACTTTGCACAAATAATGAGCACAGCTTTTTTTGCATGGCTTTTTTAAATGTTAATGTCCTTAATAATCTGTAGAAAGACCATGGCTGCACTCAGGCATTAGTCTGCATGTTCATATTCACTTGAAAAGCATGGCATTGCTTCAGTTGTAGAAAAAAAATGCAGCAATTTTGTTTTTCTTTCTTGAATGTTTATATGGTCAATCACAACCACAATGACGTTGATGTTGCCTGGATTTTTTAAAACCTTTTAGACTGAATAAAAGAAAAAAAATTTGGTTTTTATATTTTGTTTTTCCACTGAATGCATCATAATGTCTTGCCTCCTGCTTGGGTTGAGCAAAGCTTAGCTGGGTGTTACAAAGCTTTTATTGGGAGGTGTTTACCCCATCAAACTGACAGAGTGGCAGGCTGCCCGTCTACCTGCCTGTCTGTCTGCCTTCATGTCTTATTGCCAGCTTCTCTGGCCAGCTGGAGCAGTTACACAGAGCTGGATTTGAACTGAGGACCTGCAAAGTATCAACTCCCTGTTTCACAGCTTTGACAGACACTTTGATTTGACATGCCATGAGCAGTTAAAGTGAAAGTTATGTATACATGTTAATTAAACTGTTTATGCATGGAGGGGTCAGAGACATTAGCAAGCCCCAGCGCAGAAGTGTGAATTTCTTTTCTTTTTCCCCCATCACAGCGTTTTAACCTCTTCTGTCTCTCATTTCCGTAATGATTACCAGGTGCAAGGGCAGAATTTTTCCTCCCCTTTTTTGCCAAGTGGGGATGCAGATAGCTCTATTTGTGAAAAGTGTCTCTGTGTGTTTGAATTTAGGCTGAGATATTTGACGTCGGGTCCAACTTGTTCAAATAGCTCTCATTTTTGGCATCGGGTGACACTGAAGCCTGGAATTCTCTAAAAGGATGTGGAGGTTGCGGTCTAAAGCTACTTAAGCGAAAGCTGTCGGTCTGATTGAAGGATGTCATTTGTGAAAAGTATATCTATTTGGATTTTTGATGTAGGGTTAGACAAGTATAAATCATTTTTGACATTGAGAAATGGCAGTGCCTGAAGTTCTCCTAAAAACTGTGTGGAACGTGGTTTACAATTACTCCAATGAAAGTAACCAAATACAGCTATCTGATTTATGAAAGGTTTCTGTATGTTTTTATATTTAGATATGGAACGCTGAGATGGAGTGAAACTTGTTCAAGCAGCCATAACTTTTTACTTTCTGCCATACCAATGCAGGACATTCTTTTGAATCATGGATTTTAGTTTTAGGGCTTGCCCTAGAGCAACCGACTTTATGCAAAGTGTTGACATGATAGACTTGCCTTTCTGACTCTAATGTGTGACACTATTTTTGTAAAGGCTAAATTAATTTCCGCTAAGAGACGATGTAAAGCTTGAGGTTTTAAAAGACCACGTCTTTGTTTTTGAATGTTTTCGCCCATTTACTACAAATCATATATAGATGTCCATTACTGCAAACCATGTTGTACTGCTAACCAAATCATACTGAAGATGGGCAGATGATGAAATTTAAGTCACACAGACTCTCACAGCTACGGAGACGTGGAAAGTAAACTTTTAGCTTTAACCATAGAGGTGGCCGATCACCAAACACTGAAGGCCTGTCTGTCAAATTCAACATACTGTTAAAAGAAAGAGATTAATATGTGGAAATAAATAAATCCCGCTGTGGGACAATAAAGGCTTATCTTATCTTATCTTAAAAGCACCATGGATACATTACAGAACATTACTGTATCAAATCTGCACAGGCTTAGGGGCTCAAGGGATGTGAGGGCCCCTGAGCCAGAGCCCCTGTGTAAAGTGGCTTTATTAACATTTCTTGTTTGACAGTCAGGGCTCAGTTTATGTGAACATTTTAAAAACTAGTCAGTTACTATCCTGCACAACTGGATTAACATTGAAGACATCTTATTGGATGTGACCATAGCTGGCTACAGGCCTGACACTAGCGTAACATTTCTTTTGATTAGTGGAGCTGATGAAATTATTGTGTTAGTCATGGGAGTGACTGCCAATATAGACTTAAAGGATAATTTATTTCCACCTGGCGTATTTTCCAAAAATGTGGCTATTTTGGCTCTATGAGTTTATGGCTGTATGGCTCAGGAGGTAGAGCGGGTTGTCTCCTGATCACAGGGTTGGCAGTTCGATCCCCACCTTCTCCTGTCCACATGTCAATGTGTCCTTTGGCAGGACACATGTACCAAATTGCTCCTGATGGTTGGCCAGCACCCTGTGTGGTAGCTCGCTGCCATTGTTGTGTGCATGAATGGCTGTATGAGCGGCACAACCTGTAAAGCGCTTTGGATAAAAGCACTGTATAAATGTAGCCATGTACCATTTTTTAAATTATTAATTAATTGTAAAACAAAAAAGCAACAAAGTCATTATACCTCTTATCATTATACCTCATGTTAACTTTGTATCCCCTCTCATACATAAGGGAGCGCTAAGCTGACAGCAGCAATATATTCCAGGAAGAAAGAGAAAGCTGCCCTGCCAGTCGCGCTCTCCTTGCAAAGACACTGCCCTCCTCAATAATAGTTTTCATATCTTTACATTGAAAATTTGTTTCCCAAGGACAATGTCATAAACTTGCTGTTTTCTGAGATTTTTACCTGCCAGCTCTGTGCTACCTAACACATTTTGGAAGTTGATGGAGATGGGGAAATGGGGTGTGCTGAAGGTAAGGGGGGGATTAATTCAAAGGCATTGTTCACTGAAAATTTGTAATCATTTGTAACACAGAAAGAAAGGTGGAGCGACTACTGTGGGTGTGCATTTGTTTGTGTTGGTACTGCAGTAGAGTGTCAGGAGGAGCATGTATAAAGCAGAGCAGGTGAATTCCCCAAATGAGAAGTTAAATGAATTTATGCTTATTGTCACAAAATAACGAGGAGATGGGGCATTTTTACATAGTGCTGCTACAGTCTGCTCACTGTCAAATAAGGACTATATACGTGCTGTGGAAGCTTGGGGCTGATGTATGGGATTTAACAAGGATTTATCAATGTTCACAGCCAAGCTTGTAGTGGACATATGCAAGGATGCAGTCTGTTAGCCATGACGCTCTTTTTCTGCCAGAGTATCAGAGGTAGCAACCAAAGAACAACCAGGAAACAGGAAATTTGCCCATCTAGAATTTCTGAGTATCTATTGCTGTCTCTTTATTTCTCCCTCTTTAACTCTGGTGACACAGGACTAGTTATATATTGAAGTCTCATGTAATTAATTAATGAAAGCAAAACAAGTATTCACCACTACAAATTGCTGAAATGACCAGTTTCACTGATACAGTTTTCCAGTATAGCAATACTTGGATGTATGTCTTGAAAGATTATGCAAAGCCTTCATTATAGCAGGTATATTGAAACCATTCTTGAAGAAATAGAAACTGTAGGAGAAGATCTGTAAATTACTGGTCAGTCAATTTGTTTATAGGGCTTAAATCTTTATCCATGATATTCTGGATTTTATTGATTTTTATTTGTGGCAGATTAAAATAACCTTTAGTGTTTTGTAGGTAGGTTTTATGAAAAGCACATTGCATTTTGTAGTACATGAAATGTGCTTAAAAATAATATCTAACTTTACAACAGTGATAAAAATAAAATACCATATGCCACCCATTATATGTTGGTTGTTACCTGCCACTGACATACTTCAGCATAATTGTAACTGAAAGGTCACAGGCTTGATCCTGGCAGCTACAAGTACATCCATCAGCAGCCTTGTACTCTGTGGAAAGTATCTCTCAGCTAAACGCTGAACTCCTACCTGCTCATTCACTTTGTCTCCTCGTACAATTAAATGACTAAAAATGTGAAAGGCAATCAGTTCTGCTCTTTGGCAACTAAGTCAGTTAACTGAAAATGGAAATTCAAACAGCATTTTATCTAATAATGCAAGAGCTGTCAATCTAAATAGACAGGCTATAAGAACCTCTTTATTTGCCAAATATCTCTAGCTTTTAATTAACTTTAGTTTTTCACTATTCACATACATTGAAGCTACTAAGTAGACATACTTACAGAAACACTGAATTAAAGCTTTTATTACAAATAATACAAGTGGTTGATGGAGTTAGAAGGACAACAGAGATAGAACGTGGTAAATTTCCAAAAGGAGGTTGTCAACGTCACAAGCAGCCAGTAATTAACAGTACAATGGTTAGAGCCACATGATCCTGGTTTAATTTAATTGACTTAGACTTCTTGTAAGTAAATCGATCTCTGACTTTTTCTTTCTGCTTTCTCAGACAAAGCTCTCAGTAGCTGAACTGTTAATTTAAACAAATGCTATTTTCTGTCTTGCATTGCAGCATAGTACATCTCCCCGGGGTGATAATGTTTTTGGTCAGACAGTGTTTGTTGGCTTTAACTTTTTAAACATACAATTGTTCCCTAATTAGCAGGATGCTAATTAATTTATGCTTCCCTGTTTGATGTACAGTATAGCAATACTTTGAAAGCAGCTGCGTTCATTCTTTGCATAAATTTGTAGCATTTGCCGCTGAGTTCAAAAGAAACGGGACTGGGTTTAGAAAAGCACATATGCATTTAAATAATGCGCCCCATTTTTTGTCTGTTTGTTTTTAGTGGGGATATTAATGAATTAACATTTTAAACAATCTATCATTATTGTTGTGCCGCCACTTATTTTTAACTCAATTATATTTTAATAGATCATTTTTCCTAACGTGCAAAGTATGTTCTCCCCACTTTGTTCGCTACACAACAAAAGATTAATTACAAATAAGAGGAATGATCAAAAACATGATAATCAAATTGCAACAGTAAGTTGGAAATTGCAATTTTAATGCAATACAATAGGTTATGTGTTGCAAATTAACCACCCACTGTCTGTTATTGTATGTGTGTGCTTGTGTGCACGTGTGTGTGTGTGTGTGTGTGTGTGTGAAAAGAGTATTTGATAACAGTATGTTTCCACACATGATAATCTCTAAATACAATACTTTGCTTGTGCTTTTAAATAATTGTCAATGAACATCATAAATTGTGATTGTAATTTCATTCATTAAATAAACCTGTTTATTAACCCAAGTAAAAGTGTTTTAAGTACACTCTTATAATAATGGCACTCTTATTAGTAGCACTGCATTGATCAGGATGCCTTTGTTACTCATTGTTGGCGATGTGTACTTCGCTGTCACTTTAAACTCTTCAATGGAATACATTTATCTGTCAGACTACATCACATACAAATGACAAAGGAGCCAGCTTCCTTGACGGCAGCTTAGAGTTTATTCCAAAGACAAGTGCTCTGTTTTCCGAAGATTTTGTCCTAGGTTGTTTGATATCATGGAGGCCTGTCTGCTGAAATTATACCATGTGAAACATTTAAAAGATCCATTATGTACCATTACGTATGGCAGAGCAAAGCTGACTAGTAAAAGGGGAATCAAATAATATATGACCTCAATTAGCTTGCATTGGTAATCAGTAGGAATTTGTGAGAAAAGGTCAAAACCTGTCATGTTATGAAAGTGTCTAGGACAGCTTCCCACCTTTGCAGCCTTATAGTCTCTTTGAGCTACAGTGGCCTGTAGCTGACCCAACAATAGCATTGCATCTTAACAGTAGAGGAGTAAGCTAGCAGTTGGAAATTGGAGCAAAGATAAAAACATGCCAGTAAATAGATAATACATCACCTTGCACACATACTTCAATAATAACTGATATTTTTAGCTTGAGAAACAGGCTTTTGTAGCCTTTGCAGCCAAAACATTTTGTTACATGGTGATTATTCATTTGTAGCACCATCTCTTATCACTGAACAAATGGAACTGTGAATAGTTATGTGACTTGCTGGAAGTGGGCAGTCAAAGTATGAGTCAGAAGATGAGATCTGAAAGCCAGAAATCTCAGCTCTAGTTATACTTATGTAATCTCTGGTATTGGTAAAAAGCCTCGTCAGTCCCCTCATGGCCATGCTTAAATTAATCACATTCTTTACTGTATTAGGTTGTAGTCAACATTACATGCAACTGAAAGAAGTGTATATAAAATCGCAGGCCTCAGATCTCAGCTTGAGATCTCTTATTATGCTTGTTGTCTTCAGCATGTCAGAGACCAGCGGAATTGTCAGTTTAAAGAGGATGGATGTCCTGAGGTGTCACCTGACAGCCCGACAGGGCAATTCAGTCCCTGGAGGACAGGAGAGCAGCCAGTAGGAGGTGAATGGGCAGTAGCTTGGGCTAGAGGTCGTCATTGTCGGCCATCGTCGGCCTGTCACTCTGAATGGGCCCCCAAATCATGTTGTCAATGGTGATGCATCGAGATCTCCCACTGGCATAAATTGGATGCTCCAAACTCAACTTGATTGATGCATTGACCAGGTTGTGTCTGCCTGTCCTCAGGATGTGTCCTTACCTATGTTTAAAGATGAAGCAACACAGACACATTGAGTGGTGAAAGAGGAGAGATGTACTTTAAAAAGTTTTTTGTGTGTATATATGTGTGTGTGTGTGTGTGTTAGCTAGACCTACATCGACATACTGTTGGCTTATCAAAGAATCTACTGTATCTGTCAGCCTTGAAATTTATAGGATTTTACCTGCCTTTTCATTTTTCTTGGTACATCTTTTTGTGGCACGGTTCAATCGGAACTCTGAGAATGCTGTTCTCACTGTTTCCATTGAGGCAACTGTATTACATTATGGCCTGAAGGCGAATGCACAGCTTGTACATTCAATGGATGCTACAATGGATTGGAATGAAAAATATCTTTTTCTGTGACCAAAAGTGCAGCCTTTATGCATCCAAGGGCATGGCATTCTTGGGCCCTGGGTACTAGCCGTGGAGTTTTGTGAACATGAAATGTCTTCTTTTATGTGTCATTTTTTTCATTATGTTCCCTCTGTCTCTCTCTTTCCGCGCTTTCCTCCAATGGTTTTTCCTTGATAGTCTCGTCTGGCCTGAGTTGCTCTCTTTATGTGTGTGTGTTTGTGTTCATATTGTCTTTGTTTCTTCATAATTTATGGCTGTTTGTGTCTGTTGCATGTGTTTGTGAATGTACTGACTCTGTATACATGTGTGAGCTTGAACTCTGTGTGTTATGTGCGTGTTTGTTGGTATTTAATCATATATATGTGTGTTTCTGTGTCAAAGAACACAGACTCAACACAGGCACTTGAGATTTTTCTATTTCGATAAAGCTGTGTGGAACCTTGGGTTTGAGCCTTTGATGGCATAGTGGGGGTTGGAATGAAGAGCACGAGTATTGTAGAAGAAACAAACGCAAGCTGAGCATTAACGGAGGTGGCCCAGTTTGGAGAAGTTGTATTCTTTCAAGTCCTGCTTCTTCTCTCATTACTTTTCACTGCAGTCTGCTTCTGCTCTATGTAGAGTACGAATCAACCTAACCCGTGCGTGTCATTTCACTCATTACTTTTCATGTAATGAGAGAAAACAACTGTAACAACTTTGTCCTCCTCCTCTCTCTCTTTCTCTCTCTCTTTCTTTCTTTCTCTCTCTCTCTCTCTCTCTTTCTTTGTCTGTGTTTGCAGGGCCTGTTCATCTTCCTGATATATGGGGTGTACAACACAGAGGTAAGTCTGCATTGTGTCTCAAGGCTGTCGGAGTGAATGAGAGAAATGACAAGTTTCTGATGGGCTCCCTGCTTAAAAGCTGTGTGGGTGGGGTGTGAGAGCACGAGTGTGTATGTGTGTGAACGTGTGTCTGTGGATGAGAGGAGGGATGGGAAGGAGGGATGGGAAGGAGGGGAGGGGACATCGTTTCCACGCGAGCGTCCCACTGCCCTTCATGCTTGGACTAACTTATATGCATCCGAGTCCGACCATTAAACACTGACACGCCGCCGTTCTCAGCCACTCATTCCTCACCCACATTGGCTAATATTTCACTGCCTCTTTAAGTTTTTAAACTCACGGCCCTCCATTTAGCATCCTGACAAAGCCGCTGGCCAGGGATTCGCGGGGCCCCAAGCACTAACCATAGTAGGACAAAAAAAGAAAAACAATATGCAACCAACAATATGCAATGAAGGAGTGAGGACATATCGTATTGAGATGCTGCTTTATTACCATTTAGATACACCGTAGCTGTGTGGGCGTGGAGTGGGTATGTGGCGAGAGTCAGAGATACGATTTAATGGATGAGACTCAATTCATGAAAATCACTCTTGGTCAAATGTGGCTTTTAGTTTATGTAAATAGGATTAACTTTAGATGTGCATAGGTGATATTGCATCTGAGCCTTCGTAAAACACAGCGCTTTTCTGTGAACTTGTGGTCTATTTCTCATTTTTAGACTCTTCCTATTCCAAACTTTAAGGAGAAAGTGAAAATTTGAAAAGGATTTGCCTTGTAGCACAGTTAACAATTCAAGACACAGTTTTCCGGAAATATATGCGCTATGGTAAATAGAAAAAGATGGACTGTTACAATCACAGCAAAATAAAAATGAAAAAGTAAATTCTGTAAATACAGTATGCCAAAGTTAATCTAAGAAACTCTCCTCCATGGGTGGAATGAACCATGGTCGACGAGTCTCCATCTCACCTCATCTTTTCATGTACAAGGTCTTCGTCACCGTACACAAGCAGCTTTTTTGAAGAGTTGGGTAACATATAACTATGTTACCCGGCTCTTCAAAGATAATGGTTAGTATTATCAACCTTCCACCTCTGTCCGTCTGACCATGTAAGAGGACATCTCTCATGTAACGTTTGCATTTCCTGTCCTTTTTTATTTCCCCTTTTATCTTTCCTTTCTTCATCCATGTCTTCTCCAGAGCATGAAGACCTGTCCCTGGGTCATAGGCAATGCACCAACAATGCAGAGCCAGGGAGGGCTGGCCCTTCACACTGTAATATAAATCAACACTGCATTCTTGCTTAAGTGGCTTTTTTTTAGTGCTTGGGAATTCATTTTCTTACACTCAAGTTGTCCTTGACCCCTGGGTCTTCACAATTTGTGAGCAGCTCATGTAGATGTTCCGGTTTTCATAAGGATCACACTTCTTTGTTAATGTTTGAGAAAAATTATGTAATCTTGCCATTATTCACCTTAACACATTTCTCTTTCTTCCTCTGAACACTCACCACCTTTCTGGGGGACTCCTTTTGTTCTCCCTCACCCTGCTCGTCTTTTGTTTTTTATCTTTAACTTGTCTAATGTGTGACACAGTGCACCACTGGCTTCAGGTTTCACCCTCCCTGACACCTAAAAGGAAATAATATTTGCTAAATAGAAAAATCACAGAAATGCTAAATGGAAATGATCAGAAGATTTTTTTTTTCTTTCTTCCCTTTAATCAGAGTGGCAGGGAGAGGCCTGTGTGAGACAGGGAGGTTCCTGCTTTGTCTGTATTTATTTAAGCTAAGCAGCCTTGATGGCTGGGGACGGTAACCCCTTCTTTGATTACATTATCACACACATTAGGCTGCTCTGTGTAACAGTATATAGAGTGAAGAAAAAACTTTGCAAAGTTGCTTTTAGTTGTTGATAGAACAAATGAGTCTTTAACCATCATAGTGTGAAGAAATATTACTTTGATATGCTAAAGAAAGGTGTTGAATTAACTAGTGCCTCAAAGTCAGAAAATGCTCAATTCATGAGGCTCGTTTTCAGGCTCAATAATTACAAATATGGCATGGAAGACAGACTGTGTCTGCTGCTATTACACTCAAAATGCAGCGTTTTAATTGCTAATTACTTGACAATAGCTTTCCATTATTCATTGCAATTAGCTTTTCCTTGGTGGTCACCTTGTAATCCCACGCTTTGATGACCTTTTATTTCCATCAGCTCCAAGGATGTCGGCAGGTGTTGTTGGGCGCACTGCTTTCATATGGTAATCGCTTAGCACCCATTTACATGGGGAACCACGCTTTACATCATTGCGAAACCTTGAGTGTGCGCAAAACCCCTTAAACACATAACGATCGTCTAAAACAATGCCCTTCCCCTCATTGTCAAATGATTAATTAAGTTGTGTCATGTAATTGCCTCAGCACGCCGGCTGCTTTTGATATCAGTGAAATCCCCAGGACTTACTTTCCCCATTAAATTGTGTTAAGACGGTGTCTCTCCAACATCTGCATCGCATTAAAGGCCTTCTGCAGATCTTGTCAGAAATAATAGGAGGGTTTTGGAAACATGATGCTGTTGATTCTGCCCTGTCACAAGGCTCGGGCTCTCTTCATTATGTGGCCCTTCAACGTTGGTATGTATGCAAAACATCCTCTGTATACACATGCTGTCTCTGAGACCGTGTGTGTGTGTTCAGTGTGGTGTCATAATTTATAACACGCTGTGACTTAATGAAGCCATAAGCCATAATGCATATTCACTAACGTGGTGGGCTGGGCTGGGACGGGCTGTAGTGATGAGTGCCCAGCCGCTACAAATTTACAGTGAGCGCTGACACTGTGCACGGACACATGCACGTGCACACACATACAGACCTCGTAAGTGCCAGAGGCTTAGACGACTTCAGCCTATTTAACACACTGAATAATTCCTGCTGTGCTGAATGTTTTTTTCATTTAGATTTTTTAAAACTAAACAGATAATCATCCTGTACTTATTTACAATAACAAATTGCTCATAGTCAAAAAAGTAATAAAATATTACAATATTGAATTAATAATAATATTATTTTTTCCCCATTTTTAAAAAATAAAGAATAATGTCAACAGACCCTTTTACATTTTATTAGTAATTAAAAACCTTGCTAAAATAACAAATCTTGTCAAGTTATTATTAAATCAGGGATCATGACTTTCTAGTAAGGATATATGTTCATTCATAGCTGCTGCTGTGGGACAAAATATACATTTTTGCATATTCACATATTTTTATTCTGCAATTTTAGTTTTAAATTTTGATTATTTTATACCAAATGTATGTCTAGTAACACTTATTTAACCTATGATTGAGTGATCAGTAAAACTGTTCTACCATAAAGTTTTAAGTATATATATATTTTTTAATTTTGTACATTTTCATAAGTTATTGCAGAGTTTTTTTCAATGGATTAAGGACAGACTAAATTGGATTATTGTCTCGTGTCACGTGATATTAAATACGCAGTATTTATATGAAACATTTTTTGACATTATTAATCAGTCCTAAATATTTGGATGGTTCAATTATTTATTTTGAATTTATTTTTATTTTTGATCAATTTAAATGGACAAAAATGATCAATTTCTAAGAAGAATTGATACATGGAATTCACCAATTAAATTTAATCAAAGGTCATTCAAATTATTACTGGTTTCTAAGCAGAGATTTTGGAATTAACTTCCACAGTATTACGAAATTATTCATTTTCTCATTTTAAAATGAAATTCTCCAAAAATGTTATTTAATTTTTTTTTTAAGTTAATTATAAATTAGGTTGGGGGTTTGTAAAATTACAACTATATACTGAAATTGTATGTATGTATACTTTATATCTCTAAAATCTGTGAAATTCTTGTCTTGTATTGTCTGTGTTAAATGAAGGCGTGCAGTCCACTGTTTCATCCGGAGTGTAAAAATGTAATCTGTTCTGCTAGGGCGGTCCCTTCTCCTCCAATAGCTCCATTTGTTGGTCCCGGCGCTCTATGCTGACAGATGATAGCTTGAAGTCGTCTCCTTAGTTTGCCAGCTCTATGTGTCACTTTCAAGTCCCATTAGCCACTGGGACATACTGGAACACCCTCTCACACGTACATGCACAAACACACACACACACACATACATGCACACCCACACACCTCCCCAACCGCTGTCAGTGCCCTCAAACTAACGCTCAAGATTTGTTATATCCCTTTCACGTTCTGTTCTCTTTTCTTCATTTTACACTTTGGGTGTTCGCAGGAGTTTGCTGTGAAAGATTTTTTGTTTTGATTCATTGTAAGTGTGTTACATTGAGTGCTGTGTCAGGTACACTTATCTCTTTCCCTCCCATTCTCTCTCTCTTTCTTTCAGGTTCGGAGCACGGTCAACAGGATCAAGGAGAGGAGAAAAGCGCTTAATTTTTCAGTATGTAATCCTCTATTTTCCTGTGAACAAGTGTGTGCGCGCGTATGTCTTTGAAACACACCGGTGTGACAGACTCAATTTACCTTACAGCTTTTGCCTCTCATGATTAAAAAAAAAAAAAAACACCACTCCAGCAATGCCAATGAAAGCTGGCCACAAAGCAACATTGTACATCTGCTAGCCTCTCACTAGTCGACAGACCATGTTAGATGCCCTTATACATCAAACATAGACCCTCCGTAATAGCTCCCCCCCCTTCCTCACTCTGCCCATTGCTGCACCTTCATCCCAGCAATGTCAAGCTCCGTGGTGGGTTACAAGTTTCTAATCCAGGACAAGCTGTCCCCTGACATTAAAGTGTCAGGCCAGTATTTATACCTTGTTGGACGCTGCTGTTTGGCTGAAGCGGTGGGATGCTGCGTGTGTGTGTGTGTGCACGAGTGTGTGTGTGCCTAGGAAGATCATAGCCTACACTTTAAAAGTACTTAATAGTCTCTAGCACACACAAACAGGCACATACCACACACACATACGTAAAATTATAGACACGAGCACCTTGACAAACACCCACTCTCACCATCCCACACTCCTTTGCCCCCACCATTTCACACACACACACACACACACACACACACACACACACACACAAAATGCATCTTGTCCCTTATGAGTGATCACATTAACTCCACTCCTCTTTTGCCGGCAACATTTTGTCCTGCCCCTCCCACTGCACCCTGACCCACACATATGTATCCCCCAATATTCCCCACCCTCACGCACTTCAGGTCATTGAAGAAGGAATGAAACCATTTCTGACGGCAGATTGATTTTTAAAATATCAGGGTGCTCCTACTTCCGTTTGACCCCCCACCTCAGAGATGGACACTGTAAGGATGGGAAGAAATGAAATAAATAAATAGATGAATTAAAGTGTGTCTGTGTGTGTGTCTGTGTGTTGGGCGGGTAGGGGGGCCCCCTGGGGCCCCTTGCCTCCACGTGCAGTCTGATATATTGGCTGCTCATGTTATCAGTGAGGCCCCCCCATCTACCGTCATTTTTACTGCTTCCTCTCCCCTCTGGTGGTGGCAATTTTCCAATCTTGCCGGGTTCCGCTACCAGAATGCGTTTTTTAGCCATCACTGCCGCCTGACGGTTTTTAGCTAATGCTATTTTGTGCCATAAATCCTGCTTGAAATACTGTATCTACCTGTCCTTTGGTTAGATAGGAGACATTTGGCTCTAGATGACCGCACATGCCCCTATATATCCCCTTGTTGTAAAACATAGGATTGGGTATCGTGCCTCGCCGGTTGAGGGATAAAGAGGCTTTGGCGGTGTTACTGCATATGGGGTCATTGGAAGACGAATGGCACTTGTCTGAGATAGAGGGGTTTATATGTTGTATTATTTGCAAGGATTGAAGGGTTAACCCAATGGGATAATTTACTGCAACTTCAATTTAAGGATTTCAGTGGTTATTTAAATTATAAAAGATCATTTGAAACTTCCATTGTCCCTTTTATACCATGATCACCTACGTTACAAGCAGCCAATATTAAGCCTTGCTAAGGTCAAAGCCACCCTACAATTGATCTGTCAGATATTCTAGCATCAGGATGATCATGTGTGATGCAGATTTTTTTAGGGAAGTTCAAGCACCATTTTCTGTATCTAAACAGTGCACATGACATCAGATTAAATGTAGTATGTATGAACTAGCACAAAACATGAAAATCATTTAAATATTGAACACATGACACACCTTTGACCTTGACGATCTCTCATATAAATTCCACCAAACCTAATCACACACTCTTCCCTCTTAAATTCCATACTATAAGTTGACCTCTTTAGCCCTCTTCCTTGTAGTAGTCCTCTACATGGGCGTGGGTCGCACACAGCCCCAGGGGGTGGGGTTTTATACACACATACACACACTTTGACCAGTGTAGCCTGCCTGTTTGATACCAAGTACCTCCTGACCCACCCTGACCTCCCTCTTGTACACACACAGCCAGATTGCTTTGTGAAATAAAGCTGTCAGTTGCAGGGCCCAAATAAAAAACAACCCCCCCTCAATACTACATGCCCCTGACACCACTGAAATATAGATATAAATTGGATTAGTTTTTTTTTAATCTTAATTCAAGTTTTGACAACATATAGGAAGCTAGGAGTTGGTTGGAATCAGTCTTGGCACTAGAAAAAAACTAATTGGACTGGAATTTGATTTTCACAAGTGGACAGTCGAGAGTGGATGTTTCTTTTTTGTCTTTGTCTGGTTCCATACAAATAGCTGTGGATAAGCTCATGTGTCCTTAGTCTTGTTCGGTAAACGAGTTAAAAGGTAAATGAAATGCCATTTATTTCTGTTGCCTGGGACCCCTGGTTGGAGTGACTTACAGTGACGTGTAGCAGTGCGTGTATCTGTCTCTTTCCACTTGTGTGTGTCATAAGAACTGAAGCTGGACATCAACAAAACACAGAAGCAGCCAGAATGTCAGTCCCCAAGTGTTTTCCATGTGAGGCATTCCTGCCTGATAGAAGTACAGTATGAAATATAAGAGGCCCTGGAGCCTGTTGAAACCCCCCAGTTTGAGAGCTGTGCAAACAAATGGGTTTTCTGTGATTTCAGTTTATTTTGGTCTGGCTGGAAGGTGCGTGTGTGAAACAAGGAGGTCTCTGAGTTCTGAATTCATAGAGCAGCTCCTCAGGTTTGGTGCAGGAATTGTGGGAAGGACAATACCGTAGTCTACAATAGCCCATGACATGTTTTAATGTTCATTACTAATTGTGAATGCTTAATAGGTGTATACTGTAAAAAGCCATCATTATTGCTTCAAACTGATGAGGATTTCTTCTCCTATGTTCTCTTTCAATACACAATATTGACTTTAAAAAAAAGACAACATAGATGTGTTTAATACAAACACAATTCAAATGTATTTTCCATCACTTATAAAAAGTTATTAAAACACATAAGAGCTTATACTGGAATAGATATAGAAGAGAAAGTCATAATTAGGCTGATAATCCACAAAATGTGCGTCACTAATTTGTATCACCAATGATCAACTAGGAAAGTGTGGATGAACTTGATGTCTTTGTTCTTATCAGTTAACAAGAATGTTGACCAGTGACTGTGTATTCCTTTAACAGGTATAAAGCCCTACAGTGATCTCCTGTAGCTGACACTGCCTTCTCATTTCTAACAGAACTGTGCCAGTTCCCGACCATCCAGCTCAGTTACCAGCTCTCGTCCTGTGAGTTTCCCACTTGGAACTACCCCAAGCCAGGAGGAGGAGGCCACCCCTACCTACACTTGCAGCAACACCCCAGGCCTGGGGAAGGAGGAAGAGAGGACCAGAGGTGAGCTGTCAGACCAATACCATACCATACAACCATAAGGCAAGTCAGGCTAATGGACTCATTCATTCATATAACTTATAGGCCAAAATGCAGAACCCAGAAAAACTTTAATGGAATAAAATGGTGCCAGTTTGGAACACCGTATCCAGTATTCGCAATACATCCATGCTTCGACCCTACTTGTGATAAACGTAATTCAAAATTTCTACTCCTAGATTTCTGCCAAACTTTTGATTATAGTTCCAGTTTGGGCTTTGGCGGTTTAACTATACTGCTACTGTTTCTAATTTACTTTTCCCACACAGTTTTTCCTAGTTGATCAGAGGATTTGAAGCAGCTGTTTTTGGAGCTGAACATATCTTGTGGAGCAAGTCACAAGATTGCTTGCTAATTTAATTTCTCTGCTGGCCTTGCGTCTCAAAAAGCACAACCAATCCACCGTCACTTAAAAAGAACAAGGAAGGCCACCCATCGAGTGATATTTTTTAATTAGAATGAAAGATGAAATCTGAATATATAAGAATACGTGAATTATTTTGTGGGTTGTGTACCTTTTTTTTCTTAATGTACCCTCTCTTTTGAACAGGGCAGCACATGTAGCCTTGCTTTTTTGAAAATTTCAGTTCAGAAGTGGTAGTTTTGCCTGTGAAGGATTTTAATTTTCACTGTACAGTTTAGTACCTCAAATGCATCTAAGCCTTTTCACTGATTAATTCAATGGCATTAACAAGTGTTGAGAGCGTATTTGTGGCGTGTGTGTGTGTGTGTGTGTGTGTGTGTGTGTGTGTACATTATGTGGGTGGCAGACTAGGTAGGCTGCACCTAATTCATCCAAACTGTATGATCGAAGATTCCAACTCCATGACTTGAGTCCCAAAGACACCTTCCGCTCACAGTTTTTGAGGTAATATGTTTTCATGAACCTAGTTTATGGCGCTGTCATGTGTATTGCGTTATACTGAGAGGTGTTTGTAATATTTAGTCTATCTTCATTGATAGAAATAGGTGGTCAAAATATTAGAAACACTACAGCCTTCAAAACAATCATAAAGTTGAATTAAGTTTTAGCTACGTATGTATACGTTTATTCCCCCTCTGTTCCCCCTCTGGCAAATCTGCAAGGCATTACTACAAGGCACTCTGAAACAGAGAGCAGTGGCTAGCCTGTTGAGTGAAATCAGACATCAGAAATCTCCTGTTAAACTTAAACACTAACCAGACACCCTGGCTTCAATCTAGCTGCCTGACCCATGCTGCACTCAGCAGAGTTGAGAGTCATTTGGTTGTGGAAAAGATTGGAGACACCAGTTTCAAAGCAAGGAAAGAAAGAGGGAGAGGTCAATCCCTGGTTCCATTCTGTAATTTAAAGCGGGTCTTAGTGTCACTTGTTCTGTTGCCTTTGTTGATGCAGCATTTACAGCGTTGAATATATTTTATTTATAACTTGGATGTATTTATTTGCAAAAGTGATAAAAAACAGAGCTATGTAGAAAGTTTTATGGATATGTATTTGCTTAAATTACAGCTGTGAAAAAGTATGTCACTGACATTAACAGAAATGGCTGGGCAGACAGTGTTTAGGTTATGACCCTCCACTTATGTGAAAGGTCCCTATCTTGATCCCTGAGATATAATGTCACCAGAATGTTTGAAGGAAAAATCAGATTAGTAAATCTAATCTAATCTAAAGTAAATTTTTCAGCCTTTTAAAACACATTGTTCTTGTCTTGTCATTTTTTGTTGTTAACACTTTAAACTATTTTATTCATTGCCAATGAGATATAACAATTGAATAGAACTTAACGCACAGTATCTTCATCTGGTAAATACTATGTGGGACGTGGTTTATGACTTATACAATAATGATATTCACATTTGAATAGTACATGTGCTGTGTGTTATTGCTCCTTGTTGCCGCTCTGTGCACCTTCTCAGACTGTGATTTACAGCGTTTCCTTTGCAGGTGATTTGCATGGTCCTCTGCACTATTACTGTCTCTTTCATTCACTCAGCGCGCAGTAGTTAAATCAGTCCCTACGTCACATTTACATGACTGAACCTCCAGTGCAACCTGACAAATCAAACTCGGCAGCAGAAATCATGTTTTTGATGTAACACAATTGCAGAAATAATTGATTGTCAAACAGTATTATTCAGCCCATTTGTTGCCCCTCCAATCTGCTCCCGACTCAATGCTACAACATGCAAATGCGGTAGGCTCCGTGTGATTGAGTGCTGGGACTGGGTTGGCAGCCGAGTGCTCATACACTACAAACTAATGCTACTGTATGCGTATTATCATGCAGCAGGGCACACACAGGCAAACATGCGCTCCCATAACACTGTAACTAATCATCATGACAAACCCAACTGACCGGACCATAATCTTATACTACATGAGAGGTGACTGAATATTTGCTGTTATACAGGACTATTTTTTAAACACGTCTGTGATGCTGTGAAGAGGTGATACAGCAGTTGACCAGTTTGTCTGAAGGGCAAGTGGACATTTTGATTATTTTTGATGAAACTGTTTTATACAGTATTTCTAAAATATAAAATTCATCTAGACTTTAGCGAGCAGTAAGCAATACATTAAATCTTTTGCTGTTTCTGTCATTTTTGGTCAAGTAGCATTTCTATGATTTTGTAAATAAAAAAAAGAACATATCAGGACCAGAACGAGCAGAATCTTGCTTTTTGGAAAGTGGTTGCTTTACACTGGCAATGCCTTTATTTCACCTGTACACTCCACATTTGGTACAGTATAGTATGTCTTCTCACCATAAAACACAAACAACAAACAAACAGATGGGCCCCATTTTTCCTAACAATAACCACAGCATCTCCTAAGTGACAGTGGTAGCTTGCATGCACAAGGTCAACCCCTTCTTGGTAGGGGTGTGTGTGTAGGTGGGGAGTGTTCTGCTTTTGATACCTTTATGCCTTTTCCATCTATCTGTTTACTCAAGTTGGTTGGCACAAATGTCCAAGGCAGACAGTCGGTTATGTTGAGGGTACGTGGTGAAAAATGTGAACAAAGTAAAGCACATATTTGCTGTGAGCATAAGAGAAGGACAAGTGAATAATGAAGGAATAAAAGAGGAATAGTGGGTGAAGTGTGTGGGGGCGGATTTGAATTGAAAGGGGAAGGGCTGTGTGAGTGTTTGTGTATGTGCATGAGTGTTACATTTCTGATGAGATGGCCCCACACAATGGCTGAGTTGAAGGTTGCGAGCCCTTTTAAGCAGGAATAATATGGTGGGTCACCAGTGTTACTTCACATCATGTTCTGGCTTTGTTAAAGCCTCCTTCCCAATGAGCAAAGACGGCCAAGCGGTTATCTTTCTTTTATGGTTCACATTTTAAATTTATAAGGTCATTTGAGTTTTCCTGTGGGATCTCTTATGCTTCAAACAGTGTTTGACTAGACTGTAAGTGTTGTTATATTTGTAATGAAATTTGGGTATGTCATGCTGATGTCCAATTTGTGTCAGTAGTTGATGGTGCAAAGATAATGACACTTGTCCTTAATGTCTTCTTACTATCATAGATTTTATCAATGGGAGGGTTACGTTAATGTTAGACATTTTAGTCAGGATATGATGTGGTGGGATTGACAATTTTAAACACCTACAGGTTGTCAGTTGGTTTGTCAGTCTGTCTCCCATTTTAATAACCTGTTTACCAGGTGACTATAATGAAGAAATGGTACAGTATTGCACAGTATCGTGCAGCTCTCACAAGTTCATCATAGCAAACCTGATTTCTGGTGTCATTTCCAGTTTACGTAACCCAACTTGTAGGAACCATATGCCTGCACACTGCTGACATCTGACACCCCTTCCCCTTCCTCTTTTGCTAACATGTGTTCCTCAACATCTCTCGCAATTAGGGGCCTTGTAGATAAAGTAGTGTGGTGGTCTATTGCATGCATCTCCTGCAGATTACACACAGATCCTTTGCTGACACCACCATGGGGTTGACTCCCCCTTACCTCCCTCCACTCACACACCATCACTTGTCATGCATGTTTAGCCCAGTTCATTGACATGCAACAGGATCCCCTGCTCCAAAAACACACAAAAAAAGAAATATTCCCTTGTGTAATGACAGCATGTTTGCAGGCGTTTCATCTGGGTGCTTGCTTTTGAATCAGTATCTCTATTTGCAAGTCCACTTCTGTGGACCGTGCATTATGAATAGGGCTGTGCAATACTGACAAAGTCAAATGTCACAATTTTTTCAATTAATTACCTCAACATCACTACATATCAAGGGAAAATGATAACGTTTAAGGTATAAATATTGGTATTGTCAGATGATATTTATGGACAAAATTGGTCATTGAACGCATAGTGTTCATACAATTTGTCACTTAACTGCATGCCACCTTTATCAGCAGGACAATACAAGTCATATATATATATTACAATACTATGATAACAAAAACCCTAAATGATATGTTGTCTCATATCACAATGTCATTATCAACAGATTAATCACCATGCTCAATGAGTGACTTTTGAAATATATGAAGACTGGTTTGTTGAGTAATAGTTATGTAGAAATGCTTGAAAAACTTACACATTTCAGTTGAACAAAATGAAAGCAGCTGTTAGGTGACTGCTGCTTGACCTTTCTCTTTCCGTTTCTTTTATGCATTTTGCTCATTAGGATGTGCATGTGTAAGTCTTTTGTTGTGGCACAAATGCATTATGATTTCAGATATCCTTGATTGTCACTCAAGTGTGCTAAATGAATAAAGGTGTGATTGAACTTGCAACAAATTTCTGTAACATTCTGAAGTACTATCCTACAGTACTGTTTCCTCCAACCAAAGGATTACTGTATTCAGACATAAATCAAGTAACTGTGTGGTCTGAGGTCTGTTTTGAATAGCAAGAACTGTTTGATAGTGGTATAAAACTGATTGTGTTTTATATTAGTTTCAATTGGTGTAACAGCCCGCTAGTATTTGGAGACACCAAACATGCTTTAGGAAGAATAAGAAGAAGAATTTGTTGCTGTGGGAATTGACATCACATTGGTAATTACCACAGCAGAATCACAGGCACTAGAAGCGAGGTGTGCCTGTGTGTCTGTGTGACACAGAGGTATTTGGCCTTTGAGCGGCAGCTTGTGTTCAATGTCTCCCTGATGCAAAGTGATGTGTACTAATTCTACATCTGCTCAAACCAAACAGGGCTCGAAAGTTCAGCCAAGACCCAAAAGAATCACTTCCTCACAACTTATCTTATCCTGCCCTCTCTCTGTGCACAAATTAAATCTGATGCTTATTCCCTGCATCGTTTTTGCATTTTGAAGTGATTGACAAATAAGTGGATATGCCTTTGGGGTTTTGTGTGTGTGTGTGTGTGTTTGAGTGTGGATTGAGATTTGGTTTGTTGGCTTGGCTGTTTAAAGGATATGTGGCCCTGAAATGGGCTCTTGTCATGTGGGCTGAAGCTTTGAGGACTTGATTGTAGCCTCACAGTGTAAATACCCAAACAAACAGGCAATGGTCAAAATGTGCAGTCGGTTTGCCATGTATTTACATTCCTATTCCTCTCTCCCACTTGGTTTCTCTCACTCACTCTCTTCCTCTTGCATCTGATTTGTTAATTTGTTGTTACTCTCTAGCTTTCCTTTCTTCTTTCTTTTGCTCCCTCTCTTCCTCTGACACACACTCCTTCCATTCCCTTTATTCTCTCAGTTTGTGAACGATATTTGTAATATTTGTGGTTCCAAGTGTAATGGCTAAATCAGGAAAAGGACTTTGTGACAAGAATTAAGATTTAAATTGTCAGTTAGAGCACTTGTCTACCATTTTTCACTGTTGTGTGAAAAATCTCAAAAACAATCTTAAACCATTTGAAACACTTAAACGGCTGCATTTTCTGCACTCGTACTACACTCTGGCATTTGATATTCATCACACCCAATGAAACAAATCCAACGATGAAATATTGAGCACATTTGGTTGTTCTTAAGTGGCTTTAAGCGCAACTGTTTATGCATATTCACCCAGCCGCTACAAAGCGTACCAGGCTTCTCGAATTTGTTTTCCGCAGCTGTTCTGCATAACAACGCCACGCTATCACGCACAGGCGAAAGTCTGGTGAAGGGAATCTATTCATAATTCAAAGAAACAACAAGGCACAAGCTGTGGCGTTGTCAGATATAACAAATTGTGGAGGAAAAGAGTTGAATTTGTATCTGCTTACAGAGGTTGACTGCATTATACATACTGCAGGTGCCGCTGAGTGCGTGGTAATAGGATATATGATGGATGGCCAAGCCGCATGGGCTCCCATTCCTCTGGGTTATTCATCTATTTATCTGCTTATTTATTTATTCCTTCACCCAGAGAGACCCTCACAAACTCAGGATTTGCAATAGTGCAATAGTACCTAAAAGAGCGTTATGTATGGAAATGGGGCTGCACTCTCTGAGGTCTGGAAGTCCTCTGTTGAGCATGTGTCAGGTGTACTGATGTCTGTGCTGATGTTCATTGGTGGTGTTGGTGGTTTAAGGGAGCCTGCAGTTTGTTGAATCTTGATAGATCCACTTTCAGCTGAACCAGAGAACAAAACCATGACACATTTTCTCCATAGAAGCTTCTTAGAAACCACAAATGAAACGACGCCCAGAAAGATATTGGAACATGCATGCAAACTTGTCCAGACAAATTTCACCACGTTAGAGCCAAGCTTTTGTCTCTTGAAAGATTGTCATGAGTACTGTATGTATCCACAGATGGTGCAACTTGAGCCACTTGTACCCCTGCTGGTGTAAGAGTGAATCCCACCAAAACATCCATCATTGTGTCTGCCTGTTTTATTTTGCTCCCCTCAGCTATCCTACTGTTTAAATAAACTAAAAATGTCCAAAAGTTTCAAAAATTAAAGATCTACCTTGTGAAATTAAAGACAACATAGTCATGAAATTGAAACCAAACAAGAGTAAATCAAACTCTGGCACTTTAAAAAATGTGTATGATATATTTGAAGAATTTTGGATTGATGCAATTAATTTGTAGCAGTCAGCCACCCAGCATGAAACCAAACCTGCAGGGCCTCCTGTGACAGAGGTGGCAACCACCACAACTTTGATCACACACAACCGTCCGCTAACTGCCTTTCATGTTTAACCCTGTCACTGCTCTCCTATCAAGGGTGTCACTCAAGGACCCGCATGTGCCCTCGGGCAGGTCACCTCCCCTGGGCCAAACTGTCTCACAGTTTACCACTCCCCCCACCCCACTTCGTCACACCCCTCTCCAGCAAAGAGGGGACACTACATTCTGTTTTAGTATGTACGCTTAGTGTAAAGCTGCACTACACAATATTTTTATAATTTTGCAAATTTGCAAACTTCCTTTTTTCCTTCCTGTCCTGCATTTGTTCACCGTGTATTTTCACACACACACACACACAGAGACACACATGCCAATTTTTCTGCAAGTGTCTTAACACAGTACTAAAGCATTCACTACTACTACCATCGTGCAGCTGCCAACAGCACCTCTAAACCAGTATCTACACCTCCACCCCCTCCCCCCCAGAACATTTTTCCATCGTCCTCATCTCAACAGCCCATGGCAACGACATAGCCGGCAGCTTACGATGAAGCAAAGTGGGGAATAGGAAGGGTGGAAGGGGGTAAGGGGGGGAGTCAGGCCGTAGATCAGGGCAGGGAGGATGGCGGCGCGACCAGGAGGTGACAGGGGAATAACATCCCTTTCTCCTCAATCGACAGGGACTATAACTCCTGCCTCTCCAGGGACAGATTGAGAAAGGCAATAGCCCAAGGGGCTGTGAAGCACGGATGCTTAGGAGAATTGAAAGTTAAAAGAAAAACGCAGTTTGCCGAGCCACTGCCACTGATTCAGCCGACAGCACCGGTCTTTGCCACTGGAATTTTCTTATTTCTTGTAATTCTTTATTTTTTTATTTTTAAGATGGTAGTAGAAAGGCCCAAGTGGCATACTGTCCATATAGATTATAGAACAATAAATCTCCAGGGGTTGTCATGTAGTATTTTTCCCATTTTTGGAGAGTTTGCTGTGCACATCTTTCTTTTTCAGTGACCTGAGGTGTTGGCCTCAGTTGGTCTACAGTAAGTAGTTTTCAGTGGAAGAGGTTGATGAGATGAAAATAGTTTCTATAGAGATGAACTTTTTCCTTTAACTTCATTGTCACAAGTTTGCGATAAACTGGCACAATTGGTCAATAACACCCCGGCTTTATGTTTTCACACAAACAGAATCTATTCTAGTGCCAGACATTTGAGTTGCGTTGGGTGTGGCAATCGTGATGTGAGTGGACTATGAATATTCAGTTTTCAAATTTTACTAGTGAATTACAACCTTTAACAGTCAGCAGGCAAACATATCACTTAACATTAAATAGGAGAAATGTCTGACTCAGGCGAAGCCTAGTGGGAGAATAAAAAAAGACAAACATTTAGTAAAGTAATATAATTTCTGATACAGTTGTACAAGAACACTATAACTGATTCTGAAGTCTAGGTGATAAAACCTCTAGGGGGTCCTATTACCCAGAGTGTATGTCTTCAGTGCTGGTGTAATGTAATACAGTTTTCTCTGTTTGGTTTACCTTATAACCACAAATGATAAAAACTGGAAAAAGAAGAGAGGAAATAAATATAGATTATTGTAAATTGATTACTGTATGTAGTGAGTGTGTTCTACAGAATACCTTATGTAGTGACTGGTGACTTATAGTACATGTAATTGTTTAATAATAGTATAACATGGCAAATCACACTGTTTAACTGCTTTGTGATTATACAGTGAGTGCTTTGTCAGCAAAGACCTCACAGCTCCTCACACCCTCTCTCTCCCTCTTTTGTCTTGTTTGTTTCAAACTCTTTAACACTCTCCCCTCACTCTGTTGTCTCACTTTTCTCATTTCTCTTTTTCTTTCTTTATCATTTCTTTTTCCCAACAATTCCCTCCACTCTCAGCTTCAGTCTCTCTTCTTTATCTTTCTTCCCTTTTCCTTTCTCTCTCCTCTCTCTCCCTCTCTCTTTATCTTTTTCCATACTCTCCGTCACTCCTTCTACTCCTCCACAGCCACATTCCCCTGTTTGGAGTGGGTGGGAGGGGTGGGGAGCAGGCGGGCAGCAGCTTTTATAGCCTGATCAATTTTACAGTGGCTTATTGAATAGCTTTTAATGCCCTTCTTTATTTTCAGTTGTAACCCGCAGAGTGTCTGCTGCTCCAGGGCCGATGTGATGGCTCGCCAGAGAGAGAGACAATAAATTTTAATACATCGTCTCTGGAAAATTACACATGTTTAATCATTGATTTTTATTGGCTCATCATGATAACATTATCCCAGTGGGTGAGGGCGGGCAAAAGTGTGGCTCATAAAAGAAAAGAGGTTGAATTAGTTATGGCATTTTAAAGACTGAAGTTGACAAAATGAAATGTTGGCATAACCATCTTCCTTGGTCTAATATACAGTGTATTGGTTGGCACTGTAATGGTTATATACATGGACAATTTGATGCAATAACCATTTAAACAAGTGGAACCTACTCTGGATATTTGTCTCTTCCTGTTGCCGTTAAATCAGTGTGTCTGTTGAGACAAAAGAGAAGATTAAATGTCACTATAACTTTAAAAGGATAAAGTAATATTATTTAAAATGATGCACAGACCAAATTATATTATGTATGTGATTTCTTATGGGGCTGTATGGTAAGGAAGTACATCTGTCATTTTTCTCAAGGATTTTTGAACATAGTGAACTCTTTAATCGTCAGATATCTGGAGATATCTAGATCTATCACTACTTTCCTGAAGTCGAAATAAATGTAAGCTAAAGTAACCAGCCTCCGGTGGCAAGAGATCACTGAAATGAAATTCAATGTACAACAAAGATGGTGGAGTTGATTAGAAAGTTTTTTTGAAACCTTTCGTTTTGCTATCAGCCTTTCTAAAACCTGAAAATGTTCCACCTAGTAAAATGTGTTACTACTAAGTTTATGCAGTTTGTTTTAATGCATACAAATACAAATAGATGTAGAATGCATTTCCTCCAAAGCACTTTATACACTTTGTATCTTGTTACACACAGAATGTGTTAAAAACTTTTTTAATTTTTTTTTATTTTTCTTTCCCCTCTTCTTTTCCCCTCCTCTCTTGGTTGGTTTCTTATCTATTAAGTCTTTGTCAAACAGAAAAATATTTTCTGGATTTTTTTATTATGTGTTTTTGTTTTTAATGTCATGTGTTGTTTAAACATTTATTTATAATAGGAGTTTGTAATAAGATAATGAGAATTTCACTGTTGGCATATGAATAAAAAAACAAACAAAATGGAAATGCAATTTGATTAAATAATGTTAATGCTAAAGTATCTGAAATACTAATGTATAACTTTAGTTTGGTCTACTTTACTCTCTGTCACATCCGCTGTGATTTCACCTCAACAACTAGAGTGCAAGAAAGGTGAAATTTGAATGTGTGTGCACCAAGATTTATCGTCTGCATATAAAAAAAATATCAGGATCATTAAGTCCAACTCCACTGCCATCAAGCTGATGAAAGCTGGAAAACACACAGACTTCATAATGCCTGGTGTGTGTGCCAGTGTGTGTGTATGTGTGTGTGTGTGTATAAGGGATGTGATAAGGTAGATTGACTTCTAATATAAACGGTAGAGGTGTCTACTGACATGCGTATAGCAGTGCCCTTTGTGTCCCTGCCTGGCAACCTCATTCTCTCCTTGTGTATGTGTGTGTGTGTGTGCAAACATACAAGATTTGTATGTCTTTGTGTTTGAAAGATTACAATGCTGTATGTTCTCATTCTTGTTTCTCTGATCTTGCACGTTTGCAAAACACTATTAAAGCTGGTGAGTGTAAGACGAGTTTGGGTAAGTGAGGGAGCAAGTCAGTGGACCTGCGTACGTGTGTATACACAAATATCTCTCTGTCTCTCTCTCTCTCTCTCTCTCTCTCTCGCTCTCGCTCTGTTACACACACACATACACCACACATAGAACGCACACACTGGGGCAGGTTAGCCCTCCTCCACACCGGCACCTGCTCCGCTGAAGGTGAAAGAAGTGCTCACTTGAGCTCATTGAAAAGTAGATGTGACAGTAAATTTTTCAGGCCCTTGTGAGATGGGAGATCTTGTTATAGCAGTCAGGATGGGGGTCAGGGCAGTGGCTGCTTGATGATTGAGGAAAAGAGAAGTAAATTCATTCTGCTTCGGGCACTTTGTCAAGTGCCAGTAGCTTACTGTTGAGAGCCACTCACCCATCACCGTGTTACGGCCCCAGAGGTCACCTCCGCCGCCATAAATCTGCCTCGCCTGCTAAACCTACTGCCTTCCCCCGGCTGAGCACGAGCAGGGAGAGGGGCTGCAGCTGCTGCTGCTGCTCCTCATAGTCACTCAAATGAAAAAAAAGGCAGAGGGGAGAATATAGATTCTCCTTTTGATGCTGCTTATGGTGTAAGAGCAGAACACTGGGTGTGCTGTGCCACACGGGGAATGTGTACGTTTGGACTAATGGCTGTGTTGTGTGTGAAATGAAGGATGGATTACATATATATTTGTAGGGAGGGACATTTTTTTGTGTGTGTGTGTGTTACAATAGGGGCTTGCATGTAATTACATATACATTTTATTTTTGGGAGTCATACAGCGTGTTCGTGTGTTTAGAGGAAAAATGATTTAAAAACAGAGAACTGTGCACAAACATCATGGGGGTAAGAAAATGTAACACGCGAAGGCTGATATTGCAAACTCAACACTTGTAGTTGTTTTCACATGTGTTTGCAAACAAATAACTAATACTAATAATCATTTATCATAGTGATTCCTGTATCACCTCACTCTTCCCTGCAGAAAACTTAAAAAACTTAAGCAGTACAGTCAGTGTCTCTCCAACACTATTATCTAGAGTGGTACTGTCCGGCATCATATAGTTACATCCAAGTGAAAGGCTGCTTTAAAACAAGGCAAATAAAACTGTCTGCATTAATCAGTTTTGAAATATTACAATATTTTGTGTTAGTAGCAGCACTCTCAAATATTATCCACTGCAGCTGTGCTTATTTACATAGTGTTAGTAAATGCACTGCTAAATCTAAAAAACCTGCATGAATGTTAAAGACTGCAGCCATGATAGTAATTAATAAATCAGCCTCTTAGTGTTTGTGTCCAAAAATCATGTACACATGAACATGCTTTTTTCTTATGTGTAGTAAGAAAAAAAAAAGTTAATTACTGTAATACATATGGAACAGTAGGCCACAGTAGTGCCACATTTTTTAAACAGTGCTGATTTTATTTTGGGCTGAAGTCCACCAACACTGGTTGAAGTAGAGCCATTTTCTTTTCTGATGAAATGTAAGATTGGTGGTTAGAAGATTTCTCCAGCTGTCTTTTTTTTTTTTCAGTTTAGCACTGCCAACATACTCTCTTGACTTCATCAGAAGTAGTTCCAAGATAAAAAGGAAGCACAAATCTTATATCACAACTGTTAAGTGAAAAACTAATCTATGGTAGAGGTTTTTTTGAAACATTAGGGCTCATGAACCCTCTATAGAGAGTTCTCCCTCAAGATGTCTTTTTGGGTCACTTTTGGCAGCAACATTTAGAATCAGGTTCAATGAAATTCTGTCACTTTTTAGAGTGTGGGTAGGACTTCAGTTTCTATGCTTGGCCCCGTATTCTTTCATAGGGTCACACCAAAACAGACACCAACCATACACAAAACCATAGGGGATCCTGTTCTGCCTTTTTCTAAATTGATAATTGGTATATCATGTAATTATTGATATCTTTTGCCATATGCTAACATTTTTCTAGGATGGTGGTAGAGGACTAAAGTCAGAAGAAGGAAAAATGATCTGGATCTGGTGTGTGTGTCTGTGTGTTTATATATGTGTGTGTGAGTGTTGTTTTTTTGTACACATGCTTGTCCACATGTGTACATATTGTGAGTGATACGCTTCTTTTTGAAGTGTGTCATCATGCACCATAATTACACCTGCCCTAACTATGTGTGTGCATACGTATTCAACTACCCATGTCATGTGTATGTGTGAGTGTGTATGTGTGTGCACATGCCTTTCAAGCTTGTAGTGTATGAGCGCCAGCCTGCTTTCAATATAGCCTCTTATTAGGTGGTGATTATCCTGCCTGCATCTGGCTTCTTTCAGCCTTTGACTGGAAGTTGGAGAGGCCAGGGGCACCCTGGGAAGAAAGGAGTGAAAACTTCCTGAACCCAGCTTTCACCCCCCACCCCTCAACTCCAGTGTACGCCTCAACCTCTCAAGGAACCACCTTATATTCACACTGGTGTTTTTTCTATAAACAATAGAAAATTCTAAATTGGGCAGAGAAATGTGTAGGTGGTGCTCAAACTATGTTTACATGCAAGGAATGCATGATGAAGGCCAGTATTGGTAGAAGTTACCTTCTGATTAAGTTTTACGATTGCACTCACTGTATGTGTCTGTCCTGAATTAACACTGGAATTAATGGTCAACACTTGTGAACTCCCAGTTCACAACTATCCAGCATTTTTACAGCAGAAGATTCTCTCACAAATGTAATGCTAAATGTTCTGTGTTTTATCTTGCTAGTTAACAGTTTACAGACTTTTCACTGCATCTTCTAATGACTGTAAAATGCGGTTACATTTTATTTGTTCCAAAGAGAGATTGGGTGAAACGACAGTACAGTAGTATCTGAGCAACCATCATACACAATGGCTGCATTTGTGTGGGGTCATTGCATTTACATAGACACAAGTGTCAACCACAAGCATTAATATGCGTTTTCTCTAATGCTACATGCTGAAATATCTGACTGTATTGAGGGTAAAAGGTCAACCCTCAGCTTTTCACAAGAAAAAAGATTACACCAAACATTACTCTAGCCTAGCCTCCAAAAACACATATTTAGCATTATACTCTGTGAAGCAGAAAAGGGACAAGGAAAAGAAAGAAGAAGAAGAAGAAATAGATAGTAGACAGGGAGAAAACAGTGTGGCAGGATCCCGAGGGCCTGGCTGGGGACTTTGTAAGAGCCCATACATCAGCTGTCACCCGATGGGCTTCCAAAGAGCCACAACAGAGAAACACAGTAGACTGGACAGATGGTCCCAAACAAACTGCAGTGGGTTTGATGCTATTAAAAGCTGTTTACCTCATGCCAGACGCCAGCAAGTGTAGTGGATGCATTGTGCGATCATTTTGGAATGACTGAAGGTGTGTGTATGTGTGATTGAGTACTGGCTTCTGCTGTTTCAGTAAACCCTCTGGTGTGTTTTTAGCCACCAAATGACCATTCGTAGCTTGAGTAAGATGTGTGTGTGTGTGTGTGTGTGTGTGTGTGTGTGTGTGTGTGTGTGTGTGTGTGTGTGAGTTTTCTCATAATTAAGATATAATCAAAGACAACACGTGATGGTGATACACAAACAGTATGATGATTGATTAGCACACAGTGGATGCCAGCCAACTCCGTAGGCCATGACGAACTTTTGGCTGATAAACGATAACCAGACAAATATAAAACAGACCCCCCCCCATCCCCTCCCCTCCCCTCCACCCTCTTTGTCTGTTACTCCCTTCCTCCTATCCTCTCCTCCTTCCTCTCCCCTTCATCTGCTCTCCTAAAGAGCGGCTCTGACACCTCAGAATGATGAACTCCTTCAATGCGCTGACCTTTCTCCTTCGGACTAGTCACCCGCCCTCCTGCCCTCGTCCATGTAGATGAGACAGAGACAGATGAAGATATTTTGCAATGTGTGTGCATGTGTGTTTGTCAGTGGGGATGGTGGGCGGGGGTGTCATGCAGTGACACAGTGAAATTAGTTTTGGTGTTGGTGGATGGCGGCCGACCCACCTTCAGATCAGCAGTCAACCAGGGAGATTAATCCAGACGCGGGAGGCCTGTTTGAGAGCAGACATGACAGGCCCTGAACGAGAGGAGAGAGACAGGCAGGTAGACAGACAGATGGGGTGGATGGGTTCATGACAATGATATACCTACTGAGATTGTCTCCATATATCTGTGTGTGTAACTTTCAGGTTTAACATACAGATTGTTGGACTGCTGGGTACATGAATAATGTAAAGACCAAGTTTCTTTACCATGACATGTAAAGCCCAAATTTAGCACAGTTCCTGAACTCTGAATCATTAACCAATTTATGTAGGTCTGGTGTTGCTCTAATGTATGATTTCCCTGGTTGGAAAAACATTCAACCCCATCCCAGCCTTTGCAAATGGGACATTACCAAGCTGTGTCAGACAGATCAGGACATCCTATGATCAACAGTTTAATCGCTTCTTAGTTATTGCTTATGCTTAAACTTTAACTATAGAATAAATACAAATGTTCATGATCTCATTCTAATTCACAGCCAAATCATAAGAGCTGACTCTGCTGGCTGGCTGGCTGGCTAAGATAGTGGCTAATATTACAATCCTGCTTCTGGTTTAAACCTGCTATTTTTCCTTATCACAAGGAATATATAGTTAGATACTTGCTGTTTGTGAGATAACCCTACAAACATGAGAACCTAGCTGATTCAGGGTGGGAGGACTAATACTGTCTAACAAATTAGCTAGCCAGAATTTTAAACTCACTAGCTAGTCAGGAATAGTCTTTAACTCTTTGAACTCGATTGATGCAATTTGTGTCAAAATTTGCACCCAGTATTCTCAGACGTCATATACAAACTTTTGAAATCAGCA
Source organism: Macquaria australasica (assembly GCA_005408345.1). Lineage (NCBI taxonomy): Eukaryota > Metazoa > Chordata > Actinopteri > Centrarchiformes > Percichthyidae > Macquaria > Macquaria australasica. The sequence goes on from SEMN01000354.1 coordinate 362,633, forward strand.
ATCTATCTTAATCTATTTAAGGCAGGGTCTTGCTTTGTTATAATTGAACTGTGATCTGTTTCATGGTTGTTCTTGCGTTATTAGTTTTTGGTATGTACATTGGTTGAGCAGAAATATGAGACGATGCAAATGTGTTACAGAAATGTTTTAGGCTATGTGATAGCAAGGTGGCATGGTGATGAGAGATATTGCCCCATTGGATCCCTGGTGTCCATCAGCAGTCATCTGGCCTTTTGAAGTGTCCTTGAACAACCCTTGCAGTACCTGCTCAGTCATTGTAAGACATTCCAGATGAGAGCATCAGCTAAGTGTTGAAGTGATGAATATGGTATCATTAGCCACGCTTGTCTTGCCTTCTTCGTTTTCTGCCTTAATTGGCTCCAGTTTATAATCCTCCACCTTTGGGCCATCCTTTGTAATTCTGTCTTGTTTCCTTCTATAATTGGTTCAGATCTTACAGGTCACAAAGAGGAAAATCCTTGGATCATTTGTATACTATTTAACTTGACTCATGGTTCACATGGACACTTAGTTATGCTAATAGTTTTGCACAGTTTCTGCCATTTGGAGTAATGGGCACCCACACAATTCTTGGTAGGATTGTCTGTTCATATTTTGAGGGGTTGAATGATTAGCTCAATGTAATCCTGTTTTTCAAGATGGATCCCAGATAAGGAATTTTGGAATATAACTCTTCATTTTTAGCTTCAATGACAGATGATGTACCGTAGGAGAAAAAGAATGACACAAAGTAGTTAAATTGTTAAAACTAGCCCTTGCCCACTTCCTGGAAATTAAAATACAGCATTGTAGTGATGTGTTGTGGTCCATTTCTAGGTGATGATTTTGAAACTAAAAAATAATATTAGCAATTTATGCACTTAATTGATGCTGTTATCCAAGTGCATGTCTGTTTGTGGGGGCATACAGCACATGAAGATGACTAGGTAAGACCACATCCAGCCTCTGTTGAATGTTGCTCTTGGATGGAGCCAGTATCATTATTCAGTACAAATATGAAATAGAAAAATTACACCCACGATGTTGTATTTTTCAGGGTAATATTTGGGTTGTAAAATTTACATGAAATTCTGTCATATCTTATTAACATCAAATATGTAAATAATGGTCTTCTATATGTTATTATTCATTGCAACATGACGTTAAGATACCCCTGCTCACTTGCTCCAAGCACGTGTCCTTGTGTGTGTGCATGTCTGTATTCGGTTACTTTTCAGTGCAGCTGAACACTATTAGCAGACCTAACTCTCTCTCTCTCCGTGTGTGTCTATCTTCAGGTCAGCTGTCCATTCCTCGTGTTCCAGAGAGACTAGAAAATCCCTTGAGCCAAACCGCCAAAGGCACTCATCTGCATAGAAAGGTAACTGACTCTGTACACACACACACACACACACACACACACACACACACACACACACACACACACACACACACAGCAGGGTGTATCAGTCACTCCAGTGGGACTTTGAGCTTTGGGTAACAGGGCAGTTCAGAGGGTCAACAGTGGCATTTGATCTTTGGCCTTAGGACAAAACAGACTGAAGTCTATTTTACCAGTAAAGCTAAACACATTAGCCTTATAAAAACTGTATTAAGTAAAAAGTAATTAATTAGAAATATGTAGCCGTACACTTCTTAACACTTCAGCGTTAAGTAAAGTAAAATAAAATGTGTTTTGCCCTCCACGACATTCCTGCATTTCCTGCTACACAATGATAACTGGCATGAGCAGACTATCAAACTCATTCAATTATTGATGCTAGTTATTTTAGTCTTCTTTAGACCCATTTCATTTGAATGTTATATTGTTAAATAATATAAATACTATTGAAATGATTTAGTCAGTTTAGTAATTTCTTTTTTAAATATCATTAGTTGCTTTTCAGTTATTAAACAATCAACATCGGGTAACTTATTTCTTTTCCCCCAAAATTATCTCTTATGTAAAACAAAACTACTTACAGGGCTTAGCAGAGGTGCCTTTCTCTCTCCCACTTACTCTCTCTCACACACACACACTCTAACACAGCTCACCAGTGCTTCACTGACTACCTCTCCACTGAAATAAATGGAAGCCTCCAACTCCCTGATCAGGCTCTCTGCACATGCCCGTCCCCCTGGTGGCCAGCATTAGAACCACATCACACATCACCACATATGTCTTTGTGCTCAATTAAGTCTTTTGTGTCCCAAATTGTAGGCTATCTGATATAGTTACATATTGTTGATAATGAATAAACTTTATAATGTTGGATCTTGCTGAAATAAAGTATAAGCACTTTACATGAATGACACACGCTTTGAGAAGATATAGTTTGCACATGGTATCTTTGCCTTTGTTTATCCAGTAAAGGGTCAACTGAGCGTCCTTTGTGCTTTAGATTCATACACTAAGAACTGAAGTACTATGATCAAGGGCTCATGAGTGGTTATTTTTAACGGAGATGAGAGTGCTAATCACCTTCAGACCTTCTGAGGTTTTTGCAATTGATGTAGTGATTCAAAGCCATAAGCCCACTTCTGCAAACCTGCGTCCACTGATTTTCACCATTTTTATCCTGTTTTTTGTGACCAGGAATACTGGTATTCTGCCTCATACAGCTGTTAAATTAATTATGCTGCATGGTGTGTATAATGTTGGAAAAGACGGACACCTGTAGTTTACTGTTAATATTTTTAATGTGTTGATTGTTAGAGCAGCCATGTTCATTTAATGTCACAACATAAAACTGGGGTTTGAGAAGAGATACCCGACTTCTCGTTTAGGATCTCTGATTTAAAGGGCTGTTTTAGTTTATTTTTTCTATCCTCAAGTAACCATCCTGGGCTCCAAATTATAAATGAAAGTGGGATAAATGTCTAAAATGAAAAACAGCAGTGTTCAGAGTCCCAAGATTAAAAACCACTGCTTATGTGTGCCTTCACCCCCTTGATAACACAGGAAATTATTATAATTTTTATTAATTATCACACAACTGGCAAATTTTCAACCATATTAAGAGCAAAATAGCAAAACGTTGACTCAATAAAGAATGATTAAAAGTTCATTTGAATCTAAAACAAGAGGCTTTATCTTAACAAAAAAAGCAGATTTAGCATTTTTGTTTTGAGACAAATAGAAACAGACTCCAAGATTAAGTTGCTTTTTCAGCGTTTCACTTTCTCTTTCTCTCTGCCGCGTTCACCCTTGGCGAATTGCTACCACACAACAACTTCCAACTGTCCTACCTCCGATGTGATCGAAGCTGACTTTGCTCTCCACCCAGCTTTGTTTTTCTTCGCAGCCGTTGGGTGGTCCATGTCTCTCGCTCCCTCTCTCTTTCACTCTATCTCTCTCTCTCACTCATTGTCAAGTTCACAGCGTCTGTTTCTCTTTGAGCGCTACGGGACCCAGGCATGGTCCGAAACTCAATACCAGAGTATACACAATTAAGTTCACACCAGAGGTTATTGGGTGGAAGTGTGGTCTCATTCCCTGAAATGTGCGAGTCAGTCAAAGGATAGGAGGGTGTGACTGTTTATGTGTGGCTGGTTAGTTGGTCAAGGTTAACTAAATGATGGGAGGTGGAGATGGTGTGTGTGTTTCTCCGTCCCCTGGTTTCAGCACAGGCAAGAGTCAGAGACTCTGTACTGGTTGGCTGTTGCCATTGGAGACTTTGCGTTGACAGGCTGTGCTGTCCAATCACAATCAAAGATAAGCTTTTAGTAAGTGTGGTGAATGTTTTCAGCTGTGTTTGATTAGTGATGTGATTCGTGATGCTAAATTGTTTGTGCATTTTGTGCCTTATGCAAAGTTGATGTACTTTAGCTTTTCCCTCTCTGTAATGTTCAGTCATCCATGAGTAATGCAGCAGCACCAGACTGTGATTTTTTTTTATAAATATGACAGATGTCTTGAGCTTAAGATTGTTTAGACTCTAGCATACTTTTTGTTTCAGAAACATTCAGTGAGGAACTTTAGAGAGTAATTTTCCAAAATATGCAGGTGAGAAGTAATGACAATTAAACAGAACACTATGGGAGATTTTCTTAATTCATCTTCCAATCTAATCTGCTTTTGAACCCCAGGAAATTATTATTATATATTTTTTAATACTAATAATAATATATTGTACTTTTGTTCCCAATCCAAATTAGAAACAGAACATTTTTTTAAATGAATCAAAATTTTTGAAAGAATCCGTGGGCTCTTGAGGTCTGTTGCATAAAACAGAAAACATTATTCCTGGTTTTGCCCTGCTGAACTCACCCCAGTTGACCTTTCCAGCATGTTGAGTGTTTCAGTGTTGGACCAGTTAGCCGTAGCTCCCTCTGAGTACTATTCACACGCGATTGGGAGTCCCATGACAGGCCAGCTGGAACCTTCAATCCACCCCCCCAAACACACATACAGACACAAATCCTCCATGGAGCCACCACTGGCCAGCCAGCCTGTCACTCATTCACTGGGAGGGTTATGAACGTGTGTGTGTGTGTGTGTGTGTGTCGGGGGTGTTGTTGGGGCTTCCTGTTTTGGCCTGTGTGCTTCAGTCCTTCCTGGCAGGGGGACTGCTGGTGTCACGTCTGTCAGCTATGGGACTAGCACATAAAATATACACTAGGATTAAACAGATATGGGAATTTTGCAGCTGATATCTGATACCTTTTATAATTTTTTATGTCAAAAACTTAGTATATTCTTATTATATTCCTGCCAGTATGGAAAATTCTCTAGAATGAGCATGGGACTGAAAAGCTCTCCTTAGAAGTCCAGACTAATGGAATTTCTTCTGGGTAGGTTAGGAGCTCTTTAAACTGGGGTGAGGCAAGTTTTCTTGTATTTTTTACAGACTGTTGATTAAAATGACCCTATACCACACTGGAGTGATTTCTCTGGACAGACAATAAAAACACATTTCTCCACCTGTGGCCATCATATCAGAGATGGTCAAAATCAACTTGCTATTTTCCAATTTGTAGTAAAAAGCTAACAGCGGTACATACCTACATTCTGTTAGATCAGTCCGTCATTAACTTTCAGATGTCAATCACAAACCCAACCATGCAACAAAAAACAAAACCAATTAAAATACTCTTGATATGGTAATTAAGAAAACTTTTGTATACTTACATACAACGGGGGTGCAAACAGCTATTCTACTTTCATTTCAGTAGATGTTTGATGAAGTGTCACACACTTCCCTATAAAGAAAATATGCTCTTCACTTCACCAAAGAGATTTTGGTGTATTTCTGGTAAAATGCCACATTGGGCCTTTCACAGATACTTTATATCTGATAGTGAGAGAGTCCTGCAAATAGTTACTTTTGTCTTTTTTGTGGAGGTTTAATCAAAGGTAATAATCTAGTACTCTAGTACTCTTTCCACTCCTGCTCTCTCATATACAAATGCACACACACACACACACACACTCACACTCACTCAGGCCTCTTCATGAGAGGTGGGTATGTCTTGGGGGGAGAGCACCGGTCATGTTACATTAATCCGAAGCAACCAGTGGTGATTGATCAATTAGCCCTGCTTAAAGCTGGGGCTCAGGCTGATCAATAGCACTCATCACCAGCCAAAGGTTTTTCATTAAGACCTGCTGCTCTGCATGAGTAGACTCCATTAGCATAGACCAAATGGGCTGCAAGGAATGCAAATGAAAACACACGCGCACACACACACACACACACACACACACAATATAGTTCTGCCCTCTATCTATATGTATAGGTGAAGGAGAAAGGAATATATAAAATCACATAATTATAATTTATGTCATTTAGTACTTTGTCACAAACTACTACTCTGTGATCACATACATTTATGTTGTATTTTAAAGGAAATAAAGGAAATCTATTCTTTTATATGTTGAAAGTGCTGTTGTTGTATTGGACTGGATTGTTTTGTAAAGTCATCAAATGTAAACTTAGCTAGCTATTTGTTTCCAATTGATTATGGGTGATTTACTGGTAAGTGAGACTGTCCTATGACCATAATGTCACAAACAGCACTCATAAGCTTAAGTGTTTCTCAAATACATTTTGAGCAAACCTTTCCTTAATACTTTCTTATTCATTGTAGGATGTGGTTAAGAATGTCCGGAAAAATAATGTCCCAAAATATAAACATATATGAGTCATATTGCCTCCAAATAGTCTTTATGGTGCCATGATGAGCATGTCTGGTAGTATTTCCCATTCAGCCCACTCATTGCCAGACTTTTTGTTAGTTACCTGAAAAACAGCGGATGTTGCTGCACCACAGCAGTCTTTCAGATCCATGACCCCATCAAACCCACGGGATCATCCGTAGCCTAAAATACAAAAACACCAGCCAGCTACCACTGACAAACTCACCTTTCTCACCCTTTCCTAACCCTCAGTGGGGCCGAGAACCATTGTTTCACTTAAACAATCCTCATTGAATTAAAAACTGGCTGCATGCTTTGTTCAGTGAGGCCGATGCATACTGCTGTCATGGGTCCTATCGTTAATGTGCCATCACTGCACCTCACATCCTTCGCAGACACAGGCAGCGCTGAGCTTATTTCCTCCATCTGTAGGTGAATGTGCATCTGTGTGTGTGTGTGTGTGAGAGAGAGAGAAAGACTAACACTGTACAACTGTGTTGGTAGATGGGGTGAATGAGTAAGAGAGGAGGTTGGAGGGCGGGTCATTGTGTGGGTGTGGGTGATAGTCAGCGTTAAATCGCTCAACAGAGAAGAAAACAGATAAGCATTGTGGCATGAGGTGCTTTGGTCACTGATGGAAGATAATGGTGAGGACTAATAGATGATATCACTTGATTATTTATTTTCAGTCAAACATATCACCTCACTTTACTTGTAAGCTGTAGGAAAAGTCAAACCCACACCTTTTAATTGTGTTTAGTATTTCTTGTTAAATATCTGTATGATTCCATCTGATTTTGGGTGACAGGGTGGCCCAGTGGTTTGAGACAGTACTATTAATGTAAGGTCATAGGATTCAACCACCAAGACTGTCTGGCTAGATATCTTTTTTAGATGTCCTCGACCATGACACCAACAAACCCTAGCTGCTCACCTTGGGTAAGGTTAGGGACAGAGAGGGAATGTCTTCAAGAGGAGATGCCCATGGCAACACAAACGTGTGTGTTTGTGTGTGCGTGCTTGTATCTCTGTGTGTTTTAGTGGAAAGGAAGGGAGTTGGTCGTAGAGATACTAAGACAGACAGGAAGAGATCATCCCGGTGTTACCATGGCTGGGGTTGAGTCCTCTGGCTCCCCAGACCCATACATACTACACACGCAGGTTAATGCTCTTACACTCACACACATACACACATTCAAATGGATGGGGATGCCAGTGCACACAAAGTTACAAACATGAATGTTTCCTCCTGGCCTCTCACCTCTTGACTTTTCCCCTTCTCAGTATTGGTTGGCGTCATTTTCGTGGTCTAATGCTTGGACCTTTTTAACTGTTACATTCACAGTAACTCATCGTATGTTTATGAAAACTTTGAAAAATGCCAAAACATTTTTGATAAATGCCAAAGATGTAAAATGTGTCCACCCTGCCTGCCAAGCTACATACATAGTGGTACACATGCACACACACACTCTTTGTGACCATTCGTGCTGATGGCCAATGAGTTTGATGAGTTTTTTGCAGGGATTGCATGGCAGCAGAATGATATTTCCGTGGGTGGGTGGGATGGATGGACGGATGACACCCGTATCCATCCCCACTGGGGAGAGGAAGTCCCTATCAGAACACAACAGGAAAGAGACAGAGCAAAAACAAGCACATGTCTTTTTGGACATTAAATCACTTCCTGTAGGGCGCTGGGCTGCCTCCCCCACCATCCTCAGCCCAGTTGAGGATGGTGGGGGAGGCACCCCTTTGGGCAGACAGAGAAACTGATCAAGCCTCTTTATCTGTGTGCATAAAAAGGGTGCGTGTTCCTGTGGTTACGTCTCTAAGGTATTGCAATGATGAGTGAAATAACTCAACAGTAACGGGGAGAAAAGGCCCCATCTAGAGCGAATGTATTTTTATCTTTTAACAATACAAAACACCTTTTCTTCAAAAGTAGAATCTGTCACCTTATGGCCACAGCGTATATATATATAATGTTGTGCAGCTTGCCAATCTGATTTATCGCTGTGACTTGCAGATGTGATGAGTATCGTAGGATGCTAGTGCCATATAAATCCCTGCACCCTGACAGATCACAAGCCCTGAGTCTGGACCTGGTGCTTTGATCTTTATCCAAACAAAGAGACAAAAAGGTTTATCTGTGGCGCAGGAAAAGGCCTTTTTAATGGAGACAGGAAAAGACAATGACCACAGTTTTCATTCAAAACACAAATACTAGCCTCACTTGGCCTGGCTTGTCATTTTTTCAGGTTGTGTGTGATACTAACTGGCTCATTGCAGACATCAGGCATCATTATTAATCTCATACGTATATTGAAAATGCAGCTCTCGCACAATGCTGTCATCGTCCAAAGCACAGCTGTAAAAAATATGACTTCCTTCCTGTAGGCAATTTCCTGTTTATGTTTGAATTCAGGTCAATAGAGGGGGATAGCGGTCGCTACCTCATCCACCGTCATCCTTCCCCAGAGGTGACCCCCAGTCCTGATGATGCAGGATGCTATGGAGCCCAGTGCCATTATTTTGAACAAAATACCTGTCTTTCTACTTCTCTTTTTGTTTTGTTTTTTTCTCACTTCTTCTCTCCATCACTAAAAGAAACAATCACAAACACTGTTCATCTTCCTCTGTCCCTCCCTCTCAACGCACAGAAAGATATATCCACAAAATAAACTGTTCTTGTACTTTTTCTTCTTCCAACATGCCAAAATGGATAACTGCAAAACAGCCTCTTTTATCCACAAAACACATAAAAAAGACATGTGACATTATTTGCGTTTTCTGCTCTGCACAAGGCTTAAGAGACCCCCCCAGTCTCCCCAAAAAATGTCTCAATTGTACACACATTGATCTTCCTGAGGCACCCTGTTTGTTTCATTTTCTGCTGATTTGCCTAAAACAGGCAGCGGCCGCTGCTGTGAATGTTTAATTTAAGAGCTCATGTTCCCCTCTGCACGATATGTGGTGGTTGGGAGCATGGACGGGCTTGACGAGGGGGGTCCGATGGTGGGGGGGGGGGGGGCTGATGGAGACCCCCAGGTCTCCGGGCACAGTCATTAAGATGGCTCCTCGGTTTGGAGATGAGAAAGCATGCTCTGCACTCTGGGCTCATTGAAGATGCTCCCCTGCCTACTTGGAGCATCCATTATTTATGAGTTTTTACAAATTTCAACTGACATTTTTATCAGTTGTGGATGTCTGTTTCTGATTTGGCTACACTGGGTGTGTCTGTCCTCCCCCCAACAAGATGGAAATATTGGTCAAATACAACTGCTTGGTATTATAAAGCAAGAATTTTACTGGGTGCAGGTTTCTCATTACTTTAACATGTATGCTTGCTTTTTTTTTGCTGTTTTGACAGTTTTTTCAGAGTGGATAGGAATTAAGCAAACTACCATTATTGTTATGAATTAATATGTGTGTGTACATGAATGACCAGCCCAGGTCTATCAGGAGGCTTTGTCTCTCAACTGCCTGTACCACCCCGACCTCGTTCGTTTGTGGTTGAGCCAGTATTGATCCGACTGCTGCCCTGTGCATTGGTGTTCAGCCTCAGGCTTCGCACAGCCTCACCTCACCTTACATCACCTCACATTAGACTCGAGACTTGATATGCACTGTTAGGCTCTGGTACACTCCCAGAGAGAGAACTTGTCAAATGCCAGTTAACATGAGCTCTACCAGAAGACCGCCCACTTGCTGTCAATCTTGCATCAGGTGCTGGAGGTCAATTCAACAATCCTGTGCCATCTATTATACATTTTTGTTTTTGAGAGTTGTATTAGGAAATTCGTACATTTTTGTTATTGTCAGTTGATCCTTGATTAGAGACAGAAGTCAGAAATTTGCCTCAAGGGACTTTACAGTCTGTACAGTATACAACACCCTTTATCCTTAGATCCCTTAAGTGTCTTTTTTAACCTTTATTTATCTCGGGATTATTGGCACAACCTTTTTTTCATTCATACATGCCCACAGCTTTACATTGTCTAACCCAGCCAATAGCATTTGTTTCTCCCCTTACCATACGCACTTATTTTATAGCTGGTAGTAATATGGTGTTCATGGATGACAAATACACTGTCCTGACACTATTCCCCTGACTCCAAAAGGCTAATGTAGCTTAAAGTGATTTTAAAGATTTAAAGATACTTTCTGATATAAGGAGGTATATGTTACTGAGCAGTAGTGGAGACTGGAGATCTCCTTGCCAGCTGGTGGCTTAATAAACATGACCAAAAACAGCCATGCTTACAGTAACATTTTAGACCAAAAAGAAAGAAGAAAACCATCCAGATACAAAGGAAGAAGTCTTTCATGTATTTATGATGTTCCTAGATGTTATTTCAGGACATCTCTGAGGATGCAGTGTAGCCCAAACACATATCACACCTCTGTTGAAAAATAAATAATCCAATAGGCTATCAGCTAACTGCTCATCTTTGTCCCACACACTGCAGAGTACTAAGTGAGCAGTGAGACAGACAAAATGACCAGAGCCTTTTTAAGCTTTCTGAAGTATTCTGCCTTAAAATGTTTAATTTTAAAGGGACAGTGCCAAAATGAGGGAAAACCACTTTACCAGTGTAACACCAGATACTGCGTCATATTCTGCAGGTTTGAGGGGAGTTTAAGATGGTAGCTTTAAATGTAGTTGGAAAGCCAGTGAAACAATGACCTGGTCATGAATCTGAAAAACATAGAGCATACACTGCCATTTAGGGGTGGCATAGGTCTTGTGGTGTAGGGTTGCAGCTGCCTCTGCAACCAGGACCAGGCAGTATAATAATATCCAACAGAGGGCCAGCAAACACAAAGCCTGTACACCCAAACTTTCTACTTTCTTCCTGTTAGCCCCCTCAACCAGAAAGCACAGAATATTCATAATCAAATGCTTGTCAGGTCTAGCTTGATCAACACCAGCTTGACAAACCCAGAACCCCAGGTGATGAGAGGCAGCCTTTTCCCTGTCACACTTAACTCCTGGCCTCTCGGAAACGGATCCACAGCTCCAAACAGATGCTGAGGGGATGTTCCCCAAAGATCCTCCCTAGGGCCCATACTCTCCTTTTCCATAGCTATGTTTAAGTCTGTGATGTTCATTTATAGGAGCCTCTATTACAGTGTTATTGCTGCCTCTGGCAAAGGACCCAGCCTCTTAAGAGTACTCAGTAGCTTACAGAAACTGTTGCTGTCCCAAAGGAGGGACAGCAGACTAAATAATCAGTTTCCCATCACAGTGACAATCTGAGAGCAGCTGTTTGCATCTGAAGGCCTGCCAGCAATTGTCCGTGGCGCTCTGTAACAGAAGGAAAGAAAGGAGGCATGGAGGGAGGGAAAGATTAAAGGAAAGTTTCTTTCTGCTTGATTCAGTCCTCTTAAGGGTTTTGTTATTGATCTCACCAACAGACCTGCAGATGCGTGTGTAGAGACACGTGCACAAATGCTTACATCCATCTGTGGACACACATGTACACATTAGCAGAGACACATGGACACACTCTAAATTGAAGCTGAATCTTTTGTTTTTGTCATAGGTAAGGAATGCAGCACACCCAAGGATATACTGTATTTGATTTATGATGTATTTGTTTTGCAACATTTATGTAGCACTTTACAGTAAGAAACAAAAAAGGCCTATCAGTGCAAACAAACACTGATGTTAAAGACAGTTAAATGAAAACTCTTATATTAAGGCCAGTCTGTAAAAAGTGTGTGTTTTCAAATACTGTACATCAAATCCTCAGACATCTGGTTGAAATTGCATAGGGCCTTGATGGAAAGCATTCAGTCTTTAGTAAAAGCAGTGGTGGCCAAAACTTTTGCTGCCTTTTGTTTGACACCGAGCATGCCTCAGCTCAGTAATGTAGGCATCACTGTTTGCACAAAAGACATCTGTGTCTATCTGTGTATGCTCACTTAAATTTATTTCTGTAGATAAATAGGTACATACTATAAATCCTTACATGTGAGTATAGTACATGTTTGCTGTCTGTGTGTGTGTGTGTGTGTGTGTGATTAGTGATGGTCCTGTTCTTTGTTGGTTCCTCAGCTCTTCCATAGTTGGTCATAGCTCAAGGCTGCCGGTGGTTCTGTGACATTAAAATGTCCCAGTTCATGCTGTTGGACATTTGACTGTATGTCCATCAATTTTGGTATGAATGAGCACACACGGACCTCAGAGAGTATTATGACCCCTTCACTTTTTCACATTTTGCTTTGTTAAAGAGTCAGAGATTAGTTTGTTTTAGTGGTAGATTAAGTCTGTATTGCGGTATACCAGCGTGTGTGTTTACACTATATATTCACATTGTTGGGACACAAATCTGTGTAACATGTAGGGAATTACCTGACATCTGGGGCCACAAATCTGGTCTCCACAACATTAACCATTTATTTGAGGGTTAATACTTTTAGGTGTAGGACTAGAATGAAGACAACGTTAAGTTTAGTGTTGTGGTTGGGCATGTAGCATCCTCCAGTAATTAAACTCCAATACAATGTTGTCACAAAGAAGTAGTTTAAGTTGTGTGTATGTGTGCATGTGTGTGAGTACTCTTGTATGTGTACTTTTATTAAAAGACATCATGTAAGTTATAGTGTGGGCAATAAAAACTATTTAGAACAAATTTGAACAAATACTTTCAATGTCTATTCTCAGGTCATGGACCTCTTTACTTTTGCTGTTCTAAACACTTGGTGTAAGGTCGCAGACTGAACCTTTCCGAGAAGTAAATAAATAAGCAAGAGACGACATTGTGTGGGTGTCCTGATTCTCTATAGCTTGTTTTTCTCTGCCAAGCACCTGTCACAAACAGCTTTATTTTTGTTGAGTGCAAGACAGTCTGATACTGTTGTCTAATAGTCTAGTCTTTTCCAGGAAAATTTGATGAGAGAGGTGATTAATTTTATTTTTCCTGCAGTAATAACAGCAGTTTCTTAGGAATGAACAGAAGCAGAGCTGCGTTATTTGTATGAGCATGAGCAAAACTACAACCTCAAAACCACTGACAGTTTGAAAATAGTCACTTATCCTGACAATTCTGTGGTGGCGGTTTTGCTGGTCACTGTTCAAGTGTTCAAGTTTAACAGTAACTAAAAGCAACCACCGAGGGGCTATTAAATGAATAAATTAATTAATAATAACTGTAAATTGTAATAGTGGCTCAAGCATTCACACTGCAATAATCTGTCATCAGTTCCCCAATAAATGAAACATCACTTCATGTAGCTAACCAATATTCCCTACCCTTCTTGCTTTAATTTAATTGTTTGAGCGTTTTTTGTTATTGTTTTGCTTCCCAAGGTCAATCCCAAAATGTAATTATTCTTTTCCCAGGATTCTGCAGCTGATGAACAGTGTTGTGACATTCGGGTTGTCGTGTTATCACACAGACCTCTTTCTTTGACGTTCCCACAGAGCACTCTTTGTGACACTGTCGAAGCAAAGGTCACGATTCCACATGCAGTCAAGCAGTCACCTTCGCCACTTGGCTGAGGTCTGGCAAGATTAATTCTTTGTATCTTGCCGTCTCTCTGTGTGCCAGGTTCATCTTTCTTACAATGGAAGGAAGGAAACACAGGAGGAAAGTGTGTGTGTGTTTGTGTGTGTGTGTTTTTAAAAGACATTGGTGCAACCGTTTTAACAGGGCGACTCTGTTTGAATTAGATGTTCTAACCCCCCGCTTGCTAAATGGATTTCTGAAGTGGCTGTAGTTGGAGGCTTTCAATCGGATGCAACCTTGAGTCCTTTTTTATGTGAGCTCTGTAGGATTTAAGTGCCGGTATAACATGAGCACGACTGAATGCATGCTCCTCATTTTTTGAAATTGAAAAATCTCCAAAGGCTCTCCCCATTGTGCAGGCAATTAATGGAATGCTGGCAGCGAGGTTCAGGTGCTTAAAAGTTGTATTTTTTCTCTCTCTCTCGCTCTCTTTTTAATGACTAATAAAGGATAATCATCGTGGAAAAAAACATCATACTGCTGTAGGCTTCCTCTTTATGCACAATGATGTATAATGCATGCTTTGAAATGAAACAGCAGCGGCCTTCGAACCATTCCATCTCCAAACAGTGTATTTGTTTTGCATGCCACAGTGAGGCTTTTGCATAACAATAGTGAGTGTTCCCATTAACAATGCCTGCCTATTAATTTGATCTTTACATTTTTAAAGTTTGTCCATCAGGCCACCAAACAATGGGTCCCCCAGTCGCTGTTTGGTATAAGTGATTAGAAAGTTGGCTAATTGCCTCTCTGAAGAGTTGTGCTGTTTCTTTTTAGCCTTCTTGTTCTTCATCTGTGAGCCTCTGCCAGTGTTAACACTCAAAAACAGATGAATAAACCATTTTATTTAGCAATAAATTTCAATTAAATGTTTGTTCCCTTGGTTTTGGAGTTTTTTCTCCAAATCATTTTTAGACAACCATTAACATGTAGTGAGTATGTTGAGATAGGAGGCAAAATATAAATAAAATGTCACTGCCTGTTTTAATTTTGCATGCAAATTGATTCTCTTGGTGGCAGTGCTTGTTCTGGTTGTGTGCTTTTGTGCGATAATGTTTAAATTAATTTGAGTGAACATCTTGGTTCTCTAAGAAATGAATACTGAGGTGAGAATAAAGAAGGCTGCATTCAACTTGATGACCTAGAATGACTTAGCCAATACACACAGGCATACAGAATCTGGTGTTTAAAAGTTGTGGTCGTCACTTGGAAAAAAATATAAATAAAGGTAAAGAATTAAGATTGCATACACAGCAATTTATGTGTTCAGATATTATAATTTATTATCAAGTCAGTGATTGGTGAGTGGTAGGTTATCCTTACTGGTTAATTCACCAAAGACAAGTTTTGCCACTATGTGGCGCTGGGCAGGCGTTTGTTTTATTTACACTGGCTGTGCTTTTCTCAGGCCTCTTGGGCCTCTGGTCCTGCCTGAAACTGGACTGAATACCAAACTGACTTATTCCAGTGTTCACTTGCACCTTTCCTTGCAATCTTGGAACACTTCCAAAAGCTTTTGTTTTTTCTTGTGCCCTCAATCTCTTTCTCTTTGACAATGCAGGGAAACATACAAGCGCATCTCGGTAAACACGAGTGATGTCGTTCCAGAGTTTAAAAGCTTCACATAACACTGGCAGACACAACTTGGGGCTGTTTGTGTGATGGAAAGGAAAACTTGTTTAGAAACTGACAGCACTACATCTTTGTGTGTGTGTGTGTGTGTGTGTGTGTGTGTGTGAGAAAGAGAGAAAAACTGTGTGTATGTGTGTTTATGTTGCTTTTGGCAAGTTATTCATTTGTGGGGTTTTTTTTCTTTTTTTTCTTTTTTTTTTTTGCTCTCTGTGTGGTTATCTTTTGAGTTGGTCGGTTTGGAGCTGGTGTCCACCTTCAGGGAT
The DNA here is from genome assembly GCA_005408345.1 of Macquaria australasica. NCBI lineage: Eukaryota > Metazoa > Chordata > Actinopteri > Centrarchiformes > Percichthyidae > Macquaria > Macquaria australasica. The sequence goes on from SEMN01000354.1 coordinate 378,184, forward strand.
GCGCATAGCATGCATTTCTGAGTATTTTCACCTGAGGCTGCACTTGTTAGAGTCTGTGGATAAATGTATATACATTATTTATACAAATTCAGGGCGAGTGAAAGCAGGTTTAACACATTTACAGACAGGAGGCCAGGCACTGCAAGCCAAGCTCCAAGTGAGGATTGCAACGCTGTGCGTCGGGGATCGAGCTGGCCTCTTGCCCGGCTGTGACCAGCATCTTTAATGCTGCACGAGAACACCTCTAACATTATCATGAACACCTCAGCAATCGAATGATCCCTCATATCATTTGCGGCATGGAGAAAATATGAAAAAGGATAGATTGTCAAAGAATTTGGTTTGTTATTACATTTATAAGAGACATTTAAGAAACCTGTTGGCTGTCATTGCTGGATTTGGTTGTCTCAAAATCCTGAAAATGTCGAAAAGTAAAAAGCCTGCTGTATATATGAGATTACAGAAACAATGTCATCAGTTTTTGCTGCACTGTGATTCTTTCAGATCAGGTTTGCATAGACTCTTACAATCCTAATATTACATAGACGTGAATGTACCTGAGACAGGGACAGGCAGATCCTGTGTTACAGGTAGTTGCAAGTTGGATCATACAAAAGGAAAATGGTTGCGTAGTTTGACATCTGAGCAGTCAGTATAGTCTGATGTCATGTCTTATGTAATAGAAAATACAAAAAAATAATGAAAATGATTCTTCATTTGTTAGTTATTGATTCCATTTATTTTTCACAAAACTGTACCTGTTAGGAAAGTGAAAGTCTTTAGATAATGTATTAACATAATGCCAAGTGTAATAGCAGATGTGTGTTTCACCACTTGTATTAACACCAACATTTGTGCTGTTGAAGGCTGTGGGATGAGTGGAGTCAAAAGTTGAGACAAAGCGGCTCATTAAATTTGAATTGCTTTTGATATGAAATAGTTTTCAGTATTAGGCTTGAACTTAAGACCTCGATTCAGGTTAATTCATTCACTCAACAATAATTAAGGATGTGGTTTTAAAACTTTATATAACTCTTTCATTTCATGATTTAAAAGACTTGCTGCAAATATTGCGACAGAATATGAATATTCAGATGAAAACTGTATGCATACACGAGAGTCAAAAGCAGTAAAGGTCAGTGTGTGTCATATACAGTAAGACAGGCTTTATCCTATACTGAAACACTGACCGGATTGAAAAAATCTTGCTGAATCATGAAGGAAATGAAAATCAAAGTAACATTAAAAACAGGACAGGACACTATGATTAAAGACATTAAAATGTCTTTCAACCAATTACAAGGGCAGTTTTTCAAAGAGGAAGGGATGCTTCGACTTGGGACCAAATTCAATGACAAAAGGTGCTTCAATAAAACCTATGGACACACAATAATTACAAATACTGCGTTCTGTAATTGAACTTTGTCCTAATATGAAGTGGGAAATCTTCTACCAGTGTATTTTATGACCTCATTCTTGTATTATTGTATTCTTGTCATCTTGTATTCTTGTATTATTACAAATTTGACTTGACACTCCCCACTTACCCATCCCCTTCTCCCATCCAGGAGCCTCCTCCCTCAGAGGTGGATGCCTTGCCGGCTGGTTGTAGTCTTCATGTTCCCATGGAGCTGGACTTCACAGCTTCCTGTTTCCCTCGCAGCCCTGCGCATCAGAAAAGCTATGGCCTCGTCTACGTTGACTGACCTGGCTGGTGACGGTGATTGTAGTTTCATATTGTGATTCATTTTTTAATCAGAGTTGGTGAAGTGTTTTCTTTGTATTATAGCTCCTTTTTTCTTAACTCTTCTTAACAATTTTCTGTCAGCTATGATCATTGTAGAGACGCAGGAATATTTGGTACATCTGTGTCCCTGAGTGTTGCATACCTTAATACTGGTTGTAAGTACTTTCATTGATCTAGGACTCATTCTGTCTTTAACACTTATTTTAAGATGCGCTGGATAATAATGTAAGCTAAATGCCTCAAATATAATTTTAATCTAAACTTAAATTTCAACTTTTCACTAAAGGTTTTTTTTGCATTTGGTATATTTGTATGTTTTTCGTGGTGTTTTCTCTTTCATGGCTTCACTTGCTGTACATTTGCTTGTGAAAGCATTGCCGTATATTGTTCAGTCCTGCAGTGTGTTACGTGAACTGAGTAATGGGAACTTGTGACCCATTAGTGTGAGATACATAACATGCAACTGCGATGTCCCTGGTTTGATTCAGGTGGACACATGCCATCCCACTCTCTCTCCTGTGCACTGTTTAACAGCTGATATTGTACAGCATCTCATCTGATTTCTTGAATCCGCCCTTATATAGAAGAAGGAATATGTTCGCCGACAAAAGAAAAATGCAATTTAACCCCTTTTCTTAACATCCACTGTTCTTGAGATAATGCTCATTACAACTAACCAGTGTTTCCTGTCACTCTACTGTCAACTATCAAATAAAGGCCAGAATGCCATAAAAAAAATGAGAAAAAGAACAGCAAAGTAATATTTTTCTGTATATCATTTTTGATTCTGCCCATGAACTTTGTACAGAAGAGAAGATATCTGCACAGATTTAAAAAAAAAAGAAGAAACCCCTTTTCCTGACATTTATAATGAGGGTTACAACAAGACAAAATGCGTTTAAAGAACCATGTCCCAAAGACACAAATACGATTTGAGAAATAGAGTACCTATTCTTTAAATACACACACAAATACACACACAAACATACGTGCCAACATCGACAGGAATTTTCTCAATAGAATAATATGTTACTAAATCAGCATATGATTTGGGAATTAATGTCTCATTCCTACATGTTGTTTTACTCTAATCTTATTTAAGGGATGTTGGAGTAGCTATTCACCCCCCCCCCCCCAAAAAAAAACAACTAATAAAATATAATGGAACTGGACAGCGTTAGTGTGAGCAGGAAGCGAGAATCTGGTGTTATAAGCATAATAATTATTTATTGAAATGTGAGGAAAAATTCAATTAGCCTCAGAGAGACACTCCCCATGACAGAGGTAGTGAGAGGGGCAGTCAGCAGGAGGGGCAAAAGTCATAGACAAGCGGGAGGGAAATAGCATTTTGATGCATTGTGTATCCATGTGTTGACAATGTTAACATGAGCATGTGAATGCACAAAGGTAGTCATTGTTTAAGTCCTTATTAAAGCATTTATCCTGCATACAAGTCTGTCTTTACAGTTACTCTAAAGCTACAGATTGGTTTGTTGTAAATTTTAGACCGTTCCATTTAACATCTTAATAGCTGAAGTGACTGTTTTTCCAAGCTTTTACTAAACCTCATCTCCAAACAAACTCCTGTCGGGGGTGGAGCAGGACTGCAGAGGTTTCGTCAAACCATGCAGTAAAAAAATGGGACTTCTGCAATGACCGCTTTGATGTGCATGACTGTATTGCCTGCATGTAGTATAGAGTTCACCTGTATGTTATAGGAAGTCCAAGGCAGCTGCAGAACCTAAACACAGAATTTGAGGAAGTGGGTGATAAAAGATTGTCTGATCAATGGACACAATCAATGAGGGTGTGAGAAAATGGAGCTCGGGACCAGGAACGGCTTAATGACATGGGATTTAAGTGAATTATCTGTACATTAAGCATGCCACTGAAAGATTTTTGATCGTTCTATGACTTAATTAACAAAACGTTGACAGGTAAACACAGGTTGTTGCGGGAGGCAAGTGTTGGGACATTTTGAAAAAAGAGTAACAACAACTACTGTACATGTGAAAAACTCCACATGAAAATAATTTAGGGTGCCATGTTTTAAGAATTTAAAAAAAAAAAAAAAAAAAGCCAGTTTTGTTCATTTTGGACACAATACTATAAGTCACAGCTCACAGGGGGAAAGATGCCGTCTTTGGTACAAGAGCAAACTGGACAGAACAATGATGCAGGTGGAAATTCAATAAGAAAAAACTGATGTGGCACAAACGTCTTTCACACCTACTCGCTTAAATACAATACTCTTTTCAATGTACAGACTTGCACTAACATTTAAAAGACAAAAAAATTGCGGTGACGTTTTTCTTTTTGTAAGCCCATTAATTTGCTCCAGACCTGCGTCTCTGAACTACTTGTGGAAACAAAACGAGAACATGCTACAGTAAACAAATTTATTCTGGCGCGGACACCTCACGTCATGTAACACATAGATGGAAACCCAGAGACGCAATAAATTATCTTCATTATTAAGCGTAAGCAGTGACATACTGTACATCAAAAAGGTAAAAGCACTGTAAATAAAGAAAAAAAAGTCTACAAAAAAAGGTTGAAAGTGAAACGGAACCCTTATACAGAAATGCTTAAGAAACAAATGTTTGAATGCCAGCAGACACAGATAGAAATTAATATTTTAAGTGTGATTCCTTTTTGATTTTAGTGTCTCACGACATAATTTAAGTACTGCTCAAAACAAATAAAAAATAAAACACTATACACACACCAAAGAAAGCAAACCAGAGGGATCTCTTTTTTTCTCCATTTCGTTGATTTCATTTTTTAGGAAATCATTGCTTTGCAATTTATGCTTCATCACAGTTCTCTCCCATATGACCACATGAATGTAAACACCTGTTGAATTATTCTTTTTTAAGTTTTTACAACATTAATACTTTATATATATATTTGTACATATTTCCATTCACATCTGCACGGTTAGCTAGCATGGTAATGAAATAAGGCAAGACTCACATAACTGTGACATCACAAATCTTTTTTTTTTTCTCTTATAATACTGATTATTAAGGTTTTTGTTAATTTCCTTCTTCTGTTCTGCAGCAGGCTTTGGTCTTTCCGGACAAAGGCAGGGTCGATCCTTCTCCGTCTCCAGAATCACACTTTGTTTTGTTCCAGTTGTAATGAAATAATAAAAAGGGACGGTGGGGTTTTTTTGCAGGAAAAAAAGGGCTATAAATACAGTTGTTTTAGCTGACATTATTAATTGAATTTATTTAACACTGGTCTTTCTGAGGTACATAGTTTAAGATGATTCGGGGAGGTGGAATAAGAAAGGGGAACCACAAGGTGACCATGAGGAGCAAATGACTTCCATTACAAGAGAAAAAAAACATCATATTTTTCTTCTTATTGGCCTATTTATCATTTTGTTCATTAAAGAATGTTCCTTTTTTAGACCTTTATTTTTTTTTTTACCGTTCATTCTCCCTTTTCAGTAAAGCTGCCGTGGCAGGCATCTTATGTGAGTTCAAAAAACAGATGTGACGGTAGGTAAGAGTCTCTGGCCTGGTTGACTGCTTGTCCGTTTGTCTTTACAGTACCGACGACAGCTAAAAGCCGGTTTCAGTGAGAGAGAGCACACCGGAGGACCGTCGACCGAAACAAGCCACGGCTCTAGACACAAAGCTGTCTGAAAGATGGCCAGTGTTGCTCAGCTTCCTTTCTCAGCACAAAAAGCCTCTCACAGTGTCACCAGCGCTAGATCTCGAGGGTTGTTAATTCTTTAAGTTGCAGCCTGCCAGTCTTGATAGTCTGTGCTAGTGCAGACGATTACATCCCATCTCGAAGTGTGAAATGCAGTGTTTGTTTCAAGTGTTTTTCTTTTTTCCTTTTAATATTGTCTTTGTGTGGTTGAGGAGAAGCAGTTCAGCCTTTTCTATTTTTTATTTTTTAGAATAAAGGGATCCATATGTTCTTTGTGTGTGCACATTACACAGTCAGGTCTGAGCTGGAGGTTCAGTTTGGTGAAAGCATTATTTGGAGTTTTTGGGCTGCAGAAAAACTCTCAGGATGTCTGCACAGCTGCATTATGGGTAGCGCAGTCCCCTCCTAAGCTCTCTTGGCGTGTAGCATTTCAATGAGCAAGTTGTTGCAGGGCACGTCACCGTTCAGGTGTTTGTAGTAAAGGTATTCTTCGGCCTGCAGGCTGATGGCTCGGATCTCCGGCAGCCGGAGGAGCAGCTGGCCAAACTTGTCCGTTTGCTGCGGGTAGTTACACATGACGTAGTCCAGCAGCGCCGCGTTGACCTGCTCCTGGACGCTTTCTACCAGGTGGAAGTTCTCCAGGTTCTTCACATCTGCAGGAGGAAGCAAAAAAAAAAAAAAAGGTTAGGTAAGATGACACTTGAACACGTTGTGCTTATTTGACTGCTCTCTTCCAACACATGATTTCCTGCCATCTAACATTCTTGATAAACTAGTGTTAGTTTAGGTAGGTAGTTGTGTGCACATCCAGTCCTTTAGGCGAGGTGCATGATGATAGATTCATTGAGGGGGGAAGAAAGGGTGTCCACAGCACCGACAAAGTCATGTTCATTATAATTAACATCAGTTTTTTTTATTTTTATTAATGTACTAGCAAACATTTGAATATCAGCTGCCTTTATGTCTCATGTTATCTCAAATTACAACTCTGACGTCTTTAGGGCAGAAACTCAAGTTTAATAGTGACACAGTATCCTAAATGTGGAGACAAACGAAGGGGCCATAATGGTTCATATTTCAAAGACAAAAAGATTAGAATAACTTGTATTCTCATTTGTCAGGGGACAGTGCTACAACTTGACGTCTTTGGTTGTGGCTTTTTTTTTTTTTTTTTTACTTTAAAAAGGACTTCAAAATGCACCGCATGATGCCCCCCTCTTCTTTTTTTCCCTCTGAATCGTCTCTTGAGACTCCGATGTAGGGGGAATCAGGTAAAGGCAAAAAAAAGGGGTTCTCCTCCTGAGAGATTCATTCCCCAGGAGTCGATGAATTATGTAGGGCAGACTTAGTCATGTTAGCGCCAGAGCTGCTCCTTAACCTAACGCCTTCACTGTCCTTTTATATCATAACAAAACAGAGTGTCGTAATTATTAGGGGGAAAAATACAGAGCTAAAGTTTTTTTAAAAAGCTTCAATCTTGTGAAAAACAGTAATCGAACTGCAGGGTGCAATAAAAGCACAGGAATTCATCTTGGTGGGAAGTTTTTTTTTTTTCGATTAATTCCTTGTGCAAAATACATTTTGCATCTTTCCAAAATCCTACCTTTACGCGCAGCTATAAGCACTTTTCCTTGACAATAATAAGCTCACTGGGGGTTTGAGCAGATTATTGCAAGACAAGACAAAAATTTGCTAAATGGATAATGGTGGACCAGAGCGCTGTGTGTACTTGTCGTGATTATGAAGCGCAGGGCTGCAGAATATTTAATCAGATAGTAGCTCTGTGTGTGTGTGTGTGTGTGTGTGATCTTTTATTTATCTGTTTGACCCCAGGTCGAGTGTGCTCACAGTGGGCTGATGTGGGATGACAGAGTCCCTGTGTCTAGTTGACACCTCCGGACCAACACACGCACACATACACACACACAGTAAAATATACCATCTTTCATGCCAAATTTCTGCCTTTCTCTCTCTCTCACACACACATACAGTTGACACTAATCCATGGAAATACACATAATATTTCTTTCTCTCACACACAGTATCCCCTTCCCACACACACACTCACACACACATACACCCCATCCACCCCCCCAGAGCATGAGAAGGAAGGAGGGGGAGATAAATCAGCAGCTAATGAGGTCTAGAGAATGAGAAGCAGGTCCTTCAAGGCACTTCCATCTATGATGCACTCTACCATGCTATTACAATCTGTGTGTGTGTGTGTGTCTGTTCTTGTGTTGCCTGTGTATGTATGAGCTGGTGTGTAGCATGTGCGTGCTCACCCTGACCTCTGGGTGACATGGCGGGGGGCTAAATAAGGCCAAGAGGAGGGCAGGAAAAGGGGGAGGGGGTGTGGCCTGTGACAAAGGAGGCTCCAAACAAACATGACACGTGCTTTTTCCTGCTGCCACTCAGCTGTCTGACCCCTTATCGGACTCCTTAACCGGCTTTCACACTACCAACACCTCCGAGAAGCATTAATATAGCCTTACATAAGCTAACCCGGTAGAGTGTGGGCTTTAGGCTTTAACGCACAGACGTCCTACGCAGGTCAACAAGAAAAATAATAGAGTTGTTTTAATCTGCACATTAAACAAATGTAGCAAAGACATGTAAATAAAAGTTTGTTAGAAAAGAGTTACTCAGAAAGTCTTAAAAGTGTGGAGAATGGTTTAGGCTTATTGCTGATGAGGGCTTTTGGCCAGCATTTCAAATTTCAATTTTTCAATTTTATTCTAATTTGTTATATTTTATTTATTAAGTTAACTGTTCAACTATATTTTCTGTGAATTATCTTCCCTAAACGCTGTTCCTTGCACCGTATAGTAAGTGTCAAGTATTAAAAGTTGACATTAAATGCTCAGTCAGATTCTTAGACTTGTTGACTTATTCATTTATCAGATATTATCAGACTTTAGGCTGTATTTGGTTTATTCAAATGTGTACCACCTGCATTGAGTGGTTTGATATTTTCTGTTAAATGAAAAAAACAATAGGGTCATAACATGTCTATATTCCCCAAAGTAAAGTTACATATTGGATCAGATGTCAGTGCCCAGCTGTAGATCTTTATTTAATTATTTTTTATTGGCCTAAAGGAAGTAACATTTAAGTAAATAGAGTCTAAACCTACTGGAATCATGATATAAAATACTCATCATGTATAAGTATTGGTAGACCATAATCTTGCAGGTTTCCCAGAAAAAATACTGTAGACATGACCTCCATGTCCTCAGTGGCAGCTACAGCCCTGGTGCTGACTAATAAATTACCTTTTGGAATGAAATATCTGTTGTTGTGAGGAATAATTTCTGCCATGAAATGATTATAGTTTTGTTGACATACTGTACAACCACTGAATATTGGACATAGATTAAAGGGAAAAATTTTCAAATTCACGGCCAAACAAAGTCTGTAAATGTAGAATTGAAACTGAAAACTTCCGTCTAGCACAGTATGTATTGAGAATAATAAGGTATATTTTGAGGCATTAAAATTATTTCATCTGTAATTTTTTATATAATGTAATACAAGTAAGGACAAGTGTTCTCTGCAGTACAGGCACTGTCGATAACAAACATCTCATGCTGCTTAATAATCAATTCAGGGATGTCAGAGCCTCTTCTGAGTTTGATTGGGTTTATTCTGCAGCAACATGACAAGGTGAGCCCAGATCACAGCAAAAACATGTGAGTTGTTGCCATGGTTTCTCCGAAAGATTTGTCTGTGTTTGTGTGTGTCTGCATGAGTGTGTATGCATGTGGAGGGGAGTTTGATGGGTGCATGTGTGGATGTTGGGGGAGAAACTACAGAGAATTAGTACCCAATGTCTCTGTCAAGCTAATTAGGGGAAAGTGAGGCAAAAAGACAGCATTTTAATTGCTAATTATTACCAGAGCCCCTTTTGAAAAAATAATGAATGAGGGCTTCCAAAAAAAAAAAAAAAAGCACAAATGACAATAGTTTGATATCTACTCCCGTTTGCAAAACCAGTGCGGAAGTGAAAAAAGAGAAAAAACACTCAGGTTGATGAGAAATGTTATTTAATTTTGTTGCTAATCAAATTAGACAAGTGGATTGATTCTAATTTACTGATCATTCAAAGGCAGGAGAGGGATGATGAAGGAGTGAGAAGGGGGTTAGGGGGGGAAAAAAAATCAACAATTGATCAATGATTCCCAGACAGTGTCAGGTCGGAGCATTAAGTGTGCTAAGCGCTCTCTCCTCTTCCTTCAATACCCCCCCCCCCTCTCTTTCTCTCTCCATCTCATTGTTCAGTCACTGTGGGACTAATTATCAACTTTTTTTCACATAAAACAGCCACAGTTCGTTGCAGCGCCACGTCTGAATACTCAAATGGAAACCCCGAGGTCCCTCGGAATACATTGTTTCATTTGACGGCCGATCATGCTGAAGCCAGCGACCTAATGCAAAAGCGCACGCACATACACACACACACACACACACAAACACACACACACACATATACACATTCATTCTTTCTTTCACAGAGCCCCTGAAATCACCGCTGTGCTTTTTAATTAGACTAGATCTGCTCTGTGCTATGAGTGTGTGTGTGTGTCCGCATGTGCTTTTCTTTGCTTTCACCACCCCTTACAATCAACCTGCTCCAGGGAGACACACACACACACACACACACACTCACTGCGCATTCAGTCATGCTTGCTCCATTACTTTACTCTGATCTCAACAATGCCTCACAGAGTGGACACTGATGTGAAAAAAACTCTGATCAGAAAAATAAAAAAACATCACTTGGTGTCAAAGTTCAAAACTCTGCAAAAGCAAACAGGCGTCACTTTGTTCGTGGCTGTAAGAAGCCAAAGAGGTAGAAAAACACTGCACTGTACAGTAAGGCAGCCTGGTAATAGATCCTCGTTGAGTAAGACCTGACACTTCTATACATTCATGGTATAGGCCAAAATGTAATAAAAAAGAAAGATCAGAAAGGCAGATTATGTGTTATGCACATAAATGATGATTTGCCACATGAGAAGTTAAGCTTTATTTGCTTAGAGTTAATCACTTAAAACAACTTTTGTTAAGATACAAATGCGTTAAAGCTAGGGTAAGGCTGTGTTCTATTTCCGTTTACAAAGCCCCTCCTTTAATTTCCATCATGCTGTTAAGTGAATGTGTCAAGATAAGCGTAAGGTCAAATTGGAAATTCACATGACATGTCAGACAAACCTTTTACCCCCTCCACACCTTTATTTTCCCATCATGCTATTTCCTCATCTAACTATCACCCATTTCCAGTCATGTCTTCTTCATTTGAGACACTGCTATTAGGACAACAGTTATACTGTACACATTGCACTTTTACTGCCCCAATCAATAAACCTCTCAGTCACATGCTGCCAATTCACTCTGCCTTTCAAACTTCACAACATGTGTTTCCTGCTGGGTCCAAAAACAACACATAAAACTCTTGGGTCATAAACGGTTATTGAGTCAAGTGCTGTCAGTAAACTTGGCCAATTAAACGTGAGTGGAGGACAAACTGGTCACTTCCTGTATAGGCGGGAATTAGGGGCTCGGCTCTTCCAATAGGGACTTTCACAGGTGTTTATACGAGCCTATCAAAGCTGAAGCACCTTTTACTACGGCAGCGGTGCTTCAAAGAGCGAGTAGTTGTACCCTTGTCCAGGCCAAGTCCTCTTTATTGCACCCTACTGGATTGTTATCAAGTCAACACGGTTCACTGCTACTTTATTCATTATTAATCCCCCTCGCAGCTTGGCTCCAATCAGAGGCATGGGCGTTGAAAGAACAGAACCCAATAACCTTTGACTCTGGGTGGGTTGAGGAGACCAAGTGAGGACTAAGGACTGCCTACAACAAGCAACATGTAGAGCTACGTGTTCATTGGGAGAACGTGGTTGTTTGTGGATGAGCGTGGTGTTAAAAAACAGGGCAGCAAGGGCAATCAAAGCAAATAAAGTTCACGGGGCAAGGGGCAATGGCCGGGTGGTTAGCGCTATCACTTAAGTAGGTTATTATCTGAGTTATGGTGTACTGCCCTGATATGTAAGCTGGGCTTTGTATTGGAGAATAGCAACCTCCTTTACCCCCCATTTTACCCTCACACCAGCATAAGGTCATGAAGTACACAAACACACAGTACAGCTACATACACATTCACCTCAGCTCCCATCAATACTCCACTGACAGTATTTCACATGGAAGTGTGTATGTGTGTTTTTTTTTCATCTACAGGAGGTTCTGCTTCCCCATTAGAGAATTTCAGTCCTCATCTATCTATGCTTGCCAGCAAACAAGTTTCCCTGCTCCCTGGAGCTCTCAGCTTCCTTGTTTTCCTCCAAGTCCCATTTGGGGAATTCCCTTTCTCCGATACGACGCCTCCACTTCAGAGGCGAGAAAAAAAAACCAGAAGGGGTAAAACTGGAGTTGTATGCTCCTTAACATTTAATGGGGGTTCTTTGAGACTTGATACACCAAAGGCTAACAGGATAACTAGCATCATAAGTATCCTATCACAAGATACAAAAGGAGCACGTATAAGCTCAATAGAGTTTATGTTTTGTCAGTTTTATCATCTGAATTCTGATCTCTAGTAACGATGAATTACAGACAATCACTGCTACATGCTAACTGTTTGGGGGTTAAGGTGGGGATATACTCAAAAAAGACTAAAGTAGTCCATACGATGTGTTGGCAAAAGTGTTTATTGTAGCCTTTTGGAACACCCACACTCGAAAGCAGAGTAAAAAGCTGGTGGCCATAGAGAGGAGAGAGACGCAATTATCATTTAAATACAGACATAATGGCGCACACTTTCAGACAGTCTCTCCTGATGGGCATTCATGGTGCTGCACTCATTTGTACATCCGAAAAGTGACACTTTCTCACCTCTGCTCACCTGGCCAGTCGCTGCGTGAAGTGGGAGTGCTTGTCAGATTGTCATTTTCAGAAAGTTACAGAAATTGTCAGACACAGCCTCCTTATTCTGACGTCAGAAAGGTGTAGGGGTTAGAGGTTTCAGATGCTGTTCGACCATCCAACAAGCACTTTGGTTGGAGCATTCTGGTACCCTTAGGCTATAAAATGGGGTTACTGGTGGCCAGTTTTATCCAAGCCTTTATAGCACCTGTCGGCCATAGCTAATTTTGAATCTTCTTTTCTTATGTATCTAATGGAGTGAAAGGATTTCAGGAAGTGTGCTTTACCATGATTAACTTTTTTGCTAATTTAACAAAGGGCTCATTAAGCACTGAACAGTGACCCTTCAACTTGAAAAGTGACCCTTTATTTCGTCAGCATACAGCAACATACCGTAGCTACATGCCCTCAAGCTAACATAGAGCCCAATGTCCAGAGGCCAAATATCCTCTGCGCTAACTATGCATAATAACAACTGTCTCACAGTTCCTGGCTCTGGAAACAGGCTACCAATGGGGACCGGCTATTGTCAGCGTGTCAGAATAAAGCATGAAGGCTCAATTTGCCCTCCGACTCATCAAACCCTCCCTTTAGCCACTCAGGGGGCCAAATGCCATGCGGCTATGAAAGAGAATTAAGCAGGTACGGTCCAGTTGGGGATATATTAAGTCAAATCTAAACCTCCGCCGACAACATTGCTATTGTTGTTAAGCTAAACAGGTAGCGGCTGGTTCAGTTCTGTCGCCCAAGGACGGGTTGGCGGGCTCGGTGGGGCGATGGAGAGAGGTCGAGAGATATTGAGAGGAAGGGAAAAGTGCCTTAGGTCTGATAAAATAAACAAGAGAAAAGGCGCTCCGAGCAGGAAGGAGACAAGCTTCTCTCATTGCCTATGCTGGCTGGAAGTTGCTGGGGATTTATCCTGAGGTGAAGGGGAAAACAAACCACCCTGTATCAGTTGGTCCTGTCTGTGGCTGTTATTATGGACTTTGAGGGCTTCAACAGATAGGCACAGCCAGGGAGGATAATATCAGTGGGAACAAGTATTAAAGGGATAGTTCAGACTTTTTGACATGAGATGGTATGTATTACTCTATGTTTTTTTTCTTAAACAAAATGTAGAGTTAGTTATTTGCTGTCATATTGACGCAAGGACGTTAGAGCTGCAACGATTAGTCTATTAATCAATGAGTCAATCATCAAAAATAATCAGTAAAAATGTTAATAATTGATTCATAACTTAATTTATCAAGCAGAATACCCAAATATTTTCTGGTTCCAGCTTCTCACATGAAGATTTGCTGCTTTTCTGTTTCATATGGTTCCAAATATCTGATTATCTTTTGCTTTTGGACTATTGGTTGGACAAAACAAGTAATTTAATGATAAACTTGGGCTCTGGGAACGTTTTTTTTTTTTACTATTTTTTTATGTTATAGGCTAAACGATTAGTCAGTTAGTCAAAAAACTAGCTGGATTAAGCAATAATGAAAATAATCCTTACTTGTAGCACCTAATGGACATTAAGGTGGCACATCTTGTGGTTGGAGATAACCCAGTGAGCTGACAGTTTGTGAGGCTGAAATAAACAGCCGAAAATTACAGCCAAAATTAATTTTTATCTCAAAACAACACTCAAAAAAGGTTTTGCTTGCTAAATAGTTCCACAATTTTTTTTAAGTTCTGTGTTGTGGCTTAAAATATTTTTGTCAACTGGCCCCATTTGCTACTGTTCATTTCTGACAAACTGCAGACTCGCTGGGATAAAAATCAAAAATCACATTGTCTCAGCATTATGAAAATCCATTTGCCAGAGGGATACTGAGAGACTTGAATCAGCAATGAACATAGTGCTTAGCCCTCTGTGGTCCCTCTAGTCCCCCGCCCCTCCACTTCGTATTGCCTCCTTCTTTAGTCCCCCTGGAGGCAGAACCAAATGCCTTTCAATGAGCCGACCTCGGATGGCGTGGTGCACCCACAGGTCCCTGCTCTCTCACCTTCCTAATGCCGTCTGAATTGTACGGACAGTTAACCCCCCCTCACCAAAACAGCTCCCAGTCATGTAGCTATATGCTGCTAATGACGCTAACACTTGACTGACAGGCTCAAATCTAATAGACAACGACCCAGAAGAAAAGTCACTGTGTTTTGTGTAATCTGAGGAAATGATCTGTGGAGCAGCGAAATGTAAATGTAAAAATGTAATTCTAATGAATTTGAAATCAGTATGGCTGCACCTGTGTGGTGACTCTTCTAGACTTTACGTTTCACTTCATTTGTACCTGTCAGCAACAGTAGAAGCAGGCACGGCATATAATGTGTGTGTGCCTTTGCTGTCTGTATCAATGCATGCATGTGAACCTCGTTTACATTCAGTGCACTTTTGCACCCCTTGGCTAATTACACACAGGGTTTGTTTGGTGGTGGAGGGAGGGTGTAGGGAGTGGAGGGGCATGTCAACCTTTCTTGTTTATGATAAAGTGACAGAAAATCATTGGGGGGTCAAGTACCCCCCTCCAACCCTCCACTGCCCCGAAAACTCCTGCAGCAGTACAGAAGGTGCCTGGTGTGGGAAGCCTCCCCTTTAATGAGACCATTAAAGGGCCCGTCTCCCCATCAATAGATTTCTCTCATTCTTTCTCTGACAAATTTGAATTAATAATTCAGTGCCAAGTGCCTGGGGATGTATATTTTCAGCTTGAAGGACAGTTAATCCATAGCGTCACCCCCCCCCCACACACACACACACTCCTTCCACTCTCCAGCACGCTCTCGTTTTACATCTACCCGACTCTCTCCCTCCTTTGCTTGGTTCTCATTTGATGATGGAAGCCAGCAGGTAGAGAGCAAACTAAAGAAAGAGTGTGCCCCATGTTTTCCACACCTTCTTTTAACTTCTTTGTTCTCTGTGTGATTTTCGTCCCCTGTCATGTGACAAGTGGAGTCAACTAAAGTGCAAATTGGGGTTTAATTTATTCTAAGTGTTGGATGGCGGTGGCCGTTCTCTCCTTCCCCTCAGGGGTAATGTAAGATGACATATTTGCACACTGCTTCTCAAAGCTGGACTTGATTTGGAGAACTGGGGTTTTACTGGATGTTTCTACTGCGCCAAATGTTAGGACTTTCAAATGCACAATACAAGGAAATTAGAGGAAATGAGTAATTTTGAGGATAAACCACAAAGACGCTTGCCTAATAAAAAAATATATTGTGGAGTGTGTTTGTCTGTGGTTGTGGGTTTCTGTTTGTGTTCTGCATCCACTGTGGTTTGAGAGTTTTACCAATTTTATTGGAAGAATTTTAAGAGACAAAATGGGCCTGTTTCAGTGTGTGCTCCTGTGTCCTCCATTAAACATTTGGCGCAATTTCTAACTGTAAAAGTTGAATTTCCAAAAACAACAGAACATGAAGAGAAAGAGCAAGTACAGATCCTGGACGTTTACGATTAATTTAGACAAGAAACCAGCCTGTGCCCAAACTGTTTAACAGGAACAACTGCAGGCCTTAAAAATCAATAATGTACTAGGGTTATAAGTGACGAACTAGCAGCTCATCTTTAAGGTGGCTGCTCTCTTTTTACATTCTGGACATGTTTGTTCCCTCCATGACAACTTGGTATTAACAGAAGTATTATCTGATATTTTGGGATTTGATAACTATTTACAGAGCAAATCTTTTCTGATGCTGACTTCCTGTTTATTCTCTTTTATCAAATCTTTGTTTGTGGGCAGTTGTCAGGCATTATATTAAGGTTGTTGAGTTTGCTGTACATGTGTCAGACAACGACTTCCCCTCACTGAGCATTGTAAGAATTTACAGACTCACAGTGTAATGCCAACAGTAGCTATGGATATCAGTGCCAGGTGGCACTAAAGTACAACTTTATGCTGTAAGGCATCTTGCACAGGCCGAGAGCTGGCACGACAAATGTCTGGCAGTGCCCAGGAATATTCCTTTACATTACACAACATTATTCTCCGATGATATATGTGTGCGTGCTGTAGGTTTTTCTGTGTGAAGAGAAGGTTGTTTAATGCCCTCTTGTGTTTCAACATTTGCCAGCAGCTCTAAAGGTTTCCAATGCACTACCATGTTGTTTTTTTCTTTTTCTAATGCAATCCAAAGAATAGCTATGCTCAGCATGTGTGTGTCTGTGTGTACGACAGTGGACTCACAGGGCTTTGTTGCTTAAAATATCCTTCAGGACAAGAATGAAGAGACAAGAAAGGAGCTGTGATGGTTCAGGAGTTGGGGGGTTGTGGGGGTCACAGAGTGGGTAGGGGCTCAACGTAGAGAGAGAGAGAGTGAGAAAGGGTGGGAGAACAAGAGACAGTGAGCCAGAGCACCTGTTGGATCATCTGTGCTTTAAAACGTTTAATCACTGTCTCTGGTTACACACACACGCCACAGCATGCGCACACACACATCACCTTAAAGCTCCGCTGTTCTCTGCCCTGCCAGAAGTATCTTGTAACCACATTGTCCAAAGACACGCACGCACGCACGCACGCACACAAACACACACACACACACACACACACACACAGAAGCTCAAATAGCAAAGGGAAGAGGGTGTATAATCTTATAGCAGCCACCTGACTACCATATAGCTTACCACCACCATAGTTTAAACACATGCCTCTGCACTGTACACGTTCACACAGGAACACAATGGCTGACAATCCACATGCCAGGCAGTACTGTGATGCCAGTGAGCTCCATTTGAGATATCACGGCGGAGGGCGAATGTAGAGGATTATTTTTACTTCTACTCTCATCGTCAGCGTTTTTTCATTTGTAGGCTCACACCCTTCCAAGGGCAAAGTCAGTCAGAAATCAGCGACAAATGAAGAGTTTCATTCCAAAACCAAGAACATTTTTCAACATTTTTGAACTACAAAGCAAGGATTTGGATTCAGTTACAGTAGTATCCTAAATAGGCATTAAAGGTTGGGTAGGCAGTATTGTTGTGGAGTCACTGGCCAACAAATCCATAACAACCGTTCAGCATATTGTAATTCAAGTGGTCTGAAAGCAAACCTCTTCTTCTGCCCCTTCTCTTGGTTCTGTTTTCAGGCTTCAGAAAATCTAGCACGTGACAGGAGACCCTCCACACGGAGCTTCGGGCTCATTAGCTCAAGTTGTGGGTTTGGTGGGAGGGGCTTAGCGGAGTGATACGAGGCAGCAGAGAGAGAGGCGGAAGGTTTTGCTAAGGTTTCACAGATTTTGCCTACACCAGCTTTAAGTCGTTTCAAATAGCTTAGTGCGGCACCCCTTTTATCTTGCTCAACCATTACATCTCGGAGTCCATGCCACGCTTTTGTCTTTTACATTTTGTGTATAGTAATGATTGTCCAATGAGTAACACTAATGACACATCATGAGCTATAGCGGCCATAAATGTCTTGTCATAAAGATTTGTCTTTGCTGCGGAAATGACAGTCGCAGCACTTATACTGTAGCTACTACTGAGACACTGATTGAAGGAGTGAAGGGCTGCCATTCACATTTACAGCTTTGCAAATGATTGACAAGGCGGGTGTATAAAGCTGGGGGTCCATCTGATTGCATTTGTATTTTTGAACATTTGACCTGTGACACACTTAAAGGCTGAGGGGCCACACCACCACACCTTGGTTAGATCCTATGGTGTGTGTGTGTTTACACGAGTGTCTATCTGTGTGTGTTACATCACTATGTATATTTACTTCATATATATATATATATGTTTATGTATCTGTGCGTATATGTACAGTAAGTGTGCATGCATGTGTGTGTTTGTGTGTGTGTCAGCAAGGGCTTCCAAGAGTGCATGAGAGCAAGAAAAAGAAAGAAAAAGTAACCAAGAAAGAGTGATCACTGGTTGAGAGAGCTCCATGGGGATGGGGTTGTATAACTCTTTGTATGTAATGTTTAAGTAAGGTTGAGGCAGGTGGTCTGATCAATACGCTGCATGACCGTGGCAGTTGTTCTTTCCCTGCTGTCATGCAACACTGCAAACCACACACACACACACACACAGTTCTCATCTTGTAGCACTGTTGTAAATCTACAGCTTGTGAATGAAACATTGATGGTCTTTCGATTGCTAGAATCAGCCCAGGTTTGTTGACAGTTTGTCTTTCTTTGTTTACTATCCTCTTGAGATCATGCTTTTTGACTCGAGAAAATTATCACAATGATTAAAATGGCTGTTGACATGTTGCCTAAGACATAAATATACAGTATTGTCTACCATGACTAAACTTAATAGTAGGTTGTACAGATAGTTTAAAGCCAGCTGGGTCATTGAGATAACAGTAAGGTTACGCGATGTAGAATAAAAGTAAATAAGTCCTTTAAACAAATTATTAAGACGCATGAAATTACAGGCAGGGAATAGATGATCTCCAGTCAACAAATCATTCAAATCAGGAGTGGGATTTTCTGCAGCACTCCAATGTATGCACAATTTGTTCTCCGAGTTTGTTTTCCTCGACTAATGTGAGCCTGTTCTCCGCAGGGCCCCGCATAGCCCAGGCCTGTCCTCCCTACCCCAAACAGACATCCCTCAGCCTTTAATTGGAGACGAGTAGCAACCTAGCTAGCACAGCGCTGGGACCTGAGCTGCGGCCACTGAGAATGCATTAGCATTAGCATTGCAGCGGACCGACCTGTACATAATGATAACCTCAAGCTCTGGCCACTGGGAGCAGCCCCTGTTCACACACACACGCACACACACACACATGCACAACGGTACACACTCCCTGCCCCCGTCTTCCCTTGTACACGCAGTCACGTAAACAAGCGAGTGTAATGCAGCCCCAGCGGTGGGCTGCTCGACGATCGGGGGAGGAGGGAGGGAAAAAAAAAAACAGTTGCCGCCGTTCGGCTGAAAAGTGTGTGTAATGAACTTCAGTTCCATTGATCGGGACTGAGAGCACAGGACCGGGGGCTGTTTGTCCCAGAAGGGCTGCCGTACCGCTGCTCAGTAGCCCCTCATAAATGTTTGAGAGGCCTCAGCCGCAGTAGATCCACGCTACCTGGGTTACAACACACACACATCCAGGTTGATGCTGATGATGGATGGGTGGCTGGTCGGTGGTGCTGGTTGAAGGGATCGATTGTTATTTTAGCTTGATGACATTTAGGTGGTGTACTGTGTGTGTGTTTTTGTGGCGGACAACTGGGGGTGTTCAAAGAGATTCAAGAAAAGTGCACTTTGTACAGGCCTTTGTGGAAAAAAACTATTCAATGAGAGAATTTTAGAAAACTTCCCTGCTGTCTTACATTCACACTTTCAAGTCTCTGTCCAGGAACAGAGACTGATATTTGTAAGCGTATGCTAATTTATTTGGCAAGCTATACCTTCCTATGCTGTACCCCTAAGCTCATAGGCCCTCAACTGGCCCCTGAAAACTCCTATATGCTGTACACATGATTGATATTACTGCAGATATCACTTAGAAAACACCCGAAGTGCCGGGCGGACCATCCGCGCCTCCTTTTGACTGCTAAGTACCAGCTGGCGGGAGGTCCTGTGCGTTATGCAGTCGGTAATAAAAGTTGAACATTGATTTTCTGTAGCAGCTTGTAACTGTTAATGTTGAGACATCAATAGCCAAAGCAAAGCGCCGGTGCCTTAATAGGAGACCGAGAATGTGTAGGGCACGAGCAGAGGCTGACTCTAAATCACAGAATCTATCCCTGCCGATCGATAGGACAGTAACTGCAAGTGTCCCTCTGCTTTCCTAATGTTTTATAATAAACTGACAGCCTGTAATAAGGCCAAAGGAGAGGGAGAATGAGAAGGAGGGAGGAAAGGAGAGATGGAGGGCAACAGTTTCTCCATAGCTTGCCCGTCTTAAATCACTCCACATGGGAGTGCAGGAGAGGAGCAGAGGAGGAGGTAGAAGGGAGGAAAAGGTTTTTCTTTAGTAAAAAAAAAAAACTTTTACAGGAGCATTTGTCTGGTTGTACTCACTGCTACGGTAGTTAGTGAATGTATTGATGGAGGGGAGCTTGTTTAGGGGATATGTCCTGTATTGCTTTGGCGGGGCAGTGAGTTAAAGTGTGTATTAAATCCTACTGCCACCGTGCAGATGTCACCATATTCAGACAGGAGTGCAGGGCTGGGCTGCATATGTTATGACTGTGACTGGGTGTGGATAGTGTTGAAATTCATACAGAGATTACTACTCTTGTAACACTACTGGTAGATGGTGAGATAATTTGCCACTCTGTAATAATAATCACACTGCAGGAGCGCTCTGTTGTGACAAAGTTGCATGCTTTGGATTTACATTACTTGTGCACTGAACGAAAAAAACTTTTGTTACTCCATTTTTTGTTTGCTCACTATTTAGCTCTTGTTTGTATGAAAACATTTTCATCAAATGTCAAAATTTAGACAATTTAAGATTTTGGAGGGATATACTGTGGTTTCACTTTTAAGGTTTATCTGTACTATAGACAATGAATAGGTAATGTAAGTAACTAATCCTAAAACTAAAATCCCTAAAACTTGTCTTGACTTCCTTTTTTTTTTATCACTGGATATCTTTTGATACAACATATCTGTACTTTTATATGTGAGACATTGTGTCTGCTGTCTATTCTTTCTTTACTATGGTTTACAGAAGTATTTAATCCCCATACATATGTTTAATTATGTTACCACCCTCTACTCAGTAGTAGACTACGCTCTCTATCTACCAGATCCCCCATGAAGAACAACAATGATGTGGCTTTTTTGTCTTATCACTTATTTATCACTTAAGTGTTCAATACTGGGTTCTGTCAATTTACAAATCCCCATTTCAACAAACCCGCACCCCCTCTATTACACTTTACACTTCTGATAACTAGCCTTGTTTGTAACCAGAAAAAGAACAGTGTCAACATAATCACCATATACATCATTGTAAGAACGTGATAAGACCTAAATGGAGAAAAACCTTGAGCTGTAAATTGGAGAGATACTTTGGAGATAATCTGGGAAATGTCGAAATCCATCAGGAAACTGTAACATAGCTTAGGCGAGATGTAAGGCTAAGGCTAAAGGGGGAAGTCAGGTCAAGGGTGAGAGGCAGCAATCCTCGGTACCCCTGCCACCACCACAACTCACCGCAACTGCTGCTTAATGACAACAGCCTGCAGTACTGCCAGATAATAGTGGTGGGCTGGAGACCCTAGAGCTTTTATTGCTTGATAAAGTCTGAAAGCTTTTTAGGCAGCCTCATTACATGGAATTCCCTACAAAGTGGCGGCCGGCATCAGGAGATTTCTTAGGCTAAAATTGACAGAAAATAGGCAGAAGTATTAGGTTCATTGCTTTAGGGCACACTCCCACCTACTCCTGATGAGATGAAAGAAAAGTCGGGACACTCAAACATGATTAGACAAAGTTTGGGCGATTTTTTTTTTTGTTTGTTTCCTGTGTCACAATGATGCCTGAGGGAAGCTGATAGTGGGTAAAAAAGATTTGTTTGAAAGATGAGAGTCCAATACTTTTCAATCAGCACGTGTTTGCCGAGCACTTCACCAAGTTTCAAAACAGAGTGATGAAAAAGCACTAGAAGCAGTCGCTCCGTGCATGGATTGCACTTTATAAACCTTATACATACATTTATAGTCTTAGCCCCACTGCAATCACCACTACTGTATTTTCCATTACTGCTGTCATTGCACCAATCCAGTCACTGAGTGTGTAATTTGTGGGACACACAAACATTAGTCGAGCACAGGGGCTGCCTGCCTGTGCACACAGACACACAGACACACACTAGGAAGAATGTTTCGTGTCACATTTCACATGCATGCGTCATACAGTATTTGGGTCTTTTCTCATGAACTTCTAGTGTGGCAAAAATTACATCTGAATTGTAATACTTCACTTGTGAAATTGCATATGAGCTAAAGCATTTCACATGTGTCTGCAAACCACATGAAACTACTTCAAATCTACTGCCTTCAGATGACAACAATATTTTACATTTAATAAAGTCCTAATAAGGGGCCTTTTTTGCCTAATCCAAATACAGCATACATGCACTGTCCTCACTTGTAAGGGTTGGTGCAATGTCCCCACAACAAGACGTACCCCTAAAATACATGTGTTATTTATGGGGACCTAATTCATGTCCCCAGATGGGATGTGAGTCCCCACATTGTGACCAGTTTTTTTGTCCCCACAGTGTACACACACTGTATTTGTACTATTATATTCTAAATAATCACATGTACTACGTAGTAGCAGCCTTGGAAGATGTAGGGGTGGATAGTCTTTTTGTTTACGCCTGTGATATCTGCTGTTTCTTTGAAGTGAGTTTCTGTAAGTTATTTGTACTTGTGGTTTGTTTTATGGTTGGCACCTGTACTTACAGTACACGTTAAATTGATTAAATTAAAAGTCATTTTCACTGTGTCCCTGTTAAGCAACACTGCCTAAATTCTGGAAAATACATGCTTTACTGCCTGATCCTGATGTTTCCTGGTCCCTCTTGAGAGCAGGAAAACACGGTCACATTTCATGTTGAGTCAAGGCTTCCCGTAGGCCAGAGCCTAACAACCCATACAAACACTAACCGCACCTTTATACATGTATTGATCAGGTCAAAGGTACAGATGATGACTCCATTCTGTTGACTTACAGCCCAGCCAAAAGTCTGGGTCCCACACAGCAAGCAGCACAAAAAAAAGGGGGGGGGAGTCCCTATTATGTTGCTTTTAATTAAGTTGTGAAGGTTTGTTCCGGTTATATGCTCCATTATTTGGCCCCTACATTGGTCTCAATGGGTATAAATATTGAACCGTCGCTACCTCTTGATGTTAATCAATCCCCGACCGAATTCTAAATGATTCGGTTCATTTCAGGAAATTAATATTTGCCAGGCTTTATGGGGGGGAGGGGAAGTGGTGTGCATGAATTAGCCAGCTCCCTCGCTCGCTGGCCAGGGATCAGGGCATCGATTCTGAGCAGCCTCTGCTGTTGCTTAATTAGGATGTACCTGTCTGGGAATTCTGTGGGTTTTTTTTTTTTTTTCTCATTGTGTGGAGAGACAAACATGATAGAGAGAGAGAGAATACTTGTCTTTTTTCATCAAGGTTAATCACGTTTGCTGTGTTTGTGTTGTTGTCAGCAGATTGGTGTCTGACCTCGCAGTGCACAAAACAGAAAAAGTCTGTCTTCAGTGTGTGGCACGCTAAACATGCTAATGAGAGACGCATCCTAGCATAGGAGCCGGGATTAAAGCAAGGAAGAAAGGTGGGGGTAAAAATCAATGTTGAGTAACTTCTGAAATGTGTTTGTGACACAATTTTATTTGTTTTCAATAAAATTCTACTAAGTACAATATTTTTATGGAATTGATGTCTATAAGATATCATACGAACTTGTTAATAATAACTCATTCCAAGTCATGTCACTTGTTACAGAAAAATAATTTATTTAGAGACTGGTGAAATGATCTCAGCCCTATATTATACTTGTTTTCAGTTTGCTTTTAGAAGAAAGTACAGACGGAGACTCAACATAAGATTAAATGACTGTAGTTAAGACATTTTAAGGAAGGAAAGGGGTCGGAGGAAGAGTTGAGGGAGGGAGGAGAAAAGAGATAAATGGCGGTTTAGATGTGGGTGAAGATAAACGAGGAGCGACGGAGCTGGATGTGAGGATGGAGTTGTGATAGATCGAGGCATACAAAGACGGATGTGAAAAAGAGAGAGAGAGAGAGGGCAGAGCAGTGAGAGAAGAGACAATGCAGAGGGGCTGGATGGATGGTGAGGGATGGAGGGCAGGAGGAATGGATAGGTGGGTGTCTCTAAACTCCGACCTCAGAGCCTGACTAATCACTTGACAGACAGCTAATGTGGTGCTGAGGCAGCTCTTGAATCACAGGCTGTCTTGGTTTCTTATGAATGGACAACACTACTGATTTCCGCTCACTGACTTGGGATAAAGAACAGCAAACATTACATATCATTTCATCATTTATTTCATTGTATTAATTAACTTAATATTGTAAAAATAGGGGTGTTTTTTGTTTTTTAGTCTGTTATTTTTTTAAGATAAACTTATTGGTTTGACTTTTAAACGGCCCATAATTTTAACCTAACCCACAATTTGCAGGTACCAACTGAGAGGAAAATGTGGATAATTTTCTATCCTTGTATTTAAAAGCATACAAGAAAACTGTCTGTGGACACTAAATAATAGAGCTGCAACTATTATTCTGTTAATTGATTATTCGATTGACTCCAAAAATGTATTGGTTCCACCATATAAAATGTGAATATTTGCAGGTTTTCTTTGTCTTTTAGTATATTAAACTATATACCTTTGGGTTTTGGACTGTTGGCCGGACAAAGCAATCAATATGAATATGCTAACAGGGCCATTATTTACTTTTTTCTGACATGTTTTGGACCAAATGATTAATCAATCAATTGAGAAAATAATTAACAGATGAATCAATGATGAAAATAATCATCAGTTGGAGCCTTACTTGATACTGAAATTATATAGTTCAAATAAACTGCTGGAATAGGCAGATTAAATAAACATTATGGATCAGTTTATTTCCAGAGTTTGAGACTAAAGATGGAATCACTTACAGTACTGTAATCCATAAGATTAATGTATAATACATTTTTTTTACATTTAAAGTAGCATAAGAAGAAACACTTGGAAATTAAGTTTACATAGTTAATAGAACTACAAATGTGACTTCTTTAAATAAACCTTCACTGCAGTGGAATCAAATGCAAGCCTAAATTCTCCACATTTTATCAGCTTGTTCGCCGGCTTTATTCCTTCTAAAGGCTTCAATATGGGAGCATTATTTAGGGCTATGTCCACAAATCTGCTCTCTCTCCGCTGGGAGCATTTACCACCCCGCGCTGGTCTGGCAGCTACTCTGGTTCCTCTCTCGGCTGACAAGGACTGGCAGCGCCTGTCTTACCCAATTACAGCTGATGGGGCCTGACCTGTAGAGCTGGGTTAACTGGTTTCTGGCTGAACACTCTCTGACCTCTGTCACTGCATCTGCTTTGCCAGTATGGAAACTGTCTGTGTGGTGGCATGCATCAGGGATACATCTGTATGAGTTTTGTTGAAAGTTGTTCAATAAAGCATGTTATTTTTTCTTTTTCCATTGACAATGGTAACCTATAAGCAGGTTTCAAGAAGCACAATATTTCAAAACTTACTCACTTTAGGAAGCACACGCTCCTCCTTGTTTCTTGAAATTAAATGTCTTTCCTCCATAACTTCATACCTGGGAGCTGCCTAGTACAAACTCAGATTTCTACTAAGCATATACAGAGCAGTTGGGAGTTAATTCCCCCTATAAGTGGAAAGAAGAGAGTCTTTCTTTTCACTTTCCTCAGACTGAATTTGAACTTGTGACCCATTTCTTACCTCTGGGCTTCCATGCCACCTGGTCATCTATACAACAACCTGTCAGCCTTTCTATTAGGCCTTTTAAAGGAAATCAAAGGCCCATTAACAGTGTTCTGACACCATACAACAACTTGTAGTAATCCTTTACTGAACTCTGACCCAGGCAGCACTCACTCTCTCTCTCTGCCAATTTGTGTGTCTCTTGCTCAGCAGTCAAGACACACAATCATTGCTCGAAGTCTTACAAACACTTAAGAGATCAATGCTCTTAGAGTGATAATCTCCTCCTTGATAGAGGGTGAAAGCCTTCACTTAAGGCAAGCAAAGAGTGACAGGGGACAGATATAGAGTGATAGAAAGAGATAGATAAAGAGAGAGAGACGGAGAGAAAATATAAAAAATAAAGGAATGAAGTGTAAAAAAAAAAGGGGGATGTCTAACCCTGAAAACAAACACACACACACAGATCAGGACAAGTGTCTCCTCTCAGCTGGAGTGACATCTATATCCCTGTCTTTATCGACAGCTGGCTTAACTAAGAGCTCTTCTGGCAGGGAGGAGGTGACTGATTGTCCATCCACAGAAAGAGAGAGAGGGTTGCAGATAGAGGGAGAAATAGTGAGAAAAATCAAGACACAAACAGAATGATAGGGAATGAAAAAGAGGCAGGGAGAAAGAGGTAGAATGACTCACATGGGAGAGCAGTAGTTGTAGGTACTAGCAATGCTAATAGCACAGTCTTAGTATAAGTGATACAACCATATTGCCAGACAGGAGCTTCAATATTGGATGATTCTGCAAAACCATATATTATGTTCAATGACAACTTTTTTTTTTACGTCCAATTCAAATGTTTCTAAAATTCTTGCTTTCTTCTTGCTTGCTTCCTTTAGAGAAAGATCATGGTTAGATTTAATTACGAGGCGAACGTTAGGTCTATGAGGGGACACGAAGTCTTCTGCTATACATACACACCCCAACCTTTGCTTTGCGCCTTGCAACATAAAGGGCACACTACTTCCTGCAGTGGTACAGTATGTTGGCATACTAGGCTCAAGTGATAATCATAGTAGCAAATGATTAAAATATCAGTAGTAGTGGTAGGAGTTGAGGCAGAAGTAGTAATAGTTATGATACTATTTCCTCAGACATA
Organism: Macquaria australasica; assembly: GCA_005408345.1. Lineage (NCBI taxonomy): Eukaryota > Metazoa > Chordata > Actinopteri > Centrarchiformes > Percichthyidae > Macquaria > Macquaria australasica. The sequence continues at coordinate 405,058 of SEMN01000354.1, forward strand.
TTCAAGCAGTATCTGTGGTAGGAGTAGCAGTGTCACAGTAAGTAAGGCAATAGCAGTAGAGCAGAACAAACAGCAGTTCCCACTATTAAAGCTGTGTCATAATGAATACACCCCATTTATATTAGCCCCGGCTGAGAGTACAGTGACCAGTGTTAGAGCTAATAAAGAGGGAGAGTCTGATGTTTTAGTGCAGCAGTCAGTGCAGAGCTACTTTCATGCCTCATTTCACTACAGTCCTTATTAATTGGCTCTGCTTGTAGTTCAAAAGCAGCTGTGTGAGCATACACACAGATGCATGAGTACACACCTGCTCTTCTCATTGCCACACACACTATGCACGTTCCCTCAGGTAAATGTATGTATCTCAGCCTCTAACAGCCAATCACACACACACACACACACACACACACACACATCTCTGTTCAGCTGTGTGTGATATTAATCAGATCAATTTTAAATCTCCTGGCTTTACATTACTCAAGCCCTCATCCTCACCCCCACCACCTCCACCAACACTGATCCCCTCAGCCATCTCTACGGCGTCTGTGTCGGGCTTCTTTTGCGGGAGGCCTGGGCATGCCGGAGAACAGGCACTGCCGGGGGCAATACACATCCCTCAGGTGAGCCTTTCATTATGGATGATGTTTCTGCCAAATTATTTAGACCCTGAGCCCGAACAACACCCCCGCCCCATAAAAAAAAAAACCCATACAAACAAACGCATGCATGCACACAGACAGACACACTCCAAAGCCCCACTGCAATCCTTCCCATCCCTCCCTCTTTCTTCGCTGTACCACAAACACCACTAACACAAACATTAATCCTGCCTGATCACCTCAGTGTGTGTGTACTCTATGTGTGTGTGCGCTTTTGCCTAGCAGTTCATTAGTCCCTCTTTCTTTGTTTAGAGGAGGTAAAGAAGTGAAAGCGTGACCCTTGTGGATTACAGATGGACGGAGGGAGGGGTAGCTAAGGATGAGATAAATATTCACCATATGTATGCCACTGTTAGTGCTATAGAGGGGCCAGGTTGAGTGAAGCTACCTTAACATCATTGGCTTCAGTAATGCAGGATGTTAAAATAGATTTTGTTGAGTGTGTGTGTGTGTGTGTGTGTGTATTCCTCAGAGGCCATTTGTTGCAGACTTGTCAGGAAAGAGACAGAGATGACAGTCTCCTGGCAATGGCTGACCTCGGCTTAGAGTGGAGAGCAGCTTTGGGATCCGAACACACACACACACACACACACCACGTCCCTTAACTAATTTGGCTACTTATCCTTCCACTTCCCTCCCTTCCCAAATCCCATGCTCCCTCTCTCTTCACAGCTCCAGCTCCCTCCCACCTGTCCATCCCAAATGCTTCACGGTACCTGCCTCCCTCTCTCTCCCACTTCATCATCCTCCTATCTCCTTCTTCTCACCCTTTCCTTCCTCTCTTCTCCCCTCCTCAGTTGATCTCTATCCCCTCCAACTCTCCTCTCTGACCCTCCAAAGCTCAATTAGAGAGAAAATCCTCACTGTCTTGTGCACTTACTTTCACCCAACCAGCTCACCTCTTGGCTTGTTTCTATGTCCCAAAGCAAAATAAAATGCCTCAAACAAAAAACAAAAAAAAGAATCTAAACTTAATGAGCATTTACTTACAGTTGTTTTGCATAAAAGGAAACTTGCATAGTTGTGTGTAAAAGCTTGCCTTCTCCCTTTTTTTGTTGGAAGAGGACCATACCTTCCCTCTTTCCTTCCTCCCTCTCTTTCTCTTTTGTCCCTTCCAGACCACTGGTCCCTTCCCTCCTCCCCTCCCACCTCCTCTCCTCCTCCTTCCTTTCCACCCCCTCCCTCTCCCACCTATAGATCTTTTACCAGTACCAGGAACCTGTTTTGCTCCCCCCCCCTTCATTCTTCCATTTCCTTTCTCTCCGATCCTTCCTGCTTTTCTCTATCACCTGCATCACTCTGATCTTCATCCTCTACTCTTACCTCAGGAGCAGCAACTTTTTGGGGGGTAGGAACAATTGACCAGAAACCGAATTGGAACTACTCAGGATCCTCAAAAGGCAGGTAAATTCCCTAAATTCGATCCTCGGTTCCTGGAAAGGTTCCTGTGGTCTAAAGAGGACATTAGGTCTTTGGAGATCTGCTAAGACTGAGGAGGACCATGAACCACTATTTCCTCTTTTACTGCAGCTGCCCCTCAAATCTTCATGGCTTTCAGAGACTCACCCAGGCTGAATAGGACCAGGAACTTGAGGCAGACGAACTCCCGTTGGTCCAGTTGCAGGGAGCGTAGCTTGGCCACCAGCTCCTGGGCATGGCTCAACAGGTTGTTGAGGGTGGCTCCCGCCTGTGAAGCAATCACTGCATAGTCCACCTGGAATAAACAGGCAGAGAGGGATGTAAGCACAAAAAGAGCTGGTCTCAAGGCAGAAATACCCTTTTGGATTAAAGGTACACTGTGGAGTTTTTTTTACCACTAGTATAGTCTACATATAGAATAAAATGCCAAATACTTTTTCATTGATTCATGAATGTTGCATTCAATGTTCACATAGCTATAGCTTGTTAGCAACTTGAAGGGTAGCTAGGCTAGCCAGCTACATAGATAACTTAGTATGTTTAGATGCAGAAGACTCAATGCAGCTTAGCTTGCCCTAGTCTTACTTTTTTGCCTGTGGATATTTGTTATTTTTTGGGTAGCGTATCTCTTCCCATTCAAGGATTATTTATTTCAACCAATAAAAATATTTCTAAAACCCCAATTTTCAAAAATGACTGACAACTGTATAACACATGATTGTACCCTGAACACAACGCTCTACTGCACTCTCAACACAGAGTCAAAAGCTTTGGTCTGTCTGTCAGAGTGTGAGACACTGGTGGATGCGTAAAAAAAATACGCTGCAGGCGGAGGTTTTTGCAGTTTAACGCTTTTTTATGACAACATGCTGTGGGCGTATGGAGAGAGCATGGGAGTTCACCTCCAACTGGCTAGACCTGCCAGATCTGACCTCTCTCTCTGTTCTCTGTTATACAGCAAAAACAAAAACATGCATGCTGAGACACGACAAAAACAACAAGATAGATAGATGAATAGATAGATAGATTTCCCATAAACCCATCTTTCTGGGGTCCATCCAATCACATACAAACACACACTCACACACTCATATCTGCAGCTGCAGCACATTTATCTGGGAGGCAAGTCCTTAGCTGCCACTCAAAGTAAGCAGGACCATATTAATTTTTTATATTTATTGACAATTCATTACCATAATTGACTGTGCTAGGCTTTCCAGGGGAAGGTAGATGTTGGCGTACGCAGTTCCTAAAGCTCTGGGAGGAAGAGGGTCCCTGTGAGCGCACATTTGCAATTAAAATCACCCTTGGATTTTGAATGTATTTATTGTACAAATAGCATGATTGGAGCCTGTTTCATCTGTCTGAAGAAGGGAAAGTAAAGTAAATGTTAACAAATGTACTGCCTTTTTTCCTCCTGTTCTTTCATTTCTCTTTTACTACACCACTGTACCTCTCTCCCAATTTATCGTTAACTCCTTTGTCCCTCTCTCTTTCCTTCTTCTCCACCTTCGAGACGGTAAGAGTTATGACTCGGTGGAAAGCAGACACTGCCCCCTCCCCCCCACTCTCTCCAAGGTGTCAATCAATTTACATAAAATCAACTGTGCATGAAATAACTTCATTGAAGGATTGGACTGTTGATGGTGATGCCTTGGGTTATTGCCTTCTAGCCTTAAGTAAAAAGAGAGAGGGAAAAAAACGCTATAATGTCACTATAGCAGACTAACCCTGGTGACCTGCGTATCAGTCAATCAATCAATACTACTTTATTATCCCTCCTGGAGAGACATAGAGAGTAAATATATGAATAAACCTTCAAATCTGAACCCATCATGAATACGATTAACAATCTTAGCAGAACATTAAAGATGAATATGTGGAAGGTGAGATCGGTTTGATGCGTAGAGGGCTTTGATGTGTGTGGAAGATGGAAAACGTACTTTGTTTGAAAGCACAGAAATCTGCGACTGGCCGAGGAACGTCTGTTTTTGCATTTCTTCATCATTTGAATTTCATGTACACCAGGAGCACTGTGCTATCAAAATATTAGGAATTTCATACCCGAGAACTGGCTGCCAAGCTGCGAGGCCTTGCTTAATCATTCAACAGTCCAATCTTTGTCATTTTATGTTTGCATGCATTTGTACAAGCTACACTGGGCGTTTGATCCTATGACAGTATAAAGAAGAAGCCTCCTTTCTTCCACCCAAAACTAAAAAAAAACACTCATGGCCATTTCTCACTGCTGTTGGTGACATGACGACATGCAGCAGTTCAGAGAAAGACAGAAAATAAGAAAAAGACAGAAATTAGCAAGCGAGGAGCATAAGGACAAGAGTAAGAGCAAGACAGAAACCGAATGACAGGCTATAACAGTAAATCTGCTGGTACCATGGATTTCTTTTCAAAGGTCAGTATGAGTGCAGCGTGTGACTGACGAGAGCTAAGAAGCGGCTTGATTCAAAGCAAAAGGGGAGAAACATCTGTCCACATTTCCTTTTGAACAAATCTTCTGTCCTAAAGTCTCATTTTTCTAAAAAGAACTAAAACGAACGTGAGGACATTTAATTTGTTCTCAACCCAAACTTTATCAAGTTAAACTTATTTTATGATATAAGTGAAAATGATTAAAACATGAGAACACACTGAGTTATGCCTTTTGTTACTGGGCCTGTAAGTTACTGTCAATGTGGTATAGCCACGTTGTTAAAAATTTTGAGCTCAAACTTTTTGACAAATTGCAAGGATACCGATTTTGAGATCCACAGTAGCAGAAAATAGACCAGGATTCAATGTTTTTTCTTAACAGGAAAATCTGTCTTTACCTACATGTACTGAATAAAGTTCAATCCCCCTCGCTGAGCTTTAGCAAAAAATGATCGTAAGGAATGCAGAAAATCACAAACCCAGCAGTAAATACACAGGAAAACAAAAAAGTTTTGACAAAAAAGTACATTTCATCACAAATAACTCCCTCACTGAACAAGACAGAGTGACCGTGACCATCAAAGTTTTGACTTTAATGATTTTTATGATCAATATGATAAGCATATTGTAACAATTAAGTTATTAGCACATTACAGACCAATGTGGTCAATGCTCAGTGCAGTATGTTGGCCCAAACAGTCATTATATGATTTAGTGTGTGTGTGTAGCATTTGCTTTGGGTGATGCTGCTACTGTGTTCTAAATATCCCTGGTGTTATTGCTGTGCTGTCACCCCTGGCCAGGCAGAGAATAATAGGAAATAATGAACTGTTTCAGAGCCTCACACACACACACACACGCACACACTTTTCCCCATTGCCCCCACCCGCCTCCCCTCAACACCAGCTGTTCATTAACCAAAGTATGCAAACGAAACCGCCATCCTGCGCCGCCCCCCCCTTACCGCTCTGGTCTCTTCCACTCGAAAACTTTGATTGATCGACTGGATAAATGAAGGGATGATCTGAGTCGGCAAATGGCTCGACGATGATGACGCAAGCGGACGCCGTGCTGATTCTGCAAAGCGGATTTGCGCCAGAGATAGCCGGAAAACCATCGATTCTGGCGCGATTTCCTGACGGATCCTGCCTTGTTCTTTGTCAATTTCCTTTGTCCCTATCCTTCTCCTCCCTTTATTACAGCATCCATACTCACTTCTATTGTCCGTTCTTCCTTTTCTTTCCCATCACCACATTCTGTTCACTTAAGATTCTTCCGATATGCCAGATCTCTGAACTGATTTTAAAAGAATGACTGTGGCGATAAAGCGACTTTGTTTCTCCTCTTACGGATGAGGTAATCACGTTTGTGCTACTCACCACTAAAAGTACTACTGCTTATTTTCCACAGGCAGGACTTCACCTATTCTGAAAATCTACCCTTGACCTTGTCTTCATTCAGAATTATGGAATTAAAGCAGAACTTCCCTTCAATATTTATACCTGCACCTACTGTTGTAAAACATTTTGCTGAAGACCAATGTTTTGGAGAGCCATCCAGTCGATTTTTTTTTATGACTTTCTCGTCACACTGACAGCCACGCCACTGGTCAGAGGCATTTTCGTGATGAGCAGTTTCATGTCTTTGTGTGTGCATAAGATTAATGAAAATCGCCGAACGCTGAAGAAGTCTTTGCTGCGTGCTCTGGGCTTGTGTGTTCACTGTTTGACAGTGTGCTTTCTGAGTGTGTGTATGAAGCAAACACAGAATCACAGTATCCTGATGCATTGAGGACCTCCATTTAGGCCTCAGGCATCAGCTCTCACCCTCTTCCTCAAAGGCCCCAGTAAAACAAAATAACACGCTTAGCCTCATTCTTTATCTGTCCACCCACTCACTACGCTGCAGCATGCGTAACAGAGTGCTTTATTTATTCGCTGGCTGAGTCTTCATGCACTGAGAAAAAAAATGCAACATTGATTATTCTGGTGACATTAGTATATATCTATAAGCATAATCTATTTTTAATGAAGCGGTGACTCCTGTGTGGCTAAGTGATCAATACGGCTTTAAGGGAAATGTTGAGGAGGTGTTACAAGAGTCCCTTGAGGAGCGAGTGATGCACGGTTGGCAGGGTTTTGGAGGAAAAAGAAAAGGTTGGAGGTAAGAAGTTTCCAGGGTGGGGTTTAACCAACTCACCTGCTGGCCAGTGACCAATAGGATGGAGCCCTCCTTGGCATGCACCACCTGCCGGAAGACGTGGTCGAGGATGAGGAGTTCACTCCAGCAGTTCTGCAGCAGCTTCATCTGGTCGTCCACCTGGTAAGAAATACAGAAACACATCAGGTCAACTACTTGAGTTTCTCCCCCTACAAAGCAGTAACAACAGTCTATGTTGGAGTGATTGAATGTCTAATCCATAGTAATATGTCATCACTGCAGATTGTATGTCTTTCACTGTCCCCTTTTATTGTTTGTCAGGGCCTGTTGTCCCAGTAGAAGGTAAAGTTTGTCAGTATAGACGGACGCATGTTGGGGTTAGAAAACAAACCAGAATAACTGAAAGCTCATGAAGAGATGAACATGAGGAGCTGTTTTTGTGCACAAAAGTAATGTGTGGAAAATGTTCAATAATCCCAAGAAGCAAACCTTCCTGTTATGCTCAAAGTGCATAAATAGATATTAGCATCTAGCAATCTGGTCAGAGACCTGGATGTTAATAAGATGGTTGATAGTTGTGCACAGAAACTGACAGGTGAGTAAGTAAAAGTCTGTTTTAAAGTAAAGCAAATTCACCTCTAAAAAGTATTTTTACTGGTTTCCTGCAAGTTGCCTCTTTTCTCAATACTAAAAATGTCTATTAAAAAGCCATCATGACATTGTGGCATCCTCTACCATCTCTATATGTCCTTGGATTGATTGTAAACGGGAAACTGGTCTATATGTACTTGGATACAATGCAAACTATTAATTTGTCCCTGCATTCCAAAGCTCTGAACATTTATTGTACTTGGTGGATAAAATCATTCAGAATTTTGAACGCTGGTAACACAGAAAGATATCCTTGAGAAATAAATCTCACTTTAGAAGTTTAGTTTGATTGTTTTGTTGTTTCAATTTTACAGTTATATCCTGTTATATACGTATAAATTGAAACAATAAAAGCTTTCACTCAAACACAGGATAAAATCAAGTGTCCCACCCTCAAACAAAAAGGTGAGGCACTCAGCAGCTTGTAAATTCAACCTTACACAAAGCTCAAAAGTCCTCTGTACACTCTCTAAAGCATTCTCATGTGAACCTTTCCACACTCAGTTAAGCACTTTGCTACGTGCCTGATTTAACAATGTTGCCAGGTATATCTGTTTGCCCATTGCCAGCAGTTTCTGAGTGATTCCACAGATGATAATGATTAAGTAGCCACCCCCCACCCCCCGAATGCCAGCCGCTGGCTCCCAGGGACCTGCCAGGTGAGCTTGGGAAGCCGAGGCAGGTCAATCGGTGATTCTCTACACCAAAACAACCCCTTCCATTGTAACTGTTAGTCTCTTCCCATGCCTGGCTGTGTTAATCATTACTCTGCACAGCGAGACTCAGACAAAAAAGGCCACATTGAGAAGGAAGGAATGAGGAAAATGTATGAGAGGTTTTTTCTTTCTCCTCCTTTTCCCCCCTTTTTTTATCAACAAACATTGTCCTCTTTGCGGTATCATCGGGAATAATGTGTCTTTCTGGGCACACTGCGGTTTTGTGGTGATGTGAATTACTTTGTTGCTCTGAGTCTGTGAGAACTGTCCATGACGTTCATCGCCAATGTCACTTGCGGGGTGAAGAATGTGGATCGATGTTAAAACTTTGCGACACAAGCAGGTGCAGCATGAACACTGATGAAAGGAATTTCTTTTTGTGCTGTCTGGAAAATGTACAGGGATCCATTTGTTGAAATGTACAATGACCTTAGGGTACTAATTTGATGTCAACAGCTGTAGCTCTGCCAACAAACACCAAACACTTTATTACCTTGTATGACATGGCAGTGGTTGTGGCCAAGTCTGAAGTCTATTGCTTGTTGATTAGGGTTGTTATGACTGGTGATTGGGGCATGGTGTCAAACACTGTGTGTTTACCTTTAAGGCAGACATAACTATAGCCAAATCATACACACTGTTGGAGGACAACACTTGGGCTACCCGACTATGGTTGTCTTTGTCCACAGCTGCCATTTATGGAGCTTCTTTTGCATCTTTATTATGCAATCAAAACATAGGTTTGAGAGCAAAACTATCCACTCACAAATTTGTGATTAAAAATGTCATCTGTGACGACCCCCTCCACCTGGGCACTAGATGTCCCTGTTTCTTTTTGGTTTTGTTTTGCATGTGCTGAATCGAGGGTCATCAGCCGCATGAGTTACACCTGGGCCCAGTGTGCTCTGCCCTATAAATACCTTTCTGCAGTCTTTCCATCTCTTGAAGATCTCGGCTCCCTCGGCAGGCATGGCGGCGGCATGTGGTTTTGTTTTGTGCTTCATATACAGTGTCACACACCCATCCACACTCCACATTACTGATGTACTGTACATTACGTTTCTTAGCCGCAAGCTTGTGCTGTCTTTGAGCCGGGCTGTGACACATCCAAAAGTTGTTGTCAAGCTGTCACTTCAATTGAGACTGGCCAATAGTGACGTGTCTTTCATAGGTCCTACGCACAAGATTTCTGCTCAATATTTTGGATACGCAAAACTTTTGGATTTGCAAACAAAACGTTTAAATGACATTTTTAATCGCAAATGTGTGAGTGTGGATAGTTTTGGTCCCAAACCTATTTTTTTATTTCATAATAAAGACACAAAAATAACTCCATACCATTCGGTTCTTCTGATTTAGGTAACTCTTAAGTTTTATTTTGTATGAGAGCAGCATGCCGATACCAACTATATACAACCCCAGCCAGTACTGTCTGTTAAGATTGGCTTTACTTCCTGATTTTTGGGGTCCCACAAACCCTACTGTTATATGAGTAAAAATTATTCAGATAATTAGGCTCTCCGACCATCATGCCTCTATCATGCCTTCAAAATATAATAGATAAATAGTATGGTGAAATCATGTAGCAAATCCTAAAAGTATCCAATCTTGGAATGCCTTATGTCTCCCATTTCTCTTTTATCAGTGAAACTATAATGACAAAATACAACAAAGCTTCTGTGACCTTTTCTCACATTTTTGACAGTATCATGGACTCTTTTTGTCTCCCTCCTCCTCTTCCTCCTCCTCCTCCCTATACATCTATTTTTTTGTGGTCCTACACTTAAGGCGTCTCAAGCACAGGATGAAAAAATTCAAATGCCTTCATTAAAACTATCAGAGAGCAAGAAAGGCAGTCAAAGGAAGGAGTTCTCTATACTGTGCCTCAATCCTCTTCGTTTCTCCATCTACCCTGGAAGCACGTGTAACAGTGTGTATGTGTGTGTGTGCGCAGACGGATGGGTACATGTAAGGCCCAGGCTCTTCAAAGGACCCCCCCTGCATGTCAGCGGTGCTGGCAAGTGTCGGGGTCCTCATCAAAGGGCTGTCCTCGCTCTGCCTGCCTGGAAGCTCTTCTCTGACAAGAGGCCTGGGTCATCAAAGGGGGGCAGCTCAGAGGGGATGACGGCGGGTGATAGCAGCCTAGACGAGGGCTGGGGACACCCGCCTGGAAGTGGGGAACTGGTGACAGACAGACAGGCGTGAGGGCGGGCCAGGGGTTGGGGTTCAGTTCGCTGACCTTTTAAGTGCCAGCGACACGGGCTGTTTCCCTGACAAGCTCTTCCTTTGCTCTGTCAAATGAGCAACGCTCATGGCGCCTGATCTTACAAGATCTGCTGCCTGCTCTCTCAGATAATATGAACTTTCTGACATGGCGTCGACGACTGCTTCGGCTTGTGTTTTCATGTGAGCAAGTCTTGAATACTATCTCTGTGCAGAGGAAAATGCAGCTACTACTGTCATAAAAACATTGGCTGATTGCCAGTGACTGATCACAACCTTTCTCAATTACATTTTTTACAATATGACACTACAAAGTTCAAATCAGCTGTTTGTTCAACTCTGGGAGCAATAAAACAGGTGATTTATTTAGTCTATTTAGTTTCATTTTTATCTCTCGACATAGTCATGGAAAATTTAGATAACACTGCCAGTTGCTAATTTACTGTTTCCAGCAATGTCGACTCAGTCGGAAACAAACTTGTTGTTGTGTTGTTATTCCTTGTTGTGTCCTCCTTCCTTGAGTGTTTCTCACGTCCCTGTTTTACTACGTGATACACAATACGCTTGTTATCACTGCTTTAACTGTTTGCTATTTTATTACTAACATAACAAATCCTCATATAAGATCACTCAATGTTATTTACTGACAGGGGAATCTAGGTGTAGCAGCTTAGACTCACAAAATAATTTGCTTACTCTTTGGACATGAAAATAGCAATATGGAAAGTCAGGATGTGGAGGTCAGTTTGGTGGATAGGTAGTTGTAAAGCTTATTTCAGTTCTATGACAATTAATATATATTTATTTCTTTAACTGGCAGAGGTGAGTGAGTTGGAAACTTCATGACTTACTTTTGAATTATAATTGTAATTTGATTCAGAATGCATGAGTCATCATACATTATACAAAGATACAACTCTATATCTGCAACTCACTGTAGGACAGGAATGTTAAACGTGGTCCAGATTGATATTTTTCTCAGTCTCCAGTGCAATGGTTGCCTCTAACACACAAACTAAACCAGCATAAAGTTTATTCATCAAGAGCAGCCTATTTATTTAGTTTCTATAAATGAACAATTCTGGATGGATAACCTAAATTAAGGAGCATAGGTTATTAAAGCTATACTGTATTAATAATAAGTACAATTTTCACACTGGTCTGATGTATTATAGCACATGTACTGCCTTGAAAAGACAGAAATATAAAAATCTATGACGAAGTTCAAACTTCTCATTTCTACAGGTTTCATTTGTTTTGCTGAAGGAAATTTAATTTGCTAAACAGAAAACTTTAGGAATATAATTCTGTAAGTGAATTACTTTTTTTCGTTCTGATTTTAATTTCCACGAGCAGCATGCTCAAGGTTATGCAATTGGTATGTTACACTATCTGGTGCAGTAAATACTTTTCATAGTGTCATATTTTTAGTCTTTGTATGCTCGCTGCAAACCAACCAAATGTGCTGCCGACAAACATTCATTTTTTTCTTTATCAAACTAGAGTCTTAAAATACTTATCTATGACAAAACCTTACTCTGAAACAATTTATTGTGTAAGGTTAGCTGGCCATGACCTGAAGTGAAAATGACACATAATCATTTTGTGGTTGAAAAACATAATTTTGGGTTTGGAATCAAAATGTACCAATTTAGTTACACAGTATAAATTCACAGCAGAAATTTTTAGCAACCTAAGGAGTGAAGGAGTTTTCTACTTTTGCTTCCACTGTACACATTTGGACAATCCCAAGTCTCTACCTGTCCTTGGATGGGGCAAAACTCATTATAAGGATTTAGCTTCTAAAGTTCACCCTCCTGCACAGGGCCGGACCTAGCACATTTGCTAAAAGCTAATAAGAAATCAACACAAATATCAGCTCTACTATGTTTTTTTTATGTCAAAATTTAAAAAAAAAAAATCACCCTAAAATGTCTGGGCGCAGAAATCGCTTCAAACTGGCCTCAAAATCCACATTTAGGGCTACTTTTCAAGGTGTGATCTATTTAATATTTTAATATCATCACCAGTGTTTGGTTAAAAAAAATGAGAGAAATTCCAAGCAGGAACATCAACTTGCAGCAGCCAGCAATGAAAAATACATATCCTCCAAGAAACCAATTTAACACCTTTATGATCGTTCAGGCGAGTGGGATCAATGCCAGGATCAATCGCTTAGCCCATAGCTTTTGTTCAAAACCACTGCCTAAGATTAATGGGATTTTCCAGAGAGAGAGAGGTAGAAAAAGAAAGAGAGCGTGGGTGAGAGGGGGAATGAAAGTGCCAGACAGGGAATGAGAGAATGAGAAAAGACTTGGGGGAAATTGAGAAAATAAAACATAGTGATTAAGAGCAGATATTCCCTCCATTTCTGGGCAAATGTAAATTAATTGGAAAAGGAGCATTCAGATGCTTGCTGACAAAAGTAATGTTTATTCATAGCCCCCTGCTAAGAGTAGAGCAATTATCATGGTGTGTTGAGTCAAAACAGGCCAATGTAGTAGAATCTTTTCCCCCCTTTCTTGTGGCCGGGTTTTGGTCTAGTGCCACGAGCATTGTTAAGCTTCGTACGGTACGGCGGGCTTTAACGAGAGTACACAGCTGGATCTGATTTTAATAAGTAGTTCCATTTTTGATGTGGCCTAATGAACAGATTAATGGAATCTCCTTCTGTGGAGCCTTAATGAATGGAGAGAATCATGCTTCTTTTTTTTAACACAAGGGGGAAAAACACACACACACACACACACGCAGACCATGAGTTTATCTGCCTCAAACGACTTGTACATAAACAATAGCTGTGCATCTATCTTTCCGTCTCTCTCTGCTGGACAAGAATCAATGCTGTCTCGGAGTACTACAGGTGAGGTTTGAAGCTGACATCAATGCTCGTGAGTCTCTAGCAGCCATCCTTTGGTGCAGTCCTGTCTTGGCATCTGTTCGCCTTGAGCCAAAGAGGCCCTGTATTCACCTGGGAACAGGCATTAATTCACCTAGAACAGCGCCTGTTGTTCTCAGAGTGTTGCGAACACTTAATTATGTCGTGCTTGAGTGTAATGTAGCTCATTTCCAGTTAAGTTAATTGAAAAGAGTCTTAGTGTGGGGTTCCATCGCCAAGATTTTGTTGGTCATCAGTGTATCACCAAATTATTGATTGGTGCATAGTTATTCCTGTGGAAGAATGCAACCCTGCTGACCTGAGATCAAATCTTACTACTGCTCCGTTTATTTCTTTATTACCCTTCCTATTGTATTAACAAAGACCACATTGCGAGGGAGGCAAAAAGGTCACAGGTCACCAGTGACTCAGTATCTTGTTTTAAATAAAACAGCAAATGCCTCTTGAGTCCCTCTGCAAATCATTTCTGGCAGTAGTGACTTTCAAAAGCCACAAATAGAGTTACATCCGTCAGAAAAAACAACAGAGTGAGTGACAAAATCCCCAGGATGTTCCAGCTATGTGACCTGGTGGGAGGGGAGAGGTGGCCTTTGGGTGTCCATGTTTAAAACTATGTCCTGCTCTTCTCTAGACACATCTCTACCACCCCCAAAACCAGATCTTGTTTACCGTGGCATGCAGTTCATGTGGGTCCTACGGCTGGTGGGGTGATAAGAATGCTGGGAAAATGAGCAGGTGGCAGGTGGCGCTGCTAGTCGAGGGGGAGGGGGCCTGAAGAGAGGAATGATAATACTAGAGATAAATTACTGAGCAACCAGCTTCAGCAAAACTGAATTTGTCAGCCTGCAGACAAGGTTGAACATTAAAGCTACCAGAATCAGTTTTTTACCTGTTGGTTACCTGACATTTTGCCTGACAGTGTAGCTGACTTTTAGGATGCACGTTTTCCAGTGCTACTGGTAACACACTCACACTGTGAATCAACACGATCAGCAAATCATCAGAAATCAATTCATTCCCTATAGAGCTGAGCTGCCAGGTAAACTCAACTGAAAACTACCAACCTAACTAAACAACCAAAACTAAACTTTGTATTCTCATACAAATGTGATTTTATTTCATAAATCAAATTCAGTGGAAAATGAAAGATTGCCAATAAAAGCGTTCTTGTTGTGCTTACAGATTATGCTTGGAATATGGTTAATGTATGTCTGTCATTCGGTCGGTTAAGGTAAAACTTGCACAAAAATGTGAGGGTACAGTATGTATAAATAATGGATGTTTTTGTGTGTACGTGAAAGGATGAAATACAGCCACCAAAGAACAACTATTTCCACTTTTCTTATGATGTGTAACCAGATAGACGTTCACCTAACACACTTTTTTTCTGTAATACGTTTTCATGAGAAACTAAACCATTAATTCACTTTGACACTTCACTGTCTATAGTCAGAGTGGTCAGTTTAGTGTCTTAAATCTAGTATGAGCCAGATTAATCATAAGCCATTTTTGTTTCTGCCATCAGAAACAAAACATCAGGCATTCAGAGATACATTAATGCATCTCTCTCTAGAAGACAATAAGCTAGCAGACTTAACATCAGCTTGAAACTACTCACTGTGATTTGTACAGTGAATGTATGCTATGCATCTATGTATGTGACACTATACGTATATCATTGCGTGCATTCTCAGCAACATTTCATGTCACTGGCACCTGTTTGTTGGTTGCATGTATCTCTAATCCAACATATCAGGTAGTGGAGAATGCCTGTGGGTTTATCTCCAACTGAGCTCACAGAAACCCTGCACTGTTATTATGTCCCTAAACAGCCATAGAGATGCCACAGGCCATATGTGAGCTCAGAAAATATCGTCACCATTGTCACAAGAAGGCCTTGTGTCTGCAGAAAAGTCGTTTTCCAACTTCAAGAAGTAATCATTTTGTGAAGAAAAAAAAACAACGTATTTTGCTCTTTGCAAGTATTTGTCTGTTTCTACAAATCTCTTCAGAAACACAAGTGGGTAATGAGTGTGGCTTAGAACCAAGGCAACAAGACTTCAACAACAAAGTGCAACACATAATCTGTATCTACAGACTAAGAAATAGTACTAGGTCTTGATTTGGAACTAAGGATCTGTGTCCCCACACACTGATTTTGTCTTTTTGGCATTAGAGGATGACCCAATGTCTTGTTGATATGTGAATGTTAGCAGTGTCCTTTAGTGTTTCTTGTAGTAACAAAAAATAACTCCATCAAGTGTATCATTTTAGTATTATGTGACACATTGATTGGACTTGTTAAATGGCATTACATTTGCTGCTGTGTAGAAATTACGTTACTGACAAGAAACTCAAAGGGAGTCAAGAAAGTCTGTTTTTGCTGCTGAAGTTTCAAACTGTTTCTGTTCGGGCAGCATTTGTCTACAACCTCTTCTTCTCTGTAAAGCATTAGACAAGGTGTTTTGAGTGAGTGAATGAATGCTGTATTGTGCGTGTGTCAGAAAGAATGCTAGTGTGTCCACGTGTGCGTGTGCCCACGTCTGATCGATACTGCCGTGGCACGGAGATTGATCGGTTCCCACGGTGACTGAATTATCAGACTCTGGAGGCTGACCTTTGACCCTGAGAACGCTCTGCTTTCGATTGGCCTCCCCATCACTCCCTCTCCCCATCTTCACATCTTCTCATCCGTCTATGCATCCTGACATTCTTCATCTTGTCCCAGGCTTGTAGTAGAAAGGGAAAACAAAAACCCGGCCAATGATTGGTCATTCCCTCTTGCTCTACTTGCCCCATATCCGTCCTTTCATCCTATACAGCATCGTGAAACGAGACGTGGGCCTAATAAGGTCTTCCTGCTCTGCCTGAGCCTCGCCTCAACCCACCTGTGATGTAAGGCCACTACAGAAACAGGAAGTGCAGTAGCTGCAAACCAGTGTAGCAATGTGTGTGCTTAATAAATATGTGAATAGATAATAAATAAATAACAAACATGCAGAAGAGTCTTGGATGGATCATGGCACGTAAGGTTAAGTTGTTAACTTAAGCCAGCTAAGCACACATACAAAAATACACACACACACACATCTGTGAGAATCCACAAGAAGCACGGCACTACATTCATGAGGCAGGAAAAACAAAGTATCTCTGTGGGTCTGTGTGTTGCAGCGGGAAGAATGTCTTGTTTTCTCAAGGTCGCTGACGATGGCAACAAACCCTCTTCTCTGTCTGATATTAGCGCGGGGATTTGAGGATGAACCAAACTTTCCTATTCCGTTTTTACTTGATGCATAAGCATATGAAAGATGGAAAAATCAATAAGGCAAGAGAACGGACCAGTGAGAGGCCAGACATGAATTTCAATTGATATCTATTCATGCATGTACTGTTTATTGTTGTCTGCTACGGCTAGTCTGTTTACTAGATATGTACAAAATCAAACATTTCCAGGTAACATATGCCAGCTTTTAATTATAATCATGTATGAAATGTCTGAGAAGGTTCATCTCAATCATCCAGGTTGCACAGTGTCTAAAGAAATGTGAGTTGGGCTCAACTTTGTTCAGAGATTATTGGTGAGGCACTACAGAAAAAAATGAAAGAGAACTCTAGAAAAAAAAAAAAGAGGTTATGAGAAAGAAATGTATGTACTGTTGCCTCATTTCTGAAGAAAGTTAATCCATGAGTGCATGGCTTAGAGGAAAGGAGTTTTTTTTTTCTTTCTTTTTGTTTTCAGGATACCTCAGAAGTGGACTACCTACCCCCCACAACATACACAGACTCTCATACTCACACACACACACGCGAAATCTCAGGGCTTAGAGCTAAGAAGCTATCAACTAATTATCAAAAACACAGAGATGCCCTAATCAATTATTCACATGAACATTAGACCGCTAATACACATGCAGCCCAGGGACCAGCATCTCCCAAAAGTAACCCTTCCTCCTCCTTCACTCAAACACACACACACACACACACACACACACACATACATGGACACACAGATGCAATCATGTCAAGACCTGCATACTTACACAGAGACACACATACAAATGCTTGACAGTAATATCTATACCTGCATACTTACACACACACGTGCAGCCTCCTGCTGCCTTCCCGCCACTCCACTCTCTTCTTTGCAGACAGAGAAAATGCATGCCATCCAAATGCAAAATGAGTTGTGCGAGTAGACTGTCTTATAAGGTTCCTGCCTGGGAAGTACTGATCATAGAACTCCTATTGATCTATCAACACCCCCCCCCCCCACCACCACAGACTCCCCAAGCACACACAAACACACACCCAGAGCTTAATCTACCAGGCAATTCCTGGGCATTAAGCCCCAGCCATTGAATTTTCATGCCGTGCAATCATTATTTGAGTTAATGCTGCAATTTATGACTTGGTGTTTGTGTGCTGAGTGTGAAAGGTAGGTGGAGGAGATGCAATATAAGGAGGTGAGGAAGTGATTGTGTATGTATGCAGGTATGGATATGACTGGGTGCAGATTTCTGTGTGTGTGTATTGGTCAAAAGTGGGGTTTCGCATTCACTTTATTATACGGTCATGACTCTGTCAGATGTGAGAGAACGAGGATTTATGTGCGTGCATGTATGGACGTGTGTATGTGTGTTTTTGAACAACTGGGTGTGTTTGTGTCTGTGTGACTTTCATTGACAGACAGTGGGAAATGACCCCATAATCCTTGTCTGGCTGTCTGTTCGTTAAAAGGAAGAGAAGACAAGAAAAAGAGGAGACAAATACAACAACAGGCTTTTGTATTATTTAGAACAGTAGAGACATTCCGTCTTAACTCTCTCTCTCACACACGCACACTTACACACACATACCCACAGACAGACGCAGACACATATATGCAATATACCTTAAAGCAGCTTAGATGACCAAAGCTGTTTTAAAATGCAGAGACTGATGCAGTGATGCTTTCTGTCTGAGAGGGCGGGAGACACAGATTCCCATTAGCGTTTGACGTGCTGGGTGGGGGGTATTTCTTCTTTTTTTTTTGATGGGGGGTTGTGAGGGGGTTTAGGTAGTGGGTTTTAGAGCAGACAGCTGTGAATCCACATCCAAATGTGGCACAGCTCCAGAGATCACTGGGATCACAGCCCTTGATGCACAAATTAAATATCTGAATTAACTAATTGAGCATTTCCGGAGCTCCTGTGATATGTAAACAGTGGAAGTACAAGGAAGACGGGGCATCAAAACCACAACGCCGCAGAACAGATGGAGCCCTGCTCCTCCCTGAAGTGCATCTCCAGGCCTTGTCTGACAGAAACTGCCATGAATGCATCTGTATTAGGAGAAAGACATCTCTCTATAGCACCGCTGCGGCAGTATGAGGCCTAGTGGTGCTGCAGCTGATGGGAAGTGCAGTGCAACATGTGGCGTATGACGTATTGGCCTAAGGGAAGGTGAGACTGCGGCTTGCCACCTGAAAACTTTATCTTTTTTGGTTTTTGTTCAGCATCCCTGGTTAATTTCTAGAGGTTTAACGGTGTTGTCGACACCCTTCTCAGCAAGTCCTGTTTCAGCATATTAGGTTTATTGCTCGT
This sequence comes from Macquaria australasica, assembly GCA_005408345.1. NCBI lineage: Eukaryota > Metazoa > Chordata > Actinopteri > Centrarchiformes > Percichthyidae > Macquaria > Macquaria australasica. Next base: position 423,797 of record SEMN01000354.1, read on the forward strand.
CATTGTTTCAGCTTGAATGAAAAGCCTCTTTTTATCCCCCTCTGAGAGGGCGCAATCCTAAAAGAACGCAGGACTGTAATGCCTATTATTAGTGCCATTCCTTTATTTCACATGTGTGGAATCATTTATCCGTGGCTCGTGCCAGGTTTGCAGTTATGGCGTTTTGGGAGAAATGGAGAAAGAGATTGACAGATTGAGAGATGAGGAAGAGGGAATGGTGTGAGAGTAATAAAAAGTCCTGATGTGGTGTAAAAGAAATAAGGAGAGCAAGAGCAAAATTAAAACCAGCAAAGAAAGGAACACTTATAGTAGGGACAGGGAACAGGTGTCTTTGTCCTACTTTGCCGGTGGCGCTGAAGCCATTTTCTCGGCTGGGTCGTTGTTTGGCGTGCGGCCCCATTGAAATTTCTTGCTCGTCGTCACAACACCACCACAATGTCTAGTGTTACTCCTATGAACTGCATGCATCAGTCATCGCTGTGCAAATTCAATCACCCGCCTTCCTAGTTGAATATAAATACCCCTCCACTCTTTAAGTGTAAAACTAGCCGGCAAGCTGTCGACTCTGCTCCACCACTGTCTTATCTATTGTCTCCTGGACCCCCGACCCCCTCATGCTTCCCCACTCCCTGTCCAGAATAGACAAGCTGTAAATAAGCATCAAAAATAGACGTTGGGGGACAACTGTTGACAGCCCAGTGACGAAAGCGGCAGACACAGGCACAACCTCTAGGCAGGCTGGTTTACACGCAGATAATTGAGGCCACGCAACATCAGAACATAAGAAGCTAGGGGCTCTTTGTGTTTTGTTTTGTGTTTTTACTCACTTGAAAAGCCAGTTGAAGCATTGTGTTTCAGTGTGCAGTTCGGGGAACAAAATCTTTGACTGAAGAAGTTTGCAATTCAGTAGGCTATCCCTTAAGGTAGATTTAAGATTTGGCCTATAAATGTCTCGTTTTTTCAACGTAGGACATTTTATTTGAAAAATCAAAGTTTTACTATATAAACATATATCATCTTACATATTTAATGGAGTCGTTGTTAAAATACATTTTCTTCCAGTAACGCTTCCTCACTAAACAACGATAAACCTCCACTCAACAGGTTTACCTAATTTGAATTAGGGGTGCTGGTGTTGCTAGCTAATCCTTGTCAAGTGACGTATTAGTTTTCAATTATACTACTCAAACTGAATAAGATGGGGCTTATGAGGTGTCTATTATTCTGGCAAAAAATACTGTAATTTTATAATATGTAAATATACGAATAGATGTCTCCATCAAGTGTTGAGTTTCTTATTTCAAAGTGAAAACCTTCGATTGAATGCCCTTTCTGCAGCTATTTGTGCTTTGATGCTTTCCAAACTGTCTTTTACAACGATGAAATGCAGGCAAGCGTAAAAGAGGAAGATAAATTAGCTGACAGGTTTGCATAGTTTTGTGTGGTGAGTTTAGTTTAGAGGTTGAGGGTCGGTGTAAGGCTGCAGCAGCCACACCTCGGCCCCTCTGACCTCCAGGAAACCCTATAGCCAGGAGCTATTTAGGAGCAAAATGCCGGCACTTCTGTCTGTATATTTATCACTCGTCTGACAACATATTGCCACCCTCAGCCACCAGGCCTGCCCGCAGATGACAATACTTTTTACGAGGATCACTTCTAATTTGTCCTTTGCTGCTGGAAACTGTGAGCACCACTTTTTTGGCTTGCAGAGTTTCTGATGGGAGGCACTTTGGAAAGGTTCCTGCATAAACTGTAGATTTAACACGGCTCATAACTATAAGCACAGCAGAGAGGAGGAGAGGGGAGGGAGAAAGTTGCTTTGTACTTTGGTGGAGTGTGTAAAGTGTTTGCATGCTGTTGAGTTGATTTGTTAGCAGCTCGGCCAACTAAATCAAGTCCCCATATCCACTTTGTTTACCCATTTTCTTTGTCTCTCATTCCCACTTCCTCTCTGCCTTTCAATCTCCCTGCTGATTTGACTGACTGTTGCCAACTTGTGAAACAACAACCATGTTAGTTCGGTGCCACTGAGGCTAACAGCACAGCCTAGTCACCTGCGTCACCATCTTAACAAGCAGCATGACCTGCCAATAAAAAAGGCTTTTACCCTGATCTGCCTCAAACAAGACTTAAACACAACCTGCTCTTTCTCCCGCCGAATGCCCAAAGTGCTCACAAATGCGAATCAGGCTGTGTTAACTTGCTTGAAAATGAAAAACTACAGAAGAGGTGGAGGCAATTTTTCTTTGCTACTTCATCAGCAGGGGTTTGAAGAGGAGGATGAGATGGAGAAAGGCTGAGATATGGAAGTTAAAAAAACACATCTCTTCTACGGGTTTAGCGGGGTGGTGCAGACACTTGATCCATGCAAGTCCACTAGCAAGTGTTCTCTCCTATCTGTTCTCACATATAGAGTGAGAATTTCAGTTAACTGTAGAAACAGTGAAAAAACCTAAAGAAAAAAAATCCTTTAGTGAGGATGAAGAAGTACAAGGAAGAGGAAATGTTGTTGAGGACAGTTGAGTCTATCATTGCCCAGAGCTCTGTAAACTCGTACTTCATGACAGCCTTTCATCCCTCATCAAAGCAACAAGTAGATGAGCAGACTTTGCGCATGCTAAAACCTCCCAACCCCCGTCGTCTCCTTATAGCTGCTGCTCCTCTGGGACGGGCGACCTTAAATCTTCTCTTTTAACAAGTTTCCTGTTCTCCCTTCCGGCTTCCTGCAGTCCCCTGGGGTTGGACCTACGGGACCATTCCAGTATTTGGAAAGGCTGTATCTTAAAGCTCAGTCTACAACCATCAGGGGACGTGAGGAGGACATTGGAAAATGTGATTTTTGTCAGATCAGTGGTCGCCTGCAGTCGAACAGCCAAAGCATGGCAGATGCAATTGGAAAATGCAGACTTTGTCTATGCCAGGAAATAAATACTGATGTAGAGAAAAAAACATTACACCGTGAGAGCTTCACACTAAATACGTCTGCAATTGCTATCTTGTCATGTTGCACACGTTGGAATAAGGACTTTCAAATATCAGTATCCTTCTGAGACACATACAGTATGCATGTACATGTATGTATATGTTTCACCTGTGGGACCTGTGGGGCTAGAGCTTCATGGTTTCAGTGCCTTGCTAAGGTACACTTCAACAGGAGGAACACATTCAGGAGGTCCAACCTGTAGCCTTCCAGCTACAGAACAGCCTCTGTTATGTCTGGTTTATGGTCTTTTTTTTTGACTGACCACACTATGTCTTTAAAACAGATCAAAAAAATCGACTTTTTCCATTTTGTATTGGTAGTATTGAGAAAAAAAATTCAGGAGGGCTGTTTTGCAGTATTTATGAAAAAGAGAGAGTGATGTCTTCTGCAATGGTCAATAATTTATGAATGAAAAGAGGCCTTTGTGAACCCCCACCACCCTCTCCCTCCCCGCAACCCCCAAACTCCTGCTCCTACCCAGTGCTACTGATCAAACAGATATTGTTACCACTAAAATAGCATTTTAAAAAAGCACACAGGCGGCCATGAGACCTGCCTGCAGCCTGGGAGAAAGACTGACAGCAGAGGGGAGGGGGTGAGGAAGGCTAGAAGAAAGAAAGAAAGAAAGAAAAAGAAAGAACCTAAATGAAGTTAAAATTTTGACATGTCTTCTGACTACAACAACAAGAAACTGTACAGGAGCAACGGGAGTGTGTGTTAGGGGGGGACAACACTGTATGCGTATTTGTGCATGTGTGTGTTGGGGTGGTGGGGGGGCGTGTCATCTATCACTGGACAAATGCTGGGCTGTGGGGGGTGTTGGTGGAGGTGGGGGTGAGGGTTGTTGGTGGGGGGTGGGGTTGTCGGCCAGAATGGTGCTGCTCCTCAAATGAAATAATATATCTTTGAAAGCCTACGCCCTGCGCCAGGCCCCGGGCCCATATATCAAGCCCAAGAGCGTCTGGTGGATCCGCTCCAGGCCCATTAACCTTCCACCTGCCATTCCATTCATTCCTTCCTTCCTTCCATCCTTCCATTCCTTCTCTCTCTCTCTCTGTCTCTTTCTATCTCTCTTTATCTCTCACAGTCAACTCTTTTTTTTTTCCTTCCTCCCTCTTCGCTGCAATATCTCTCTCTGTCTCTAACTCCATCTCTGACTCTGTCCTCTCTTTTTCTCTCATGGTCACTTTCTCACTCTAAATCACTCACTCCATCTCTCTTTCTCTCTCTGCCTCTCAGTTTCAATCTCATGTCCCAGTCTTTGCTCTTCTCTCTCTGCACTCCTTCTGTAACTCATTTAAACTCCCCGTCTCCTTTTCTACATCCCTCTTTCTCTCCCCGTCCTTCTCTACACATTCTTTCTTCCCAACTAAGGTAAAGCAAGCATGCTACGGAGAGTGTGTGTGTGTGCAGCACAGCCTGCCGAATAATTCAAATGCAATGGACCAGGGACACAGTTACAAATCTCTGCCAACTGCACGCGGCCGCCAACCCCATCACACTTGCAGTTTGTCAGGATTGGGGTGTCGGGAGGGGAGGTTGTTGCGGGGGGACCGTTGACCTCTATGACAAGACAGACATTGCAGCCTGAGGCTCTGAATCTGTGTGTGTGTGTGTATGTGGAAGGTGGTATAGATATACAACTTCCCAGGGTTCACAGATCATGCCTAAAACGGCTTATTAATTTCCACCCAGTTATGGGGTGTGAAGAAAAAAAGAAAAGGTGCAACCAGCGGTCAAAGCAGGGCAGGGGCAATACACCCCCTCCCTCTCCAACACACACACACACACACAATTATACACACAAACATGCACACACACACTTGGTTGCACCTTGAAAATTAAACTGCTCCTGGATAGGTCATTGTGTGTTTGTGTGTGTGTGTGTGTGTGTGTGTGTGTGTGTGTGTGTGTGTGTGTGTGTGTGTGCGCGCGCGCGCATGCGTGCGTGCAAATGTGCATGAGGAGGATAACTAAGACTGTAAAAAAAAAAAAAAAAAAGACCCTCTAGTCTGAACTGGGCGGGGGGGTGAGTAAGTATAATTTCACCAAAGTAAATTCATGTAATATGTATGGATGTAGATAGAGGAGAGGTGAGGAGGGGGTGAAATTATGCAGCAGGGCTGAGTGGGGGGGGGCGCATCAGAGGACCTTAACATTGTTCACTCAGGTAAACAAAAGTGGAGAATATTCAGGTGTGAGATGTGAACATCCACACCCACCCCCCCCACCCCAGGGATCTGTCATACTGCGTGATTGACTGACGTGCAGCCGCTTAGAGGAGTTGAATAAACTGGCGGGGAGTCAGTGTTGTAAATAATTCTACTGCTTAAAATGTTCATCTTATTTTTTTTTTTTTGCAGATTTCTGTGAATTGTGTGAGTTTTTAACACCTTTAAAAATTTGAGTTGGAAGAGAATTCATGACCAAGGAAACAGAAAATAAAAATACATTTTTTTGACCCTTGAAAATGTATTTATGTTTTGGATATGATTATTTGTTGAATTTGTATCAAATTCAGCTCAATTGAACAAAACTGAATATTTCAAACACATTGTCTTATTACATCTCTTTCTAAAACAACACAGTAGCATTATGGTAGCTTAATTTATTAGTTTGTGGTCAATAATATTTAGTTGTGCTGAAAAGTTACAAAAAAATGTTTGGAAATGTGTCTAAAAATGTCCGGAAAATGTAAGAAATAAAAAATAAAATAAAATTTACATTGAAATTTTACATATATTATATATTTTTTAAATGTAAAAAAAATCAGAAAATATCTTTTAAATGGAAGATTTTTTTCCCATATTTTATTCAAATAAGAAATCAACAGTGTAGTTTTACTGACAGTTTGAATTTATTAGTTTAAGATGGTCAGCATCTTAAACCCCTATGCCACCAGGACGCCCTGAGCCTTACCAAATTAAGGATGATGTGAGTAAAATGGTCCATATTTTTTATTGCAATAAAATATTATTTTGCCTTTGATCTGGTTAACTGTAAACACCAGTTAAATAATACCTGTCTTGTTCCATGTTTACATGCATTACCTCATCCTTTTCCTGCCCTTTTGCCCTTCCTGTTGATTTTCTTCAACTCTCATCTCTCTCTATCTCTTTGTTTTTCTCTTCCGTCTTTTAGTATCCTCCTCTCCTCTCTTTACCTCCATCACATCACCTTTTATATTTTCTCCCTTTCGTCTTCCTCTTTGTTATTCCCTCTCCTTTCCATCCTTCTCCTCCGCTCTCCCATTCCACATTGCTCCTCTACTCGTCTCCTCTCTCATCTCCCCTCTTTGTTTCACCTATGTTCTCCTCGCCTGTCCTTTCCTCTCCCCGGCCATCTGTTTATCCAATATGGCCGTCCCATCTCAGCTGGGAGCTTTCCCAGGGAACAAGACTTCTAATACAGTTCCTCCTCAACTTAATGGCCCTCAGTTCTGCTTTTGCCATTCCCGCTACATGCAGAGAGACAAAACAGAAAAAAATGAAAGAGACAGAGCACAAAAACCTGTCTGGATCCCCCCAAAAAACTGTCCCTGGATGACTAAAATAAACAGTGAAGCCACATTTCAAAACGTCACGGCTATTTTCCTCCCTGCTACACTTTTATCAGGTGGACGGACTAAATATATGTATAAAGTTACACAGCATTTTACTCAAGACAGATTCTTAACAACATGCCATCTTCAGCATATCAGTTATATAAGTAACAAGATTCTAGTTCAGAGTCTTTTGACAAAATAATAGCGATGCCTTAAAATCTCTAAATAAACACTTAGATGATGCTTTGCCTTTACGACTGCTTCAAACCTCTTTGAAATGTTGTGATACTCATATCAAACTGTGCAGATTTGTTGAGGCTCAATTCTCAGTCAGAGTCATTTTTGAGGCTGCAGTTTGATTTCTTCAGGCAACTATCTCTATTCTAGTGTCCCTGCCACAGAGCTTAATCTTGCAAACACTGTTCTACAGTTTTATGTGTTGGCATGAGTTGTAATTATTTCCAGACTGTTTAACATTTTTGTTGTGTCTGTGATGCACCTGCAGTTCAAAAACGTGCTTTCTTTAGAGTTTTGTCAGTTCATAGGGCTTAAAACCCAATACAGTGTTGTCAGACCTCATTGGTTGACAGTCGGTTGACAAATACTGTTAACTGGCATCTGGCAGTCCTCCCAGAAACTTTAAACTGTGTGAAATTAGTGAGCATTCATATAACCATGGTGGACCATTTTTTGCAACATCATCACAGCATCATCAATTTTAGTGTCAGTCCCTCAGAACAGAGGAACAAGGGCTTCTTTCTAAGCACACCATTTTGCACTGACTGCAGTTTTAAGACTGCTTTTGTTCTTTTTGCGAAAAGGTTGAGGCAGTAAATGCATAAAAAATCAAAAACTAACTGACAAATGTCCACATCCATTATGTTCATGTCTGATTGAAGAGTGTATCTCTTTTCTGGGTGTTGTTGAAACGCATTCTGGAAAATGTAGTAAATCACGTTTGATCACGTTAAAGGGGATATAGAAAAAAAGATTATTTATCAGAAAATAACTCCCAGAAAACATGATACATTGAATAATAATGATAGATTATATTAGTGTAATCTGAAGGTGTATTTCCTCCTTACTGTAATGTGGCTGAACTGTAGCAGCCTTAATACATTGGATTACTTAAAAGTATTTTCTGACGTGGTCATTTCCGTTACTTCATCAACCTCTGTATGCTGTGTGTTGACAAGGCACACAAAAGTGCTCGCTGTCCCAACACCAGACACACATCCTTTTTATTAAAGGGTGTAGAGAGGAAGGGGGGTGGGGCAGTGTGGTGAAAAGGGAGTAGAGTTAGGAAGGTAAGATATAAACACATGAATCATCAATAGTCCCGATTGCCCTGCTAAATTCTCCCTCTCATTGTGTTTGTGGTGGGAGTCAGGTCAGCCATCCCAGCGCTGGAACAATGGAGGAGAGGGTAGCACTGGACCAGCGAGAGTATGAGTCACCCTCACGCATGCACACACACAAACACCCATACACACACAGTGCAAATACACTCGTAGTCAAGCAGTTGTCCACTCTCATATTCAGCACAAACAAGAACATTAGAAGAGGTATTTTTAAGAAGGCCGTGTTTACAGTTTTCACAAAGAAAGCATGAAATTCTTTTTTTTTTATTTCAAAGGTTTAAATTTTGTGTGATAATTTACCTTAGTTGTGTGCAATTAAAGACAAACTCTCACTTATCTTATAATTTTATCTCTTACAAGGACAGTTTATTGTATTAATTAATACAATTAAAATTAATACCACCAAACAGCTAAATTCATGCATGAAGAAGTCAAGACCAACCATTGCCAGCAGCTGCCTTTAGAAAGCATTTTGAGTGGATTTGTCGTTTAACGGCCAAACTTGCCTGGTTGGCGGTTGGCGGTTGGCACCAGGGTGGGCGGGAGGGTTCATGGCAGGACAGGGGAGGATCGGGAGGGGAAGGGTGGCAGAGTACCAGCCCTGTGCTAGCAAATGTCACTGAGAGACAAACACATGTGTTTCCCCCTTTAACACGCTCAAATACTGGCATATACTCGACACACGCACTCACTGGATTAAGCACTGATAAAAGACTTTCGTATCCGTTATACGAACTATGAAACACATCCACACATTTGAAAATACCCATTTCCGAATGTTTTCAGAAACAGAACTCAAATACATGCTCAAAAAGATGTATCTCTACACTGTATACACAAAATACAGGTATACCCATAACATATACACTGATCCTACAAAACATTTGCTGCAACACATACTCAACAACCTTCTGCAAAATGTCAGTTTTTCAAAAATGAGGTCAAGAATTGTCATTTTCCCAAAGACATCGATACACTTTTGCAGGAGTTTTGGCAGAAATAACAGTTAAAGTCAGCCCAGGTTCGTTACACAACAATCTAATCTTTCAATAAAAAACATCTGACCTAAATCTGCACCTGTAAAAACGTTAATGTGTTCTCTGTGATTAGGAACTCATATTAAGGGCTGAATAGACATAGCACACATACGCTGAAAAAGATAATAGGCTTATGTGCAAAGATATCTAGACAGACATAAACTTAAAGACATAAACACACACATACACATCCACACACGCACCTGTTTTCAGCTTGCTAAAAAATTTATTAAAATAACCACAAGTGATCATGACCTCAACCCTGCCAAAGCCTTCCCTCATCACGACACTTTGCCACTGATTTCAAAACCAGTGCACCAGACCTGACTTTCTCTAACTGTCAATGTGTTAAACCAATCAAAACTGGGGCAGGTTGGCGGTGAGAGCCCACCCCAACCTCTCCGATCCAAGGTGTTAGAAATAAACATCCCTCACGTCATGCCTCATTCCCAGAAAGAGGGGGAGAAAGAGAGAGGGAGCGTGCCGCATTGGAAAAGAATGGGGAGAACTCTTTAGAAGGTACTCCTAATGGCTAAATATTTATGAGTCCTGTGACCGAGGCCAACTTATGGAAACTAAATCTTTAAACACTTTTTTTGGCAGACGCCTTGCACACACCCTCCCAGCTTGGCTCTATTACCAGAGAAATTCTTTTGTTCTTACGGAGCTAATAATAGAGAGAAGGGCTTTGCGTTATGTGTGAGCGGTGTCTGTGTCTTAATGTGGGTATGTGTGTGTGTGAGAGAGATGAAAGTGTATTTATAGCTTCCTACAGTGTCACACCACTCCTGTGACAAACTTTTAATTCTACTCTGCTTCCTGTCTCTCTGGTCCCAGGCTCGACCTCACATCTAATAGTCAGATCTATATTAACAGGAGATGTCAAAGGTCAGGTGGATTCAAAAACGTGATATCTTGAATTGAGCTAGCAATTGTGAGTTAAAACAATGGGACACACACCATTTGTAATCGGTAGTTTTAAGTGTATACACTTTTAGCATCTATGGAAATGAATCCTCTAACATTGGCAATGTTAGTCATGCTTGAGCAGTATAATACCATTAGCATGCATGTATTCCTATGTATGAACACACACACACACACACGTAGACAAAAGCAGGCACATTCATGGGAAGATAAAGGAGAGGGCAGAGGTCGTGGGTGGATTTTTATACGTAATTTGGTGTTCAACTGCAGTACAACAGAACAGAATAACAACACATTGACACACACACATACACACACAGCACGGTACACACACTCAAGGCAGTGAAGCTCAGCTAAAAAAAATCCCTCTAAAGCAAACAATTTCAGGGAGATTTTAAAACCGAATGTGAACAAAAATATCCACAATGCCATTAAAAATGTGTTCGATATCAGCATTGGACAATCGAGGAAGCTGATCAGTTTGGCTTGCTCACGGTTTTCTCACTCTCCTCGCCATCGCCAACACTAAGCCTTGCTCAGCAGTCCTCCCAGTTACTAATGAGAAACAAGCAAGCAAGAGAGGATTGTGGGTTGTGTGGGAAAAACTGTCAGAGCCACAGCTAGCACATTATTTTTCAATCCCCCTTGTGCTTTAGATGGCTCTTTAAAAACAGGGCAAGGGGGGTTCAGTTCAATTATCCCCCTCACTTAAGTGAAATGCGCCCCCACCTCCTCTAAACCAATGGGGCCCGTGCAACAGGAGCAGGAGAGGTTTTTTGAGGGGATTCTGGGGTGCAGGAAGAGGTTTGTCCTGCATTGAGATCAGGTCATTTTCTACCTTTGTAACAGGCACCCAGCTCAATTACTATTAAGCAGTAATATGGGTAGTCATTAGGCAAACATAATGACATTTCATTCAGCAGCAAATCAGGGAGTGACAAACACAAGTGGGTGAGATAATTGAATTAGGATGAGGGTGTGAGAAATAGAGAGGCTTCACCGTGAAGCAGAAATTATCATTCAAAGTTAATGGGCAAACCACACACAATTACTAGCTGTGGCCACACCCTACAGCGAGCCTGTGTGTGTGTGTGCATATGAGTGAAGTGCTGTGCACCCCAGTTTAATGCAAATACACATCTCGAAAATGTCAATAGCGGAGACATGGCTTGTGCTAAATGTCAACATGTGTTTTTCAAGGACTCTTGTCTGTGTTGTAATTGGCTCTGTTTTTAATATTACATTTATTTCGTGTGTTATTTTCCCCTTTGAAAACAAAATAATATTAAATATTTGGAGGGAATTTTGCAGCATGGCCCATGAATATGCAGCTGAGCCTTTGGCGATGTGGTGTCAGCGTGAAACAAACAGACAAAAGGAGTCAGACAACGGAAAAGAAAAACAGGTGAAGCACAGACTAATCAAATGCCTTTCATGTCGCTCCGAACATTAACCTTCATTCAGAGCAAATAAAGCTGCGAGCACGAAAACACACACCAGAAACTCTCCCTTGGGCTCTGTGATGAATAAGCAGGAATTATTACATTTTTACAGTGAGGTGTTGGTGGACGGTTACTATTGGTCAGTTGGGATTGACTGTGCTAAACACTCACAGAGGACACAATGTTTACCAGACTCAAATTTTGTTGTTTTAATAGACGTGGCAAATTAAAATAATTAAATAATGTCCATCACAAATAACTAAAGGTTAAAAACAATCTTAATTAAACTGAAATTAAATTAATTAAATTGTTAAAAAGAGAAAAGCAATGCGATTTGTTGCTATTGTGACTCAGTCCTCTGTGTGATATGGTCAGCTCTCTGAATTTTGTTTGACCAATATGCTAATGGGCAATATCTCATATCATCACACAGTGTGTGCCCACTTAGATCTGAAGAATATTTCAAGGGGAGATGGGCAGTATTCACTTCACATAAAACTCTCAGACTAGGACCCTGTTAGTATGAAAAGTGCCTCAAGCTCATAGTCAAAGTTTTCACAACCCATAGCCAAAACGTGTCACACACAGGGTAAATACGGCTGGCTGCTGAATTTTGATCAGGCAGGGGGACAGACAGTGGTGGCAGCTACAAGCAGACACCCCTCGCCCCACGCAGCCCTGTGTACTCTGCATTAGTGTTGAGCCAGTGCATAAAAGAGGAAGATTAAAGGCCTGTTGAAGATAAAGGATTGAACAGATGATGTTCTTGAACTGTGTAAAGTGCTGTCAATTATGGATGACAACATGGTGAAAGATTTAGCATTGAAACAAAATGCAGGATAATTTATTAAAGGTCTGCAGAGTAACTTCAAATAGAATTGAATAGAACCGATAAGAATGATGGCCAAAACCATGAAAAATGGTTGTAAAAAATAAACTTTTTCCTCACATTTAAACAAAATCCCTCTCTCTTACATGGATCATGCACACCTACCTTGAGTTCACGGAAGAAGATGCTGCTGCGTGCCCATTCCACGATGGAGAAGAGCGTCTGGTCGGCCATCTTACACATGAGACCGAAGGTGTTGAGCTTCTCGTGTTTGCCTCGGCTGGCCTGCTCCTGCTGCAGGTAGGCCAGGATCTTGGCCTGAACCTGCGGCTCATCTGGCTCACACTTAAGCAGCTCTACGATCAGGTGAGGGAAGCTGGGTGGCGAGCCTGACTGGTAGGCATCGACATAGGCGTAGCCCATGATGGACTCCGGCGAGCTGGTGTACGGGTCAGGGTACTCGGACTTGATGGTGCGCGTGCCCTGGAAGTGTCCGTAGGCCGCCTGGTAGCCCTGAAGGCTGCCAGCATGCGGTGGCATTGCCATGCTGACCGGTGAAGTGACAAATGGGCTGCGGTCATAGTCTGTGGGGGGCAGGGCAGTGGCATGATGATGATGGTGGTGGTGGTGGTGGTGGTGACCAGTGTGGTGGCCGGGGTGGTGGCTCAGTGGAAGGCCCTTGGATGCGGCCGAGTGGATGTTCTGGATGGCTGAGGTGATGGTGAGGTCGGTGGGCACGGCTTGCATCACCTGAGTCATGGCCTCAATCTTCAGGCCGTTGGCTCGGATCAGCGCCTTCTTTTGCTGCTTGAGGGCCCGGTCACGTTTGTACATTGGGCCGAACTTGTTACGACCCCCACGCATGCGGTCCGCCCGCACAGCTGACAGACAGACGGAAAGAGAAATGATAAAGGAGACAAGAAAGGAAGAGGACAATATTAGCTCTATGAAAATGACAGTGTTCATGTGGTTGTGTACAGTACTAACCACCTTTGACACATTCACACTCAAATGACACTTAAAAAACAATGATTTGAAGTGTTTCATCTAGAATGAGAAATCCACCATGTACACAACAAAGAGTTTCATAACCTGAAAAAATAAAAACTAGTTTGTGGAGGATAGCAGGTGTCTCACTCACTAAATCACTAAATCTTCTACATTTTAGCAATACTATAAGATATGTCCATGTATGCATGGTGTTATGGATGTGAACTCCTTATTTGTAACTTGTACATAGGGCAAAGGTTTTCCTGTGTTGAATACACTTGACATTTACCTGTTGACTCCTAAACCCCACAGGTCTTACAGATAGTGTCGTTACTCATTGACCAGAGACACAAACTTCTATGAGCCGGTCTGCTAAATGATCATTGTACAGCTGGCTATCTCAGTCTACCACTCAGGAAATACACACCTCAAAGGCGAGATATTGGTATAGACTCAAAGAACATTCAAGTTCTCTTTCTAAAATACATGTTTTAAAATGCTATGTGATTATGCAATATCTAAAAGCTTCAAAATGTCACTGTCCATTAGCAGAAATTTCTTTCTTTACAAGCCCCAAAGGCTGAAAAGGCTGACAATAAGCAAATTGGGGTTTTTTTTCCTGATGAACCAAACATGCCCATGATACCCACTGCCTCCCCCCTCAGTGCAGGATCCTGTGGTGAGGATCACAACGAGTCTGTGCCGTGGGTATTTCTAATGAACGAGCCGGGCACACAGTGGACTGCTACGAGGGCCATGTGTGATCTGGCCGACTGCTGCCATGGGGATGCTGCTCTGCTGTCTCCCAGTCGGGGTGCGCTGGTGTTAATTATTCATACTTAATTACTTCTTACTTTGACGAGGCTCGACGAGCCCAGTGTGCAACGAGCTAATGGACGTCTGGGAGACTACCCAACAGAAAAACACTCACTAATACCGACACTGTAGAATATTATACACTTTTTTTCATTGTATTCAATAAGGTCTTGCCTCCCTCTTTAAAGGAAACCCACATATTTAACTGTATATGCAAATAAATGCACATACTTTTGCCCTGATCATACACAGTGAATAGTCAGCTAACATGGCAAGTCAGCCTGGGTCCACTCCGGCTCATGATGTCTTGACGGATGAATGAAAGAACAGAAGAAGAAAATTGTAGAAGGGGTGTGGAGAGGGCGGGGTGGGGGGCCAGAGTTTGGGGGTGGGGAGGGGCACGCACACACACACACACACACACACGCTCCGAGCTGCCTTGGGAGTGATTTTAATGACCTCCGTCACAAAAGTGTCTGTCACTGATCTGAGCGAGAGGAGCCGAGAGGGGAGACACACACTTACAAACACACACACACACACACACGCACACACACACACACTCACACCCACATGCTGACTCTTTCTAATACATTCTTAAAGAAAACACACACACAAACACACACTGGCTAACATGGAAAGCATCACATGCTGGTCCAGATCACAGAGAGAGATGGTAGCAGGCCAGACGCTCCGCCACCTTGGGGAGCCCCCGACAGCTCAAATGGTATGTAATTTATACACAGTGATTTTAAACACACACACACACACACGACCATTTCCCAACATGCTTGAGGTCAACTCCAGTGCCCATTCACCCAGGCTCAGGGATTATCATGACCGTTAAAAAATTGATCACACATCAAAGGTAAAAAAGAAGAAATCAGGAGCCGCCAAATGTATCCATTATACATTATTGTAGGGCAACTTTAAATATTAATGATTTCTCCACAACAGCGTAATTAATGAGCTAAGAAACTAATAGTTGGCTCTACTGGGAAAACAAAATTAGGCCCTGACTGCCTTCTCGCCTGCCTCGGACCCAGGGACCCACATCACATCATGAATATCAGAATTGGGGGGTTGTAGGTCTCACCATCACCACACACACTCACAGGGACACACACAGAGTCTTTCTAATTAAACAAGGTGATTTGCATGTATGTAACACAGATTAATATGGAAGGGGGAGGGGGACAGTGTATGCGTGTGTGTTGGGGGTGAAGATGAATGTGTGTGTTTGACTGAGGTGGAGAGATGTTAATGGCTTAGATGTTGCAGCATTGAGCTGATGATGACATAGTTATCACATGACCCTGCGACTTTAGGGGTTAAAATTATGCACAAAAAAAACACAAAAAAAAACAAAAGCACAAAAAAAACAATTGAGCAAAAACAAGCCAGTTTAGTTAAGTTTACTGCTTTTAAGGTAGTGATTTGTGAATGTTTTCATGCAAAAAAAATGTTTTATATATTATAAAAACACAGCAGTAATTCAATTTCAATTTTCATAAAAGCTTGTAGAGTGTCTGTTACAAATTTGAACTCACTGGTAGGTCTTTCTGTGGTGCCAAGAAAGTGATGTGTTTGATTTTTGTGGTTTGTTTGGCACAAACTGAATAGTTAGCATGACAGTGACAGCTGCCGCTGCTGAACAAGCCTACAGAAAATGCAAGAAAAAAGACTACAGTGCTGCACACACAACTTGATTGACAGGACTTGTCTGGAAAGTGCAGCTATGAGCACTTAGCTTAGCTGTAGGTAGAGGCCAAAAAAATATATATATATATATAAAAATATATATTAATATATGAAGAGGAAACATCACAAGGAACTTCTGTTTGTGTGAAAAAGATCTGAGTTGGGGGATATTGTGGGTTAGCAGTGAGGCTTTGGGGCTAAAGCCAGGCTGAAAGGCTAAAAGGCTGACGCTGTCTTCCTCTCTGAATTCCCCTGACTTTACTGTCTGAGAGCATGTCCACACAAAAACACACTCGGGCACACACACATCCATAAATTCACAAACTGACCCAACCAAAACCCTGTTCCTCTTTCCCAAAAGTATCGAGTACCCCGTGTACACACCATCTCAAACATGTACAAACACAAACAAGCAGACACACACACACAGCATCCTATACACACACACACACACACACACACACACACAATTTCTATGCACACATAGCCCCTAACACACTCAAACACATCACACACACACACACAGACCTCAGTGCTTATATCCTCTGATTTATGGTTGTTTAATATACAGGAATATTAAGCGCGCGTAGGTGAGGATCCCTGTCGGCCGCCGGCATATTAATGGGTCCCGCGGAGCCTTGCTGACACCCTGTTTGTCATGTCGGGGCCCCGGCCCCTGCTCTGGGTGCGCCCTATTCCATGCACACACATGAATACCTATGATACCTATGCATAAGTAATGGGACAGCTCCCTGGCTTCCACTGCAGGTACTGGGAGGCTGATGGAAGACAAATCAGAACAAGAAAGATGGAGACAGGGAGGAAATAAAAAGTGGAGGGAGAGGAAGAGCGATGCAGAGAGGAATATACAAACACTCAGATGGTGTTCCTAATTTTTACTGAATGGCTCTATAGAGGTTTTGCATTCATAGTGATTAATGAATTTAGATTTGATGATGGATTAACTGCATGAAAAAAAAAATGGTTAAAAATAAAAATCGCAGGAAAAAGTGATACCTGAGGAAGCCTGTGTGAGTCTGTTCAGTAATGTTGTCAGTGAGTCCAATAAAAGGTAATGAAAAGAAAAATGAGAGTTAGATTTGTTTCCATAAAAAGGTCACTTTAAATCCGTATATTGTCATGTCTGGTTAGAAATAAGACAGTGCTGGCTGGTCAGCTTTGGATCAAGCTGCAATTACAGTAAACACAAAAAATATTATCTGGCATTCAGTTTCCCAAACTGTAAAGGAACCAGACAGGAAAATAATCAGCATTTTATTCTTTGTTGTTGTTCAAATGTTGCAATCATTACAATTTTTCATGTAGTGACTGTCATAAACTTTAATTTTCCAATGTTATTTTAAAAGATTATGTAATTTCTGCTTCATTAAATAGCACACAGTGGAAACGAGTGTATTCAAACTCACAGAATCACACATATCACTGTTACGCTCTGTCTTTAAGATGATACATAAGTGAAGGAAATATCAGTCAGCTCGGTGAAGCATATAATGCCAGGCAACTTCTAGCGAGCATAAAAAGAAAATCATACCAGTGGGAGCTGTTCAGATACGGCACGCTTCATCAGCTTTAGTGAATGACGTGCTAATGGGTCAGACCTTAGTGGGATGTGGCTTTTTTTTTCTTTTTCTCAATGAGTCAACACTGGCTGAGATCCTACAGTGCATACCAAAGAAGCAAGGATTTTTGCAGCACGGTAGCATGTGTGTTTGTGTGGTTAAATGAGTGTCTGGCTGCCAGGCTTCATCATCGTTGTGTGTGTGTGTATGAAAGAGAGAGAGTGTGTGTGCCTTTTTTTCCCCATTCAATACTGTTTGACACAATGACCCTTCTGACCCTGACAGTAACTGGAACAGACAAATTAACAGATTAAACATGCTTTTTGTAGACAAATATTCCTGTAATATTGATACACTTTTAGGGCTTGTAAAATGAGACAAATGTCAGCAACTGATGGCACGTGGTTAATGTGATTTTAGGTTAAAGATCACACTCATATCCAGATTAAGTTGAGTGTTAATATTATGGCTTCAATCTGTAACTACTTAAACAGAGACTCCAGGCTGCTCTTTACTCTCACAGTCGATGCAACAACATGGAAAACATATCTTGAATGTTACACACTGGGTCAGAGGTAAATAATTTATCCTGTTGCAGAAGCACACAGAGGAGAATATGATATGGCTCTGCAGCGTTTTCCTTCGTTGTGCAAAGATAGACGTCACCGAGGTTTGGCTACTTTTGTTTTGTTATCAACTCAAGATAATAAGACTGATCTCTTAGTGTTGGGATGGGGTGATAGACATGTCACAACACTGCTAATGTCACTCTGATTTGTTGCCCGTCTGCCATTTCACCTTGTTTCACTGCCTTCCCTCAACTTTGAAACATTACCGACATGAGCAAACACAGATTCTTTACTGCTACCACCCTCACAGCAAACTTAAAATTGTACTGCAGACTTACCAACAAATAGGAAGGACACTGAACAACACCAGAGAGCCAAAAGTACACAGTCGAAAAATACAGAAAGAAATACAGTTTGAGTCAACTTTAGTTTTCCTCATTTCTTTGTCCACATTTGGTTTCCACTCGATATCCTGAATTCACATGTTGCTGCAAGCTGCTGTGTAATGGAATGAAAAGATTGCAATAACAAAGCGCATGACCCCAAACCTCCTTTCCTCTTTTACTGCTATTGTACACACATTTTTATTTTAGATCAAATAACAGCTTTTCTCTCTTGCCTGTGGCCTTCTGAGCACCTTTTTTGGGCTTCTCATGAATATATGTATGTGTTTATCAAGGAGGGCTGTATATGTGTGTGTGTGTGTGTGTGTGTGTGTGTGTGTGTGTGTGTATAGTGTGTGTGTGTGTGTGTGCTGAGGTGTGTCAGCCTTTCTGCATGGGACGTCTTTACCGGTTGTGGCATGAGTCGCCCACTGGAGCTTCTGGCCCCTGACAGAGTGCTGCAGGGCCCGTCGTGCCCCCGAGCTGAAAGCTACCGCCAGCAAAACAAATCAAACGCTACCCCCTCCCCACCCGTGTCAGCTGGAAAATGACAGGCCGGGACATTCTGCCCAGCGGCCATTCACAATTAACAGCAATTAATTACACCACACATGGCAGGTAAAGGGAGAAGAAGCCTCCGGAAAGATTTTAGTTAGGCTGTCTTTGCTCTACTTTCACCCTCCCAGGGTCTTATTTCTTTAACACATTCACTTTTCTCAATTGTATGTGATCATTTCAGGAGCCTAGGGATTTTTAATTTGGTTTAAATTACAAATGTGTGAAGAATTTTGTTTCAATATTAGACTGAAACAGTATGAAAAAAACACCAACTCTTATTCAAAGACTGCACAATGTAAAACGATTTGCAGGAAGGACAACATTGTAACTTAACCTCTCGGTTAACAAAATAATAACTATTACCTTTAGCTTTTAATTCCTCTATTTTACACTTATGAAAGGTGACCTTCAGGTCGCTTTATTCACTCCAAAATTAGCAATTTCAGAATAAAACTTGTCAACTCGTGTGGAAAAATAGTTGATTTTAAATATTATGTTTGAATATTGGAAGAATGTTTCTTGCCCTGCCGTCCTGTCACTTCTGGATAGCCGTGTTTGAACAAGCTTCTGAGTCACGTTCAAATTAAACAAAGAGGCCTCGAAATGGCCAGCCAAAAGTATCATCATTACCATTCTCGCCCTGCCGCCAAGTTTAATATTTTATCTATTACTCTGTCTGGCAAGTTTAAGTGCATAGGAGCTACCAGATACCCCCCAACTCCTCCTGACTCCATCTAAAATACTAATAAGCAATGCTGGATTTCAACGCTTTGGTAGAAATGAAAGGTTTCACTTCACAAGGTTCTAGGTATACATTTTCAAGAACAGATATTACTGAGACGTTCATTGTTAAATGTTTAAATAAATATAATCTCCTTTCATTCAGGCAATCATTATGTCAGAGCAGGTATTAACCTTTTTTAAATGGTGGACATTTCAATTTGGAAGGAAACTATTCACATGCAAATTGATCTTGGAAGAATATTTTCACTCTGAGTTTCCAAAAAAAAAGTTAATGTGCTATGATTAACTGTAATCAATTGTGAATCAATGGAAAAAGACGAGCTCTGTCATTCCGCCAGAACTTTGGTAGAAGTTTTTAAAACACCTCTGTGGAAGTCCAGAAGCAGCCAACCTCCAATTTTAGCTGCTCCATGTTGTAATTTGTATCTCCCCCAACTTTCAGTAACAGTAATTGCAAACAGGCATCATATCTTGAAAAATATATGATGCAGCACACAGAATGCAATAACACTGCCTGGATCTGCTTTTCCACTCCTGCAGATGTGCACTGTAAGTTCTAGATCATATTTTAGTGAGTGGTGTTTACAACGAAACCCCAGAATAGACCAAATCCGTGGTAAACTATTTATGAAATTGTACTGAAAAAACTACCGCATGTGCAGTGTAAAAAAGATAACTATTCTTCTAGATTAAAATATAATTTTAAAATACTTCTGGTCAAAGTGAGCCTGGAGACTATCTAGTGCTTTTGGAGGCCTAGATGTCGTCATGTTACTGGCAGTGCTGGAATGTAACTAAGTATATTTACCCAAGTACTGTACTTAAGTACGTATTTGAGGTACTATACTTCCCATTTATGTCTACTTTATCCTTCTACTCTACCACAGTTCAGAGAGAAATATGGTCCTTTTTACTCCACTACATTTAATTGACAGCTTAAGTTACTACAGTAGTTACCTATAATATTATACATATTAATATTTCACATACAAAACATTAGTTGATTAGCTTATAAAATATAACGTACTGTTATAGATTAAACTTCTAAGCAGTATATAAAATAGTTAAAATTAGCTCCACCTCAACCAGCTACAACAGTAAAATCGTACTTTCACCTTAATGCATCAGCAATAATAATCCAATAATATAATATATAATGGTATATCAATCACAGGGGACATTTTTCTGCATTATGTTACTTTTGATATTTTAAGTACATTCCACTAATAATACATACTTTTTCTTACGTGACATTTTCAGTACAGGACTTGTGATGGAGTATTTTTATATTGTAATATTACTGCTTTTACTTAAGCAAAGGATCTGAATACTTCCTCCACCACTGGTTACTGGAGAATCACACGTTCAGTACTAATAACAGCCATCTGTTCTGCTGAAAGCCCTTGAGCAAGACATTGAAACCCCAGTGGCCAGTCACCATTATAATCACTGGTTGTTCAGACATGAAAACCCTTTGTCCTTTCTGCAACAACTGTGTCCTGTTTATCTATTTTGAAGAATGCCAAATTTTTGACAGCTACACATTATCTACCAGCCATTGTTGCACTTTTCCAGGTTTTTATCTCTTTGTAACCTCATGTTTAAGATGGAAACAAATTCAATTACAGAAATAAAACACCAGCAAAACATGTGATTTCAAGTCATTCTGCCACAAGCCAAGCACCTGAACTGTAAAAATATAAACATGTTGCTTTACCTTCTAACTTCATGCCGACGGTGAGGCACTTTTGGAAGCGGCAGTATGGGCAGCGCTTCCTCTGGGTCTTGTCAATCTGGCAGCTCTGGTTCTCTATACATGTGTAGCGTTTGTTGTTCTGGACGGTGCGCTTGAAGAAGCCCTACGGAGAGAACCAATTAAGACGTCAACCTGCTTGACCCCTGCAATGCGATGGTAATTGGCCCATTCACACTCCCAGACAGATGGAGAGGGACAGGCTTAATGGATACACACACACGCACACACACACACACACACACACACACACACACACACATACACACACACACACACACACACACACACACAGACACACACACAGAGGGAAGTTTTGAAAGCTGTACTCCAACTGATGTTGTGATGCTTTACGGACACACACATGCAGAATATAAAGCGGGGCATGAATACACACTTTTTACAAATGAAAGAAATTTCAGTTTTTCTAAAAAGCTTTTTTATAATGATGTTGAAAACTGAGTTATTGTAATACCTTTTGATTAAGTCACACAAGGAAGTTATTCATAAAATTGCATTTACATCATTTTATTCAGCTTTGAACAAATAGGCAAAACATAAATTCTCTATATACCTCCCTCACTTAGTGTTTTCACTGCTTATAAACTACTTTATAAAGGGTATAAAATCTAATTTTTGCCCTGTCAAAGAACATTACTATTTTCAATATTCTCTATTCACGTAAAGACTCGGGGAAAGCATCTTTTCAGCTCTCCACTTAATTATTGAAAAATATGAGCACAGGAGTCCAAAAGATCCAATAAATTATATCCATAATTCACAGTTCTGGGATTACAGAGATTCATACCTGCAACGTGGAATTAATTATAGGCAGCAGCAGTGAAAATCAAACGAAGGGAAGATGGTATTAACGTATTCTAGATCCATAACCTAGGAGGAGAATCCTTAAACCAGGTCTTTAAAAAAAAATAATAATAAAAAAGAACGTGCTGCTGTCAATATCTCACCAAACACAAATTTAATTGACAATCTGCATTGCCTGATCCGTCCAAAAAAGAAAAAATAATATAAAAAAATTCACTGCACTCGGTTTTGGATTATCGACTTCTCAGGGCTAAAAAATCCATGCTTCAGAGAGAACTTTTTCTCCAATTTTCCATTTAGTGCACAGCTTGCGCTATAAATATCTGAACCAAACTGGATTCTAGCGTGCTTTAAAAACCACACAATATCACGTCTGGAGATTAAGCGGACAACATCTCACTGAAAAGCTTTAATTTGACCGGCAGCTCTGACCAAGAAAAGGCACTCGTCTCAGGCTCATATTAATTTGGAAAGGGATTGCTGTGAGCAAATTTTGCCAGTTTCTGTTGCCATTAAAAAATAGCAAGGTTTCTCATTTACCCAAAAAAGCATCACAAATTAACTTAAAATCTGAAATCATCACAATAATTTAAAATTGAATGCTGTAAAGTAGATACAAGCTATTCATAAAAGTAATAAAAGTTCCTGACCGGCATCCAAGAAACTGATTTTACATCTATCAAAGAAGCAGGAAAAATATAATTCACATTTTCACTTTATCTCCTTAGATCCCTGTCTCCCATACTCTTTACATGCTCTAATATGTGTTCTGTCTAACTGAACAAAAATTTCTTTGACTTGCTTTGTTCATATTTATTTTCCTTTAACTTCTGCAGATCTTAAATATATTTTATATGTCCACTGTGCACTATGGCTCTGACCCTTGACCTTCTTACTAGTTGCTTGTAATGTCAGTATTTTAGGATTATAAAGTCATTCTGCTGCCGCTCTCTCAGCTCAGTCTCAGTCTCCCAAAATGAAGCACGCAGAGACTGAGCCTGTTTGTGTGCAATGAGGACCATGAAGCCCGTTTCAGCTTGTTGTTGTTATTCCAACAGGTATGATGTGGTACCATGTTTACTTTATGTGGGCTGGTGTGTAATATGAGCTAACACTGTCTGTGCATGTGTGTGTACATTTGTGCGTATGCGTGTGTTTTCTGGGAAATGGTAGGATTACGAGAGGTTAAAGAATCTTTACTTGTGTGATTCAGTCTTTCTCTCTTTCTGTGTGTGTGTGTGTGTGTGTGTGTGTTCCTCAGCCCAAAACTGGCAACCCAACCAAAGCTCAAACAAATATCTGAGCCTGATAACAAATGCGTCCTATTCACAACTGGGGTTGAAGGGTATAGGCAGGTGGGGTGAGAGGGGGCAAAGAGGAAGTAGAGGGTAGTTGCAAATAAAGGAGGATTCCATCTAAAAACTCACTAGAAATTATGAAGTATTTCCAAAATAAGTTAAAAATGTGAATCTTACTCTGGTAGTGCATAGCAAAAACTGAAACAGAGGTATTTTCATTTTAATAGAAAACTAAGAATAAAATGTAACTGCTGGTTTTTCTAGTTTTTACGCAGCTGTGGCCAGGGAGGAGCTTCCATTACACTAAAGATGGATTGCACTGCCTGGCTGATAGCGGACATTTAATGCCAATATGAGCCTGTGACATGTCAACAAACTGATATATCAGTCCAGCCCTGACAAATCGTACTTTTACTTAATAGATTGCCTGCATTTTAGAGATAATCAATGATACACTTCTGGTAATTATCAATATTATTCATGTTTCAACAAGGATATGCAGCACCTCTTCATCTATATCCTGAATGCACGCACACACACACACACACACACACACACACACACACACACACACACACACGTGCACACACCAGAGCCTTTCAGCTAAACTGGGAAACGTGTTTGTGGATTAGCTCTCCAACACGAGCCAGTGCTGAGGCGGAAAAGCAGCAGAGATGCCACTGACATCTCCCTTCAAGCAAGTGCTTATCATCTCAAGGTCATAAAATGGGATAAAATCTATAACATCTGCTTTGAATAATGACCACATAGGCAAGAAATGTGCGCTGCGGCATCAATACTGCTAGCTGCAATTTTACACTGAATAGTGTTAACACAGAGGCATTTGTCTTAGCTTAATTTTGTGCTGACAGCTTTACTGGGCTAACAAAAAAAAACGTGGGTAATGCCTATTAACTCAGTGTTGAGGAGAACAGTGGAAATAGGCAGAAAGGGACAAATAGACTGTTGAAAGAGTTCAAATTAATATAGAGAAGCAACAGTTTGCTTTGCAGCAGCCTCATTATTAACCTGTGTGAAACATTTTGCAACCAGACAATGTTGCTGTTCTCTAAATGAGCTTGTGATGAGAGTTTTAGACAGTAGGATACAGGCTTGTACAAACAGAGACAGTATTATTGTGTACTTTGCTTCCTGGGTTAAATCCTCCTCCCCCACCTCCTGTTTGGTGGTTGCAAAAATGACAAAACCCCTTTGCGTGCTTTTCCAAGCCGTTCACCACTTTACAAAATCCTCTGACACTCACAGGAAAAGTTTCTTAGATCAACTGTCACAACAATATTCGACCTTCGGCCTCTTTACCTTTGGTTTTTCTGTAATGTTAATGATGAGGAACTGAATCTTTACTGTAGGGTTGCACTTGTTGCAAGTCACTCTGGACAAGAATGTTGACTAAATGTCTAGCGTGTGAAAATGCATCTCTACAGATGCACAGAGAGGTTAATGCACTGAAATAAAGCAGCCATAGAGAAATATAAGAGCCATAGCATTACTGTGTATGGAATGTATTATTAATTGCACAATGCAAATATGACTACATGCAATATTCAGGGAAAATAATAATGATAAAGTAAAAAAAAATACCAAAGAGTACATTAACTTTGTCCAGCTTCACTACTGAATACTGCAAACACACAGGTGGTGATAATACAATCAAACCATGTTCAGTCAGTGTAAACCCAATTCTGACAGGCTTTGATGCACTACAGGAACTTTAACAATACAATTAATTAGGCAACTATAGGCTACATAATTGAGACCTCACTGCCAAAAACAATTTACACACTAGCAATATTTTAGATATCAAAGCAGATACAGGAAGGCCATCATAAGTCCACCACAGACACACAGTATTGGCAATATTATTGTAATAGTGTAATGGTTTTCCACTGGGGAGTGGAGAATGAGGGCACTAACCTTGCAGCTCTCGCAGGTCAGAAGTCCGTAGTGATACCCTGAAACCTTGTCTCCGCACACGGGACACATCTCGTCCAGGTCTTCGTCATATGAGTAGTCCATCATTTTTATCTGGTGTGCTGTGGATGAGACACGGACACACAGTGAGAAGTCTATTTCAGTGCTGAGCAATCTCTTTTCCAAAAGCCCCCTTCCATCCATCAAGATGAACCACGGGGAACCAGGCGACGCAACTGAATGAGATTTTTTTTTTTTTTTTTTTTTTTTTTAAAGTTCTGTTGGACTTGTAGAGGTTTAATTTGAGGTGGGGAAGACGACGAATAGTCGATTTTGGAATGAGTTGAAAGGACGCAACCATTTATTTCTCCTTGTTGCCGCCTTCTCTTCTACATTCGTTGCAGACAGGAGCCAAAAAAACAAAACAAAAAAGCGCATGAAAGTGAGCCTCATAAATATGCATGCAACTAAGTCGTGAAATCGCTGGGGGAAATGGAGACATATTAGAGTTAAGGATTGGAGGAGAAAATGTTACCGCCCACAGACAAATGAAGACACACAGAGAAGCCTTTATCTCTGCAGGCGAGGAGAAAAACATCCAAAACCAACTTGAACCAACATCATTTTTCCCTCTCGAAGAATAACTCGCAATGCTATAGACCAATTGCGTTAGTTTCTTTTATGTGTTTTGGGGGTGCAAAAGCAGTGGCAACATTTCATGTGACTTTCTGCGTGCGCTGGAAAAAATAGTCCATTTTACAAGTCGTCAATATAAATTGACATGATCATTTATCTTGTTTCCAAAGCAGCTTCAGTCATTATTAAGAACGAGGAGTAAACAAAGACTAAGAGGAAAATGTACTACCAATTACCGCAATTTAAAATCAATTTGGAAATGAGTGGAATTTCACAACATGGCATGTTTCCCATTTCTTTTTATTACGATTTAGCACTCAATACAATAAACGATTCAAATATTGCGATGTATTTGTTGTAGCCCCCTTTGCCTTGCGTATCAGAAATACTTGCATTGATAAGACTGTGTGTGACAGCGCTAAGCAAACAGCCAGGCTGACATTTACAACAGTTACAAAAGCATTTATGGTTCTAATCATAAAAAGCAGCCAGGATCAAACAGGAAAACCTCAGTGGATGTGGCTGTAAAAGTGGAAATATTTTGTCAACTAGACGCCTTCCAAGGCCTTCACATATATTACTGCTCTACTTCAAAATCCACTCATCTGCTCACTGAGACCTTTTAATTAGACATGATTTCTGGTTTGTTAACGCGTTGCCATGCTGGGATCCGCGCTGCATATTCCAGCTGAAGCAACAAGTTCCACAGAGCTGCCGGTTTTTCCACACAAGCTCAAAGCAAACTCCATTTCCGAACTTTCTTCTGCTTTGAAGCACATAAAGGAGATGATTTGTGGGGCCTGTTCTCACGACGAACGACAGCTGCAGATTTGGACACATTTTAATAAAGAAAAAAAAAACATTATCGGGGTATTGGTTACAGTTAAAATAAATTAGTACCTAGTCGTAAATGCTCCTAACGCCATAGATAAAGAATATTTCCAGAAAAAAGTTTGTCTTTGAGTGTTGTACAGATATCTTCTCCCTTACAATTGTACAATCTGCTGCTATGCCTATTACAATGTAAACCATGAGTTCACAGTTTAAGGAATTATAACATAAAGATAAACATAATTTTTGCATGTAAAGCTGTGGGTCAACTGAGTTTAGTTGAACCCTCCTGCACCCCTGCTTCATGAGCAAGCGGAGGTTTGTGCATGCAGAGTGCGTGGAGGTTACACTGCTTTAGAAGGTGCAGAAACACATCGGTCAGTCTCTCACCTGCTGGCTTTCACCTCGACGGCCACTTGCTCGTACAGTTTCCAAAAAAGCTACGACATTTGTCAAAAGCGCTGATGATTCCAAGAGAAAAACTCTTTCACTCGGAGCTACCTTGTTTTTAGCCCTGCGTTAAAAAGATGCCACCCCTTGTCTTGTGAGTATGTGTTATCAGCGTCTCATAAACCGAGACCGGGCTAATTGATTGTCCGTTTATATTGCTGTGGGAGAATGAGGGAGATACGTAAGTTTGTCTTGGCAGAAGAGCCCCCCCCCCCCCCCACACACACACACACACTTTAAATTTCCGCTGCTTTATGTGTACTTTGTATAAACAGATAAAAAAAAACATATTTTAATGTGTGCCGCAGGGAATTATAATAAATATGCCCTATCTGAAAACATTTTTTTCTCAATCAAAGCTGCACATTTTTGAAATCATAAACCCTAATTCCGCACATTCAAAGATCTAAAGCAATTATGCCCTAAATGTTTGACATCATCAGTGAGATGGAAAAAAAATACTCAAAAAAGATAATAAAATTAAGAATCATAAAAGCGATATTTTGGTGCCCCTTTCTATTCAGTTCAACCTGATTTTAAAATTGCATTCAACTTTTAGGCCAAATTATTATAAATTACAAAACAGACTTTTGTTAAGAACATTACAAAATATAAATTAGTTTGGATTTATTTGCCACCCAATTACGACCATTTTATAATGTCTATAAAATATAAATTTGACCAGAATTAATAGGCTTCTTAGACTAAAGTTTACTGACCCGAGGTCAATCACTAAATGAAATCTCTAGAATAATGCTTTGCAGTTTTTTTTTTCTTTTTGATAAATTGGAAACAACTCTGTCTTAACTACTTTTTATATACAGACAAAATCACGAGTCAGTTCTGCATATTATTAGCACACAGATCTCTGCTCAGTCTCACCGTTTTTACGCACCAGGCGCTCGCACACTTCCAGCATGAGTGACAGCTGCATGAGTGTAATCATTGTTTGATCGGGGGCCAAACCTTCAGAAAAGTGTGATCGGCATTCGTACTTTCTAATTATTATATCAGAGTAAAGACTGAGATAAAATAACCCACCCCCAAACCATAAGAACAGAAATTCCCAAAATCTCTGTAAACTAATGACCTTCATATGTCTAATAATTTAACACGTCCATCATTCAATAATAGCCTATAATGACAATCACCAGTCTATAGACTACATTGTCCGCAGAAATGTGTTAGATATAAGCCTGTTCAAAAGTTTTGGTAACATTGAGGTACGCACTGAGGACTTTCAGCCCGAGAATGCTCCGTACTCCGTACGCTACGTAAGTGGCAGCTTATGAATCTGCCTTGTAGTCTTAAGAGATGACAATGAATGACAGTTTTTACCTTGCATGTTCCTTGGCATGTGCCCCTGTTCCCCATACGATCGAGAGAGTCCCAGGGATTCAGTGTCGACTTTGGGCAGCATGTCAGCGCTGCCGGCCTGAGCTGGAGACTCCGCACCACTCGGCGGGACACCTGGACCTGAGAGGCAGACGTTCCCACAAACACGCCTCAAAGTGTCCAAAATGTATTTTTAGCTCTTTATTTCTTACTTTCTGCCTCTCTTTGTCTTCCAGTTATCGGACCATGCTCTGAATATGAAGCCTGGTTCAAACGATTCAGACTGTCTCCAAACTGCCGGGTTGCATAGCCGGTGAGTGTCTGCTCTGATTTAACTTCGCTTATTTAATTTCTCATAATTGCATTTGCGCACAGAACCGCAATAATAACGCAGAACACATACGAGTGATTCCTTCGGTACTTTTCGAACAGTTGCGCGCCGAGTTAGGAAATCAGTCTCTTACTCAAACGAGAAAACGGCACTGCGTCCGGATTAAAAGACGATGGTAAATTTCCCTTTAGCTTTTCCAAAAGTCATTTTAGCGCGTCACCCATTAAAGTGGGACTGTCAGTGTTACTTTCAGCCTTTAGCAGACGAGTACGCGCCGCCGGGGCCGCCCTCTCCTGTGCGTAAAGTCGGATTCGGTGTCTCGCTCTGACTGTCTGAAGATGTGGAGACCTCTCCTCCTCCTCCTCGCGGCTTTGTTTACTCCGCTCTCTCCAATCCGAGGCGCATGCGGTCGTCTGACATCATCTTACCCCGGTCCAATCAGACGAGGAGACCGGGAAACATCGCCTCAAACCCTCCAGTTCCATCTCTCCAAAATCTCAGCTGTTTAATCCCGTTAATGATGGACTTTAAAAGCGGTGGGAGAACAAGGAAATCAAGCGAGGTGATGCAACTGCATGTGAGAGCAGACTCCCCGTGAGCGCACGGAGCGCAAAGGCAAGGTAGGATTGGAGCGTGTTGTAACAGAAGCTTATTGTAGCAGACACTCGCAAGCTTCTATAATGTAAAGTTTTTTTGATAAATATCTTCATCTTTATATCTATTGCATATATTTTATTGCAGTATTTAGTTCCTCAATAATCAATTTTAGCATCATGTTCTCTGCTTCTGTGGTCATCTAGTAGCCTAACGATCCCCCTGATCATTAAAAAGTCATAAGATATGATCAAATAAAATGTAATAACATTTCTTTCTTTCTTTCTTTCTTTCTTTCTTTCTTTCTTTCTTTCTAACAGGACTATACCCCAATTTTATAATGCAGGTGAAATACAAAGTAAATTCTGCATAAGACCCATAGGCCTATGTAAAAAAAGTAAAATAACCATTGTAGCAGGCTTTTGGGTTTTGGGGGGAAACGTGAGCAGCGCCGGCCTCAGGCTTAAAACGGCCCTTATTTTCGGATCAAATCAGCCCCCGTACACAATAAATTATACCTTTGCTTCTGAATTATTATCAGTAGGCCTAATTGGCTGAGCAGGGATCAATTAGTGATCTGACGTCAGGCTCAGGCTATTTAGCCTATTCCAAAATAAATACCAAACAAAATCATACGTCTACGTCCCCATGAAGCCCCCGCTCCAACACACAAACACATACACACTTACTTTAGTTTACATAGACACAGTGTGTCATTATCATCGGTCTGAGCCGGTGAGGACGAGCAGGGGGAGACACGGAAAAGTCACGGGATAGACCGGCAGACACACCTGAAGGGTCGCAGAGGGCGAGCTCCACACACACACACACACACACACGCACACTTACACACACGTGTAGGCCTACACACAGTCGTATCCAGTAGTTAAAAATAACAAAAGGGCCCCTTTAAAACAAGCACAGAGAATTACATATTTTGAGAGTTTAATATCGAGCTATAAGATATATAGTAATAAGGAAAGATACACCACCAAGCACAATAAGGGGAACATAAACCCACAGAACCTAAAACGAGTTTTTCTACTAGACTTTGCATTCATGACATTGTTTAAATACATTTCTCAATGCACCTTGTCTTCTTTTTTTATTATTTCTATAATTTCTAGGTGCAAAGTTGTATTTCTGGGTGAAATAAATCAGCTTATTTCAATCACTTTCTCTGGAAGAGTAAACTAACAGGCTACTCACCCACAACCTGCCTAATCTTCTAAACCTTTATAAGCAGGACAAATACAGCCAAATGATGTAGAACTGAAAGTGTAAAACCACAGGCTTTGGTTAAATACAGACACAGCCCAACCTGTTGCATTTCGTTTCCACAGCATGCAGTTCAAATGCAGTTCATTACACATAAATGTGCTTTATGTGTGCACAGTACATTATGGACTTTGGTAATCCAGTAGAATTATACCACATTATCACTTTGAGACTCTAAAAAGTCATACTAACACACCTCCACTATTTTATATGTAACATGTTTTCCCTCTCTTTTCAAATATCCTCTTGATCCAGATGCTAGTTCAGGCATTTCAATAAAATTTGCTTTCTAAAAGTTTATATCACGACAAGACATTATCACTTAAATCCAATAGAAATAAATGTTTCACTCGACTTTGTGCTGCAAATACAGTATCGTCAACTGCAGCTGGTTATAAAAGGCAATACACGGTCAGTCCACAGAAAACAGGCTCACCTGCTCCAATCAGGCCCTCTGTGGATCTAACCTCACCCTGTTGTCATAGTTTTCCCTCTTTTTTTTCTTAAAATTTAATTAAATAAACTAAACTTGCTGTTAACTTTTAGAAACTTTTATAAACTTTATTGAACTTTTCTGAAAATAATTGAATTCTCCTTTTATATCAGTATCAGTAATCACCCAGCCTCCCCTCACATATATACACAGATACAGATTATTTTTATCATTAATTGGTGACCAGCACATCAACCAAATGTTGACAGGGTGCAGGAGGTTCCTCCAATCAGCAACATACTCTTAATGCTGGGCTGTGATTGGTTGAAGCTGGGTTACTTGCAGGCAGTGGGGGGCGGAGTCAGGGAATGACAAGGGAGAGGACAAGTAGGGGCAGGAGGCTGGGGGGGGGGGGTTGCAGGTTAGGTTATAAAATGACACACTGATAAGACCTTCTCTGGCAAGATAGCACTGTTGGAATGATTAACCTGTGTGTGGAGATAGAGAGAGAGAGAGAGAGAGAGAGAGAGAGGCATGGTGGACACTGGTGAAATGTAGTGACGGACACAGTGGGAAAAGGAAAGGATAAAAGACAGGTCAAAAGGTTTGAACACAAAAAGACAGAGAACAGACAAACAAACAGTATGGAGAGCACAAGGTACTCACAACTACAATACAGTAACATCACTGAAACTGAAAACTGAATAGAGACTAAAAGACAAAGAGAGAGAGAGAGTCACCTAGGAACTTAAAAGCCACTTTATTGACATCGAGACAGTTTACAGTTTGAGGTGGTAAAAGTCACATCAAAAGAGAGGCCAAGTCATGTCGACACCACGACTCAAACTTTGGACTAATCCTCAGCCAGGCTTCACTTCCAAGTTGGATTTCTCTGATTTGCTTGATACTGTTGGTCTGATCTGCAAAAACATCATTGGCTGTAAAAACATTTTTATATGCACAGAGTGATTAAAGCACAAAAATCATTGTCTATCATTTTTAATTTAATGAGGAACTTCTGTGCAATATTGTGTTTTTTTGTATTTGTGTGTGTATGTGTGAATGTGTGTGCTTGAATGAGTGTGTCTGCATGTATGACTGATCTGTTCTGATCAAATAACAATAGCCTTGGAAGTGGTACACACACACACTAACATCATTAAATTATAATCAACACACACTTGCTATTCATAACCAGGAAATCACCCCTCCACCACCACCCTGACACACACACACACACACACACCCACACGCACCTACCGCTGTTTTCTGTATTGAAGATGTAATATAAACAGTCATTTGCTCTAAAAATACCAGATAGGAATAAGAATACCTCAGGACCCAGCGAACAGAACAACGATTCATAAAACAAAACAAAGAAGGTAGCGGTGTGATATAAACATAGCGTGACTGATGTAAACAAAACACAATAAAAAGAAAGAAAGGAAGCAGCAGAGGTCTCCTGCTATCTAGTTTAAACTGTAAGAAGTAAATGTATATGAAAGTATTGGAGCAAAAAGTTACAATACCTCCTCTTTAATATAGTGAACTAAAAGTATATGGTATATGGTTTTGGTTGACAAAGTATAACATTTTGCATTATAGCCATCAGCTAGTAAAGTATGGGAAAGACATAGCCCAGTTATTCTGCTGAGCCACATGCTACTACTTTTATTGTAATTGCAATATAGCCAAACACAGAATTTTATTTGTCCTCAGTGACAAATTTTTCTGTTTCTATTATAAGACAACTGCACAAGTATACAATAGTGATTCTATTGTGGCTTATACTTGTTACCTGTTAACCAAAGCGAACAGTGATTCCTCTGACCATTGATCAAATCACTATATTATAATGCAAAGTTGTCTGACAACTGTGTGATCAACTATACTAAAATTAAAAATGAGTGATCAGTTAAAGGAGACAAAAACTACCCAGTACCCCATGGTGTCTATGCTGGCATTTAGATGTATCGACTCTAAATAGCATTTTCAGAAAGCTTAGTTTTTGGTTGAGAAAATTGACTTTGTGTGGACAGATGGTCAAAACGGAAAGGGAAAGATGCATTTTCAAATTTAGCTAAGTGCGGGCATAATTCCTACATGATGCTCTTGCCTCGTGTCTGATTGTCACTCCCTAATTCCTCAGTATATCTCGTATCCCTTTGACTTTCTATTGTGCCCCAGGTCAACTGCTGTTACCTGCTGGTCTCCGGGTCTTAGGATGTGGACAGTCACTGGGTTATTGGAGGAAACTGAGTCTGTCAACAGCAAGTGTTGACATTTGGGCTTAGGAGATAAACCTCACAAGGGATCAAACAAAAACCTTTGACTGAAGAAAAGAGTGTGCATTTGTGGTGTGTGTGTACATGCATGTTTGTGTAAAGAGGTTTCAGTGTTGGAAGTTTGCTGCTGACAACCTAAAGTGGAAGGGCGCTGATATTGTCTGTGGGGTTTGGTTATCTCCATGTCAAACGGCTGAGAAAACATAAAAGTGAGGTGAGCTGGAGACACATTTTAATGATTTATACCCCTACAAAAGTTAAAACAGAGATATAAATATATAAATGAAAAACTAGTAGGCAGAATATTTTCAGGCTTGACTGGCATCTGTGTGCTAGAATATGAAGTCTCAACGATATGAGAGAATTTTTGACACAAACACTGCAGAACCAGACACAATTTTAAAGATCCTGAATGTGTTGCATTTACATTTTGAGAAATCGTTACCACATCAGTTCTGATACAGTAGTTGAAAGAAATGAGAATATCACTTAGAAGATTAGCTTCTACTGACTTGTGCTTTTCATTTTACATTTTCAGCCCTAGGTCGTATTTAGCAAAAATTCTGTTGATTCCTTTAGGAGACACAACAGAAAGAAGTAGCTGCTCTTCTACTCCAAAATTAAGTTTTTTCATTAAATTTTAGTTATTGGTTGACTGTGGAATGGGCAACATTTT
Source organism: Macquaria australasica (assembly GCA_005408345.1). Classification (NCBI taxonomy): domain Eukaryota; kingdom Metazoa; phylum Chordata; class Actinopteri; order Centrarchiformes; family Percichthyidae; genus Macquaria; species Macquaria australasica. The sequence continues at coordinate 457,918 of SEMN01000354.1, forward strand.
TATCTTCTTCAGTAAAGCCGAAGAGAAAACAAATATCCTCAGCAGGACTACAGGGAGGATGAGAAGGGATAAGTGCTCTTTCCTACATGAAGAGAGAGGTTTTATGGGAAATGTGGTTAAAAATCATTAATGTCAACACTGAGACACAGATTACCAATTATGTCTTTTAGTCTCATTTGTTAATGGTACTTACCGAAAGGTATCATCATGTCAATGAATCTGACAATAATGTATTCATCTTTAAAATATGCTACACATAGAAGTTGTCCTACAAAACTGTTTGGAAAAGGGCAGGCACATTCAAAATAATACTTAGCAGGGGATTGGATGAACCATCTGTCTAACTGACAGTCTATCACAGGCTAACTTCAACCAATCAGATCAACGAACCATATGATGTGGTAGGAGTCTTGCCGAAGCCAGTCGGGAGAAGGGCGAAAACATCCTTTCCATTGAGAAAGCCTTCAGTGCCATTCTGCTCCTCTTTCATTGAAGAAATACGCTCCAGTTCTGATATAACTCATGGAATAGCAGCATCTACGATCTACGCTAACCTCTTTAGGAGCGGCCATTGTTGTTTTCGAACAAAAAGTCGCTTCTCGCTGTCGTCACACCTAAACCACGCCCATAGCTGCCAGTAGTTCCTCACAGGACGCTGATTGTTCCTCATAGGACACAAGTAACGTGAAGCCTGGCAAGATGGATTCTCGCATGATCTCGCGAATCCAGCTGCCTCTCAAGGTAACATAGCAGCTGTAACGCTGGTTAATGAAGTGGAGTGGTGCAGGCAGGAGATAAGAAGTTAATAAAATACTGTAGGCTACTATGACATAGAGCAAGTCAAGGCTTGGCACCTCCACATGTCTGATGAAATGTCAATCACATTGGAGTGAGGGATGGTAAAAGGGATGGTAAAGAAAAAGTGAAAGGAGAAAATAGAGCATCAGAAGGAGGGAGGGAACAGAGAGCTACCCTGTTAATGTTTCTGACAGAAGGAGGGGAGAGGAGAAGAGGATGAAAGAAGAAGATCTACACTGAGCTAAATGTCCCACTAACATCTCTGACAGGAGGGGAGAAGGTGGGGGAGGGGTAGAAAGCAAGGGAAGAGCAGAAGTAAGAGGAGAGAGGGGAAGCTGCCACGGGTTAAAAGACCACTGTTTTGTCCAACACAGAGGACGCAGATTTAGACTCAACATCACTTTATTTTCCAAGTGCAATAAATGTGCAGGGATTTTTCCACTTGTGCTGAACACTCAACCCAATCAACAGACAACAAAACCCCAGACTACATTCAGTGACAACATTTTAAAAAAACCTCTCTTTTACAACATTTGCGCATTGCAAATATGGCATGTATGGTTAAGGTTGGGGGAAAATTATGGTTATGTGAAATAAATTATGGTCAAGGTGTGATTAGTTTTAGCAAACTAAAACACTTGTTTAAGATTAGGGAACGATTGTGGGGAATGTCTTTTGGAAGAATGGTGCGTCATCCCCCCAGTAGAGTTCCAGAGACTTTTGAATCAATGCCAAAGTGCATTGAAGCTGTTTTGGATCCTTGCAGTGGCACTTACATCATTAAAATGGACATGGAACTCCAAAAAATTATATCAAAACTTTGGAAAATACGCATGACTACAAGTTGGATTATTCTGTAATTGTCATTTCTGGACTGTGGCGCCTAGATTCGCAATGTTTTGGACACCAAGTGAACCTTATCTGATGGATGACTGAGTCTTTAATGAATAAATTGGCAATGGAAACCCAGAACAACACTTTTGAAGGCAAATGCACACCTCCATCATTTACAAGTCCAATTCTGCCCCACTATGTCTTTATCAAATGATTTTCTCTTTCTAGTTTTGTCTTGCGAATACAAGAGCTTTTAGGAAACCTGATTTGTTGTTAACTTTTCATGCTTCATTTGCATTCTTGACATTGCATGCATTTTACAAAGTTTGAGACCAGGCTGTCAGATAAGAGCAGAGAGACAGTGCAAGACAAGACTATACGAGGAGAGAAGGGAAAGAAACAATTAAGGTCAGATATGTTAAATATGGAATATAAGAGAGGGTTGAGAGGGAAGTGTGAGAAAGCACACACACACACACACACACACACACACAATTCACCCTAGTATAAACATTATGCCCGGAGAATGTCCAGGAATATATGCTGCGGTAACTGTGACTCACACAACCTAACCACTTCTCCATCGTCTCACATGCACACACACACACACACACACACACACACACACACACACACACACACACACACTCCGGCATGTCCAAGATGATAATTAATCTGCCTGCTTCTTGGGTCTTTTCCAAGCACTTCTTTAGGAACAGAGGTATAATTGTTATATCTACTGTCAGATGGCTGCAGCTCTGACCCTTGACTTCCTTTCTACTTGTTTCTTTAATGTGGGCCATTTAGAAGTAACTACTGTTGGACAGACTGTAAATGACTTTGTAAAGGAGCATTAGGCCAATGCCTAATGTGTCAAATCGGAAAATGAGGATATGAAAGCATTTTCCTATTCACGATACAAATACCAGACACTACGGTCCATTTCAGGTTATGCAATTACGTAAAAGAAACACACGCTGAGACCCAAGAGCTGTTGTGTCACTTTAAAGACCATATGTTTTCCTTAATATGTGTGACGGTGCTTTGAATACCGCGCATACACACAAATACATTTACATGCACGCATACACATGTACATACACACACTCATCCATCCTGTGGTACTTGTTGCTTTTTCTGTCCCTCCCTCTTGCTCTCGAAACACACACACGTACACAAGCGCTGAGCGACTGCTAGATCCATTAACAGGTCATGTAACAGTCATTGTTCATTGCTTAGTATAAGCTTCTATTTTCAAGAGCCAGCAGGAGGAACAATAGTACTCGCCAACACTGTCAGGTGTTGAGGCCACAACCATAGGGTGAGGTCTCAATGGAAATACAGCATGTATGTGTGTGTGAGAGAGTCTGTGTTTATGTTGTAACACGTGCATGGATTAATAACTTGCACACCTTATAAGCCCCTTTCACTCTCTTATCTGTGGATGTTTGTTCACAGGAGCTAGCGTTAGCATCGTCAGGTGAAATTCCAAGGATTGCATGCTCTATGATGGAACGGCAAAAACAGCTGCAGAAGGAATTTCAGCTCATGGCATTGTTCTCCTCAGACAGGCGTGCATTTCTTTACCTGCATGTTTAAGTGTGGCTCTTTACTCCACAGCGGATGTTTGGCCAGGGCACAACAGAGAAAATCAGAGGGCGTCTGTTGTTGCTGAATGTGATGAGCTTATTAGCTGTCACAGATTGATTTAAGAATGCACAGGTTGAGAATCTAAAAATAAATACATAAGAATAGGAGTGTTTTGTTTGACTTGTTATCCATATGTCAGTATTTTCTTTGTCAATTCAAAGTCTAATATGTTTTCTGAATTTAACTTATTGAATTAGCTTGAATTGCCAGCTGAGAAAATATTAGTGTGGGATTTAAACAGCTATTGCTGCAGCAACTGGCCAGCTGTGCTGATGTGTTAAAATGAACAGGGAATCAAGTGTTCTACAATTCTTATTCTGTTAAATCTTCACATTCATGAGTTGACTGCTAAACTGCCCTTCATGAATAGCTTTGAGGAGAAACTCAAAACAAAAATGTGTTGTTTTATCAGCAGTAGTATCCCCTCTGAATATAAACCTATAAGTTCAACATACACAAGTTATACTTTCTCGTTGACTATAATCTCACCATTGGGTTTAGTCTTTCAGAAAAGGGACACAAAACTTGGCTGTGCAATGCGGTGGAACAACATGTAATAGATGAGAATGAGTTGCTGTCAAGCGGCGGCATTCACTCGTCGACGCAAAAGACAGGTGACATAGTGAACTGCTCACTAGCTGGCCCGACTGGGTTAGCGCTAGTCAATCACAATAGTTCTCAGAGATTCTCTCTATTTTCTCTTTACTGTTCTGTTTACATCCCCCTGGCATTTGATTCACCATGTCTGTCCTTTAGGATCTGAGCAAGACTTTCGTTCTAAATCCTCCATCTTGCATATTTTAGCAATCATATATGGGGTGAAATCCCTCCAGAAATATTAGGTTCGGATACTGGGACTATGTCGACACTATGCCGTCTGATTGATTCACCATTGCACAACATTTCATTCAGTAAAAAGTTATTGAAGAAGGAAAATAAAGCTCTCTGGGCTAACAAGCTTGTTAATGGTCCGTTAGCAAACTCATTAGCTTGTTAGCTTAACTCGGTTGCTAATGGGACAGTGACTGCCACGCAGATTCATTTCACCTCCTCGAACAAATCTTCTGATCGCAAAATTTCTAATAGTCTAACTTTTTTCTAACTGAGAAAATAAAACTTGGTTTCCAGTGATATTGCTTGCAAGATGATTTACAGGATAGGAAAGAGAAAAAAAACACACAAAATTATATTAATTGTTTCCTGACTTTTCCAGGATTTCTTCTTTTTTTCTCCTTTTACCTCTGTATGCCTCCATAAATATTCAAATGCAGCAATATGAGAAGGGAAAACTGCTTAACTATAAGGAATCATAAGGCAAAAAGTTTCAACAAGCATTCTGAGAGAGACAGTAGGCTGAGGCAATGTGGGTACACAGTAATGATATATATCAGATCATCTTTGGATGGATTTTTCCATCAACCCCATCAATCACATTCCCTATACAGGCTTGGTGATTTGAATACAACAAGGACAAAATCTTCTCACTGGGGCAGTTTCAGCCACCAGGTGAGTGTGCACTTCCACAGACAAACACACACACCTGACTCAATACAATCTCTTCTCTGTTCACAGCACTGTTAATATAGGTGAATCCTGGGTGATTGTGTGGGTTTTTAACTGCTTTGCTCTTCTGTCTGAGACACACTCACACATTTACACACACACACACACACACACACACACACACACACTCACGGCGACCCTGGGGTCAGCGTGCGGTTGGCTGTAACAGTCTGGATAGAGAAAAAGTGTGTGAGAGAGGATGAACTGCTCTTACTCTCTGCCTGTAACACACATACACACACACACACACACACACAAATAGTAGTGGCTGGTCGACTGTTGTCTGTGGTCGCGGAGCGGTCAGTTGTGACAGACACATCGTATCCCCTCTGGCTGACCCTTGGCCACTAACACACACACATACATATATACACACACACATATATACACACAACTGCGCTCAATGGACCATTCCCTTCTCCCTTTATCCAACCCCTGTCCCTTTCTACAAACTTGCCACACCATTCACCACTGCGCTAATGGCACAGAACAGCTAAAAGGCCATCTAAGAAACACACAGCTCCACCTCTGCCAAAATGCATAACATTAAGCTGTCACCTCCAATTCATTAACATTTACATTTTATGCATTAGGCTGAAAGTCTCAGCTTCATGCTTTTATGTATAGTGAGTTGTTGTTTTAACATTTTCCTGTAAATTTGAAATTTCTTTTTAGGTATGAGTGGGCATGTTTTGTTTTGCTTTTGAAGGGTATTTTAACTGCATATCAGGTATTAAAAGAAAATTCACTCTGAAATACAACTATTAGCAACATTGCAGTTTGAGAGCCCATTTACTCTTCAGATTAACTTTTCAAACACATCTTGACATAATGAAACATTAAGCTATCTCTAGCACAGCTTTAAAATAAGTATAAAATAATATGTGGGAGATACTGGGTTTTGGTGTCTGTCCTTTAGGATCTGAGCAAGACTTTCTTTCTAAATCCTCCATCTTGCATATTTTAGCAATCATATATGGGGTGAAATCCCTCCAGAAATATTAGGTTCGGATACTGGCACTATGTCTACACTATGCCGTCTAATTTAAAACACTGTTTTTGTGTTGAAAAAAACAAGTGTTTCCAGGTCGTTCTGTGCCCGCAGTGAAACACCTCAACAACAGGAAAACAGCTAAATCTCTTCTTTATCCTATTTTCATCTGGCAAACAACACTTCTGTGCATCACAGCCATCATATGGTAAGAAGTGGGACAGACACAGCCTGGCTGACCAAATCACTATTTTATGATTGCGACATCATCTGACAAAATCAAAATAAATACAGCTTGATGACAGAGTGTGCTCAGCAATGTTGGCATTTAAACTGAGTGATCACAGAGAAAGTTAGAAGTGTTCTGATCTTTTAGATCAGAACTGATCACATCTTTTTGCAAATTATAAGCACAAAACAGTGTTGTTCTCTCTGACTTTTTCCAGAAATAAGAAGTGCATACAAAAATCTTATAGCACAATGAAAGGAACAAATTAATGATATTTATTTATTCATATATATTGCAAGGATATCTGTGGTTGAACCTTTCCTTCAAGCTGATGCATTCACAGCTCATAATGACCGAGCTAATGCAAAAAAGAGACAGAAGTTTAAGGATTGCAGCCATATTGCCCTGACAATCACCACCAAGACAAAACCTCCCTGCACATTTACTGTTCTTGTGATGTGAACATTTCTGACCTAAATCCTCCACTGCTGCCCAGTTTGAAGGGTTAACACCTGTAATCAATGTGTTGCTATTCAATTAGGGCAACTATTGTGCTGTGTCATTCAGAGAATGACTAATAAAGCTTAATTGAAGCGCAGAGATCCATAAAGTCAGGCAGGTGAAGAGGATGAGCTGCTTTATGGGTTTAAAAGAGGGGGTGGGGGTGGGCATTGTTCTCCCATGATAAAGTCCCACTCCAGTCTCTCTGTGTGTGCATATTTACTTACCTCTCTGTGGAGACCTGAAGGTATAATTTTTGGTGATGTATGTGTGTGTGTGTCTGTGTGTGTTTGCTTACTTCTAAGTGAGAGGCTGAAGAAGTGGGTGATGTGTAGGTCACTTGTTCATTATGACAGCTCATGTGTGTGTCTGTTGCTGTGTGTGCTTAGACTTAATGGAGAGTAAATACAAAGATCCTAACCATTAACTGTGCCATAATGTTTGGGCATGGAGACACTAGGAAACATTATCTATGGCCAGTTCCTCTCTTTGACTGAAGGAATTTGGTCCTGTACATGTATGTTCTTTTGTTCTTTTCTTTTAATCCATCACAGCTGAAACAAGAGGTCACATGGGATCATATTAGAGGAAGAGGTTGCACTTTAATTAACCATAATCCATCACTGATGGAGGGAGTTGTAGGAATTCTGTCAAAATCAAATTTAAAAAGTTACAACAAAAAGTTTGCATGGTTTTTGTAATATTATACTGTATTTTTTGTTTGTGGATTATTTTACCCCCTGCAAAGGCAATGTTATGCAACAATAATGCTGAAAGTTACAGAAATCAGGAGAGCCATATAAGTTAGATTTAAATCTTATTAAATTATCTTTTGACTGTAGAATATGTCCATTCAGAAACCCTCGTCAACAAGTTAGGAAAGGATGTAAGAAAGCTTTCTAACTTAGAATATGATTCAAAACAAATAATTCTCCAATTGCAATGCAACTGGTGATGAATTATGCTTGTCTGCGCCACAGCTTGATTAGCAAACGTGTCTTGGGGAATAAAATATAAACAGTGCTTCCTCGAACAACCCCTGACACAAAAGAAGTGATTCATTTGGAGTGATTTCTCATGGAAAAATAGAGAAACAGGGGAATAAGCATGAACAGCAAGAGTAACCATGGCTGAAGTAATTTAAGAGCCCAACTACAGAAACAGAAAGTCAAAGGTCAACAGGATCAAACATTTGCTCTCAAACACATGCAAATACTAAGTGTTATCACATTCAAATTGAGGCCCTTTTATAATCACACTTAATAAAAGTCCCAGAAAATACATACAGTATTTATACACTTACACAGACATTGGAGAAGTTACTCTTAAATATTCAATAACACTACATCAGAGTCTAATGCCATCAAGGGTTCATCCTTTTCTCTGTTTTGGAGCCAGCTTCTTAGCGACCAAAGAATCACTTCAGTCTGCCCTCAGCACCTTTTGAAACAACACACAAGAGACATTTGAAAGAAGTGACAATTTTATGTTTTCAAAATAAATGAAAGTGTAAAAATTACTATAAATAATTATTGGTATTTCTGAAGCAACAATAAGTCAGTTAAACAATCAACTTACACGTTGACAATGCCTCTCTGGACTGGATCCCCAGATTTGGAGATGTTACATGATACTTTACTATAATATATAATTTTCTCCATATTTCTGCTTTCTGGTCTGGCAGCAGCTGATCGCAGCATTAGAAGCAGCCCCTGTAACCTAAAGATCACCAGTTTGATCCCTGTAATGTCAGTGTCCAAACAACAGCCATACTGTATGCCTTGCTGAACTGTCTTTGATCATCTTACTGAATCCTCACCTGCTCACTCTGGATAAGACCGTCAGCTAAATGCCTGAGATGAGAAATGTTACGTTCCTCACTGAAACTAATGCAGTCATTTTACAGTCTTAGCTGACATGAGGAATGGAGAAAGGAGGTTGGCCAGCGAGTTTTCTGACAGAAGTTTGGACAGAAGGAGAGTTGAGATGTGAGTTCATTTTATCTGGATGGAGTCCCTTCTGCATTGAATCATTTAGTCAGCCAGACGGTCAGTCAGTCAGCCAGTTGGTGAGGCAGCCATTGAGTTCACAGTTTGTCTCTCAGTTGATTAGCCAGTCTAGCCGCCAAGATTCAGTCGTTCAGCCAACCAGACAATGAGTAGGGGAGACGACCAGTTAGCCATTGGACCAGTTGGCCAGGCAGCTAGCCAGGCAGCTGGTAAATCAGCTTGTCTACCAAATGGCCAATGAGTTAGTTAGCTATCTTGCTCTAACTGGCTGTCAGAACTAGGTAGCTAACCAATGGAGCTGACTGACAGTTAAAATCAGTCAGCTGATGAGTTTCCGAGTAAGTCGACCAGTTTGTTGGCGAGCCAGACATCCAAAGCTAGTCAGCCTGTTTATTAGTTATCAAATACATTCAACAGTTGGCCATCCAGCTAGTCAGTAAGTTAGTCAATCAGTCAGCTAGTTAATGAGTTGGTGAGTCAGTCACCAGTCAGCCATCCATGCAGCTGGCCGCTTAGTCCATCTGGTGGGTTCCAAAACAGCCAAATAGGCCTTTTGTATATTTTCAGACCTGTACAGGCAGATGTGTGTGCCTGTGTGTGTGTGCTAAAGAGACAGAAAGAGAGGAAGCAAAAAGTACATTTAATGTATATAGTACAGTACAGTATGTGCATGTGTGTATCTGTGGGTACTTCGTTGTGGACCACCCATAGGCCTAAAGCGTCTCTGGGTGAGGCCTGGACCTGGATTAATTATGGTCCCTGTATGAGGTGGTTTTGCGGCAGGTTGGGGGGGGGGGATAGGGTTGTTACACCTGTGAACTCCGTCACTGCAAACCTCAAGCCAGCTCCCTGACATGGGGCGGTAGGTATGTTGGCCAGGGTGAAAATGACTCCCAGCTTTCCCCCCTTCAGGCCCGAGGGGGAAATCTCACACATATGGTTCATATACTCATTTGTCCAGAAGTGAAGAAACATCAAGAAAGAAATCCAGATATGTTTTAAGGAATGAGAAAATCCGAGCTTTCCAGCTGGATAGGGAAGTGAGTGCAATTTTCTGAGAAATGCAGGCAGAGTCCCCTGTTGCGGAGATATATAGGAGCTGCCCTTTACTGGGACCCCAGCAGATATAAATGGCGCTTCAATCTCGTCTCCCCGGCAGCGGGTCTTCGGGCGTTACCGAGGGTTTGAGGCGTTTTACCTCGTGCTGATGCCGATAAATCTGTCGCCTGGTGGAATCTGTCTCCGGGCCCCCAGTTGAAGGGAACAAATTGTGGCTTTGGGTTGGACTGGGGGGGGGGGGCAGAAAGAAGAGAAAAGGACGGAGGGAACAAGAGAAAGAGAGTGAAAGAGAGAGAGAGGGAGAGAGAAGTGACCTGTCAGCCCAGCCTATTCATCATCTGGACAAAATGGTCGCCTTCGTCCTTTTCCGCTGACCAGCCAAAACATCCTGTGGTAAGCAAGTTTTAAGGTGTCGTGTAAGTGTGTGTCTTACGGTTTCTTTTTCTCTTGTTTGTTACCTTTCTTTGACCTCATCAATATTACTAACATTTCTCTGTTTTCCTGTTCTTGAATGATAAAAGAATACAGAATCTCCATGCTTCCTTTGTTTTCTTCTCGCACAGTGCGGATAGGTCGGCTGTTGCATCTTCTCTCATGGCATCAGTATTTAAGAACACACTGGTTGGAAATAAGATGAGGTCATTGAAGGTTGGCACTAAGACAGAGTCAGAAAAGTCGTGTGTGGTATTTATAGAATGCGGTGAGACTGCTTCTCTGGTCGTTCTTAATTATTATTTTTTTATATACGGCAGCGGGCCCCATCATCTGACGTCGTACAGTTGTGTGTAGCTATTACAAGTTGGCATGCTGTGGACCACATTAATGAGGACCTCCAGTTGGAGCGGTCAGGTAGAGTCGGGCCTGTGGCGGCCAGGAAGCTGACAGCTTCGTCCTCTGGAGAAAATGGTGAGCCAGTTTGGGTTTGGCAAGACTGTGTGTGTGTGTGTGTGTGTGAATTGTTCACACTATATGTTCTAATATAGAAACACAGAGCACATACAAATGAATGTACATAAATGCAAACCTGGATGCAATTTCACAAGTCAATGCAAATATGAAGCCACAGACATTAGCAGTCACCCGCTCTCACACACAGGCGCAACACAGATGAAGAGACAAATGCGAAAAACCAGGCCCATTCTCTGACATACACAAACAAATCCAAGGGAACTGAATTAAACACCAAAATTTCAAACCCTTTACAGTTAAGCTTGTCAAAGGTCTCATCATGCCTAAAATTAATTGGGTTGAACGACGTGTCATCAGACCACGTCTTAAGTCAAAAGTGTTTATACCTGTTTCGAATGGCAACAGTTGAAGGCAGGATGAAAAGCTTGCTGTCATAGAGCGGGGCAAGGCACAATGAACTGTACAAATGGGGATAAGGGGTTAGACAGTCTCTCAGATGATCTCTCCTCAAAGGCACCTATGGTGTTACACTCTGTACACATGAAAGGTGACAGAAGCAGTTGTGTGAAGAATGAAAAAAGAGACCTTGAGAGAGAAGTTAAAATCCTCCCTACTTTCTTGCTGCTACACATTTTAGAAACAAACTTTTACTTATGCTGTTGTATTTTCTGTAGTCTGTACTTTTTCTACTGTCTGTCCTGCACTGTTCAAAATGTACGGTATAAGCGTCTGAAATGCAGAAGCTTTACAAATACAGGATGTCTGCATAAGCCTAAAGCAACCATCTGAAGCGCATACACTTCCAAACAATATGCCATTTATCTCCACATTCATGTACAGTGTGTGATGACTGATGGGCCTCAGTGATGGCCTGTCAATAGGCAGTATGGGCAGGAAATAAAGAGACCCCCCCTTTCCCCAATAGGCAGCAACATAAAGAGAGGTGGGGTGGTGGTGAAGGTGGGGTGAGCAGATAGATCATAGTAACAGCCAATAATAAATGGATCATGCTTCTATGTTTTTAAAGCCAGTGGCAGCTGTATTGAATGGGAAACCTTGTGTGGGGGAGAAAATAGAGGTTTATTGATCAGAGACAGCATGTCGGGTGGAGTGGTTGGGGGGTTTGAGGCCCGTCGACCTCCAGGAAAATGATGTTCTCTCTGAGTTTTCTATTTCATAGACAACCAAACCCCCACCCCTCCACACACACTTCAAGTCACTCATCCCCCTGTACCGTTTGCTCCCAACACACACTCACACACAAACACACACACACACAGACACTGCTTTTTCAAATAGATGGGTGGATAATGAGGAGGCCTTTAGGCTGCGGCCACGAAGAGACGCGGCAGCGCTCGTTTCAGATGTTTGTTTGTGTTAAAGGTGAGGTCAAATGGGAATATTTTTGCACCCAACTTTGTTATTTTTCTTGTGGTCATTCAAAGTCCTGCAGAGTGCGGCAGTAAGTGAAAACTTCCACAGTAAAAAAGAGAATTGTTATCTGGCTTCAGAAAGGTCTCCCTCCACCATTGCTCACTGTGCAGAAAACCACCTTCTGCTTTGGAAGTTTATCAACTTTTCAGGAAGTGAATACTCATACAATCAGCTCACCATAATAAATGCTAACTGCACAGTCACTTGCATACCTGGCTAATCAACGTGTTTTCAGTCAGTGTGGCTAATCATTAACTCAGTTAAATTAATTCAGTGAAAATCTGATCCTAATTCATCTTGTAAAGATACTTGGCTTATTTAACTGTGGTATCATGGGCACGTGTGTGTTTTCTCTTCTGTTTTCACTTTGACTTTCACATAAATATCATGTAAATATCATGGCTAATCCATCATGGCTGATCCATTGAGTCCTTAATACTGTTTCACTCATAGTAAATAGACTCCCACTTTATGTTTTTACTGTCCAAATTTTGCTCATCATTTAGTCAAGTGTACTGTAACTGGTGCAGACAAACTACATTCAAGTAAAACACTTTCTCTCCTACATGATTTGATTAAATAAATGTTAGGCGCCACTCTCCCTCCATAAAACATTTGACACAGTAATGGTGTGGTGGCGATTTGATTTGCAGAAATGTACGTATTTATTTTCTCAGTTGCCCTTGCCAAGCTCAAATTCCGAAAAGGATTTTCTCTCATTTGTCTCTCCTTTCTTTTCCTGGTATTATTTTTCGTTCTTTTTTCTTTCTCTCGCTCGCTCCAAAACCCCAGTCGCATGCAGACTGGGTCGCTGACCAATTTAAACAGCGAGGTTTTCGGCAGCTAAACGTCGGCTAGCAGGAGAGCTGTGGTCTCTGCAGTACTTTGTCTGTGGCCACACAATTAAGGATTTAGGTGTGGCGATAGGAAGAATGTGGAAATCGGATCCTGGCAGCCCACACCCTACTAACTCTCTGTTTCTTCCTTTCCCTTTTTCTTTTACTCCACTACCTCCCTCCTGTCCTTTCTTGTCTGTAAGTCTTCTCTCTCTTGCTTTTTCCTCTCCCTCTCTTTGCCCCATCCCTTTCTGTCTGTCACTCCCTCCTTCCTCTCCTCACCCTCCTGTCTCTCTCTTATTCCCCTTTTCTTCCCAAATGTTTTTACCTCTCCCTATCTAACCTCTCCTCATCTCCCTATATTCCCTCTCTTGTTTCAGCGGGTCTTTCTCTTTCTTTCCTCCATCACAATCCCCCAATTTTACTCTTTCACCCTCTTCCTGCTGCAGCTGCACATTGAACCCACGACTCCACTCATCTCTCTGGAACGAGCCATTAGGTTTTCCTCTTTTCTTCCGCTTCCTCTCCCCACAGAGACTGAACCGGGAGAGAGAGAGAGAGAGAAAAAGAGGAAGGTAGATGTAATGGGATAGAGAAAAGGGATGTGGGAAGTAAAGGTAGAGTGCGAACATTTTAGATTGAGGAAAGGACGTAGAGGTAGAGAAAGCACTGCAGACAATGACAAACTTAGTGAGGGATTTTATCCTGCATCTGGACTTATCAAGTTTATTAAAAAGTAGTTGAATAATCTCACTGCACTTGCAGGTGACTGGTTTCAATAAATGTCCAATAATTTTCCTGGGCTGATTGATTGCAGATTGTTTCAATGCATTTTCTCAGAAATTAAAGTCAGGGCATTTGAAGACAGGTTTCTTCTTTCAAAGTTTAATTTCTTATATCCTGAAGTCAGGCTGCCAAGTCTGGCTGCAACATAAAATCGCTTGCCAAACTAGTCATTCCTGTGCCATGTGAATGGAAAGAGTTCATATTTATATATTTTATTTGTGTAAAAGTCTTTCTCTCTGATTGTCTGTACCCTATCTTACAAACACACACACACACACACACACACACACACACACACACACACACACACACACACACACACAGACATACTAAATGCCATCTGTAACCTGTGCAACAGCAATGGGAACCTATCCATCAAACAGAACCTCATTGGGGCCTTCCTGTTACAGGATTTTTTTTTTCCCACATTGTGTTCACCACAGAGTCACCCTGTGTTTAAGCAGATGTAGGTTGCTTATTTAAACTTATGAGAGTTCGGAAAGGAAAAATTTGATGCTAAGATTGCACACAAAAACATATGCATACTCATATATACATAAGAAAAAACAATGTATAACAACCCAGACACTAATGTACATGCTGGTATATTAACAGAAATGTATAAACACAGGTACGAACTAACAGATGCACACATGCACAATGATACTCACAGTGACATGGATTGGACAAATAAATTAAGAAAAAGAAAACAACATGGTGTCTTGGAGGAATGGACCACCATCTTTCATTCACCATATTCCCTCATGTGGTGTTTTGATGATGATGGTGGTGGAGAGCTGTATCTAGATCTTGGTCCAAAATCTCCCATAGGTGATCGGTTGGTGATCTGGCGATTGTGAAAGCCACATGATATGATTCACGTTATTTTCATACTCACCAAACCATTCAGTGACCCCTCGTGCCCTGTATTACAGCATATGCATTCATTATGTTTCTCCACTCATTCATACACAAATATAACATATAATAATATAGAGAGAGCGCCAAACATACATGCATATTTTAAATACTGTACTTGTGTAAATGTCTTTCTCTGTTCACACTGCCACATACGTACACACACACACACACACACACACACACACACACACACACACACACACACACACACACACACACACACACAGACGTTGTAACTTGAAGGCTCAAAGGGACTTGAACTGTACCTCCCAAATTCATCACTTGCTGACAAAATGCTGCCTGGAAGAAGCATTTCAAAAAAGAAAATTCCAGCGTGGACCAAACAAACTGCTTCAGCTATGACTTATCAAACCAACAACAAGACCATTCTGCCTTTTGACTCATAAACTTTCCCCATTATCCCCCAGACTGTCACCAACTTATGATCCATGCTCCATAAAACCCCTTCATTCATCGCCTCCAATTAAATCAATTATCATTCCTGGGATCGGATCCCGACAAATCACAGCGGTCGATGGGCAGGTAGGCTCGGGCCAGTGAGGGCATTCGGACAGGCAAAATGAGACAGCGGACAGATAGAGTCATCCTTCATGCTAAGTGGGATTGTCCTGACGCAGGCTGAGATAGACCCCGAGGTGTAATGGACCTCTTTGCCTTGACTTCCTCTGGCCTCAGCGACAGTGTAAGGTGGAAAGCAGACCTGGGTCAAACAGCGGCTGAATAGTTTTGATCCAAAGTGAACTGGCTGCCATTTTAAAAATTACAAAATGATTGATGGCACAAATCTTATAATGTGCATTCATTTTTAAAGCTGCAGTATTAACATCTGATATTAGATAGCAAAGTAAACAGGACATATTCATAACACTCTTTGTCTGTTTAAGTGTCCCTCCGCCATCCTCCTGGTACAGGCATTTCAATGATGTTGGAAATGTTTTGTAAACTATTTGTCGTGACAACTGAGGTGATGCCAGCAGTATTGGAGCAGGGAAGTCATTGCAGCAACAATGAATAAATAACAAAAAAGGAATGTTTCACGTGAGCTGGAAGAAAACATGTCCAGCAGATAAAACTGTGGCTTTTGGTGAAAAAAAAAGGTATTACAGATGTATTCAATATTTTGTATAGGAGACTTCCAGCGCAACAAAGTATCGCTTCTAACTTTAATTATAAAGTTAATTATAGACAGGTGCATCAGATCATAAACTCTGACTGTGAAAGAACCAAACAATCCTGCACACTGTCTATCACTTGTATAACTTTATTAATGACGTTTTCATAGCTTCATCAGGTAAAATTCTTACATTTTTATTAGTATTAAAAGTAATTTTCAAAGAAAAATAACAAAATAAGATATTAATATATTAAGGTTTTCAACAAACATTCAGTGATAGACGCATATTTGTAAAAGGTGTGGATGATTTCAAATTATGATACACCCACAATATGTACTGTATAGTTAAGGTATGGTTAAGGTAACTGAAAGACTTGTGTTTGTGGTTAAATACTGAAAAAGTCAACGCTGATGGTCTTTCCATTCCTGTCATCAACTGTACACCCGGCCAGTCACACATTCTGCCAACCCCCTCCATACATCTTTTTTTTACTGCAGTACAAAAAAGTCAAAGTATATTTCTTGCATTGTAACAAAATGTTGCTATTTCAAAACTCTCTTTCCTGCCAACTGTTCTGGAAAATGTTGTCTATACTAATCTGATAAATTATATGAGTTGCAATAAAGTATTTATAAAAGTCTAATCTGGTTTAAGGTCATGGCATATCAGACAGTTTTACTTTGAGTATCAAAACTGCTGAAGATGGTCATTGTCCCATCATAGTGTTAGACATATGTTCTACATTTGACACTGTAGAGCATAATATATGAATTAATTGGTTCCATAATTTCACTGGAAGAATCATCTTGGCCCCTGAGTTGTTTAAATCCTGTTGTGCAAACATGAATTTTAGTTTTATTATTTTTTTTATTATTACGTGTGTTTTCATTACCTAAGCACTTTTTAATTTTTATTATACCAAAGGGAAATAGTATTCACTGCAGGCAACTTTGTGCTTCTGTTGTGATACACATGCTAATGTTTCAGCACTGTAACTAACCATTTAGACGGTCACATCCACCACCTTGATTAGAACCATGACAACACTTTCAGGGAGAAGAAAGAAAGCCCACTATTGTTTATACAGTCCATTGCACAAGACCTCAGGACCTAAATAATAACAGACAAGATAGCCCCTAAGTAATCTTCAGAACAGCATCTGGCTTACTGTCATGTATGACAACAACTGGTGGATGGGATGGCAAATGGCTTTACAGTGGATGTTCAAGTTGAGTTCTTGCATCTGCATCAACTTTACATTTCCATCCAAAACAAAGGACAAGAGATGCTTGCTTCATATACTTTGCTGATATTTTGGTTAAATTGATTGAATGGTGGCAAATTTCCATCTCTCTTATTTTTGAATTCACCTTTTTAGCAGTTTGATATGGGACCAAATGGTTCACATGCAAAAAGTCATCAGATTTTCCACTTCCTAATGTAAGAAATAAATGAAATTGAATTGAAAGCTTTTGCTCACACTGATTACGCCATGGGACTCTAAAACAGTCAAATGTACCATATTGGAAATTGCAACTTTCTGTGGATTTATAGTTTTTATCCAATAACAATTTGTTCCAGAAATATCCAGAGGGAATGGTGGGAGGACAAAGAAGGCAGACCTTGGTCTTAAAATGCTTTCATGGGAAGAAGGGACAGGGGAACAGACAGACAGAGAGACAGAAAGAGACAGGGAGATGAGAACACATGGGGTAAAAGGGATTTCCTGAGGCGATGGTATCAATACGTTTAACATGTCCTCTCTGTTTTACTATCGCACCACTGGGTTCCCACCCTCCTTCCCCACATAAAACACATCATCGAGTCCTTCCTTTCCACGGCAGCTTGCAAAGATGTTGACGGATGTTGGTTCCGACTCAAGGATGGGGATGGTTGCCAAAAGCTAAGTCTTATCTTCTCCTTAACCTGCGTCATGTTTGAGAAAAAAGAGAGGAGAAAAGAAACACTACAATGACCCCGGAGCTACAACATGTAAGACATGTAAGGTGAATGACTTAAAAAGAGCAATCAGAGAAAGATTTCAGTGCGTTGCCCTAACAAGGTTTTGACTTATGCTGAAAAACATTGAAAGAGATTGTTACCAAAGTCTTTTCTGTATCTTAAACTGTCTGATAACTTGGTCTATTGATTATCGTTTGTGCTATACTATGAATATACTATTAAGAACTGAGAAGACTAGTAATCTCAGTTATTACTCTGGTATTACTGGTGGTCAGTAGATATTCATAATTGTATTGCATTGTAATGGAAAACAGAGACAGTTTACGTCTTGTTGGCCTTCTGTCAAACCGTGGCAGTTTCCAAGAGGCACACATACATCTTTGCAGGTGCTGCATAGTAATTATCTGCACCAAACAGTGAAAAAATACCTGCACGCTGCTTGGTTGTTCCTTATTCTTCTTTTTATTCTACAGACATGTTTTGACGAGAGATGGTTTTTTCAGGTGGCCCTAACTCTAACTTTTTAGTGGTATGAAGGATGGACATAACGTGGGGTGTCTAACATGTGACCTCTTATTTTCTGGATGCCTACAACCAGGGTTCGAAATACGGGGGAGCTACGGGGAGCTGGACTACCCTTGCAGGAGACAAGAGCTCCCCAGAAAGCCTCATTTGAGAAATTTAGGGGGAACTCTAAATATATCCTCATTTTTGGTGACACTGTTTTTTTTCTGTATACATTTTATTTTCCTGTAGGCCTATATTTAGAAAATAAATAATAGCCTACTGCATGTTGGTGTATTTGCATTGCAACGTTACCTCTGGAATGTTTTAGTGTGCAGCAAGCATTGGGTGTTGTGTTTAGAGTAGCTGTTGGAAAAGTTATTTTGCTATGTTTTCTGTAAGACCAACATTTGAGGCTCTGGGCATGTTCATAATTGTCATGGGATGCAACCTAAGTCTGGTCTGTTTAACAAAGTAATGCCAAGCATTGCCTGTCCACTGTGCGTTGGCATTTTTATTGTTTCTCTGCGGAGAGCGATTAAAATGTTTTTTTTCCTTTCTCTTTGTTGTCCCAGGCTAAATATTCTGTGTTTGAATTGAAAGTTTATTGATAGTATATTTTTGCACGTAGGCAGACACATTCATGCCCGTGCATGTGTACAGTACCCTCCCACCCCCATGCCCTTGAAAGCCATGGTGTAATCTGAACACTGCCTACAACCATGTATTTAATTAAAACAGTCCTTCATCTTTTTTTAGGCTGTAATACTGTAGATGAACGTTTTAATGTCACATCATAATTCTTATATATCCTTTTGCTAGTACAACAATGAAAAAAACATGTTGCTATGCTGCACTTAATTATTCTATCAAACAAGCGGTTTATCACAGAGAAATACATTTTTTTTAAATGAACAAAATGCAAATTTAATAAATGAATCTTCCAAATATCAAAAGCATTTCCCTTCGCCACCACAAACACCTGTTTCAATACCATGTTAATACTTTTCCAGGGTAAAACTCTCTTTTACAGTACACTATGCCCTCTCTCAGACATGTTAACGACTAGGATTTTCATGGATTTTTTTTTCTTCAGTCAAAATATTGTAAAAACGATTAACTGTATTGATTTGTAATTATTTTCCGCCCATTGGTTGTAACGAGTTTCTGTTGAGGAGGGGTGGAAGAGAAGAAAACAGAAAGTGCCAGAAACAGGGGAAGAGAGAAAGATAGAAAGACAGAGTGACAGAAAGAGAAGAGAAAACAGAAACTGAAAATGAGAGAGAGAGAGAAAGAAAAGGGAGGGAGAGTGAGGTTGAGGCCTGTGGTGGATTGTGGGCTTGGGCTGCTGCTGCCTCAGCATAGTCAGCCGACCGGTCTAGCCTGAGGTGATATGTTTTCCTCAGGAAATATCTGTGGAGGCTAGTGGGTCTAGTACTGGGAGCCCTGCCGGCTGTGAGCAGCCAGGGAGTGTTGGGGGGGGGGCAGGGCTGAGGGCTTAGAGCAGCCCCAGGAAAAGACTCCCTTCCTGGGGTAGAGACGGGAGTGAGGCAGGCTGAAACACAGAGCTCCAACATGACGGGGCTTTGGCAACGTTTTCATGCAAGGTGTATATGCCGTAGGTGCTGAGTGGTGTAAATAAATTAGACAAAAGGAGCACTTAAGTTCTTTTGAACATATTTTCCTGGTTAAAGTTTTGGCCAGCGGGGCATTGCCTTTTTTAAAATAATGTTCTGTGATTTACCACAAAACCACAATGTTAGACATGAAGACATTGATTTTTTTTTCAGATTAAGTACATGCATCTGCAATAAAGTATGTTTTTCCGGAAAGAAATAAAAAGGGTACAGATTTTTTACTGACGTTCATACATTCTGACATTGAACAAGTGTGTTTAAACATGTACAGGGGTCATAAAGCTCACTCAACACATCAATGGTCAAATAAACTTTCAAAAAATGATGCAGTGATTTTTTATGAAATGCAAGTTATTTACATATTTTGAGCATTCTGTCAAATACTGGGTACTGTAGTTATATGCAGCTTGATCCTGAGCAAAGAAGAATGTTTTCAACACAGAAAAGAACAGTGCTTGCTATGTTTGGCTAATTCCCAATCAAAAGAAATAAACCTTAAACCTTTCAGATGCGAGGATGTGAAGGTTGCCATCTCCACGCCTGCTTAAATGAAGTGTTTATGATGCCACATGACTAGCAATCTGCATTTTTAAGTGCGGCTTTTCAGTCTTTGAAATGCTTCATTCCAAAATTAATTTTTCACCGCTGGAAAAAGTTTCTCCTCTTACAAAATCAATAATAACAGGTAACTGAAACTCTTGGTTGACAAGATGAGAATCCCATTACATAGTGGATTTAGATTCGGAGACACCGAACAATAAATGTCTGACAATGATTTGTTTTCATTTCAAATGATGTGAAACACACTGCTCCCGGTGTAATTAAAAAGATTTATTTTAATCTGATGAGTCTGAGTGTCTAGACACCAGTATCTTGTACTGTTCTTGCCATGATGTCAGTGTTTTCCAGGAAGTGTTTGAATGGTTTATTAACTACTTCCCCCATGAAATACAGGCCTAATAATTAATGAGTGGATACAGAGAAGAAAAGCTCCAGACTGGGGAAGAAAACTCATGTTCATCTCAGAGTCTACAAAAGCCCCCTACAGCAAGGTATGTTTATGTAGATACAGGTGTGTGTGGACGACAGTGTGTATGTTTGTTTATGTTTGGAAATGGTGTGCATTTATGTGTGTTTTACTGTGAGTGTATTGGGAACACATGGGGCTCATGTCAGTTAAAAATCTGCGTGAATATGTGAAATGAGCATGTGTGTGTTTGTGTGAGCGTGTGTCCTGTAATTCCTCCCCTGTGCAAATTCTAGCAGAAGACTTCCAGGATCCCCCATTTGTTGATCACAGAGGGATAGGCTAGGAGATTATTCCTGGATTTCCATGTTTCAAACTTCATCAAACAGCCAGCTCAGAGGAGCGAAACAGGATGCATATGGAAACTAGCTCGCACATAGACACATTCACACAGTCACAACCACACACAAGCATACATATGTAGAAATATCCACAAATGGGGGCGTACAGTACACATTGTTAAGGAAGTGTTTTGAATTCTGGGATATAATCATAATTTTCTCAGAGTACAAGAACCATATGAGGACTTGTACATATCCACAGAGTTGCTCTTGAAAGAAAGCAGGTGACAAGTTCTTTGTTGAGAGGAACTTCAATATCATAGCCAGGAATCTGTCTGTTGCAAAAAGTTAACGATGAAATTTCAGAAAATAATTTTCTTGCAGCAGTTGACAGTGTCTTGGAGAGGATGTTGGTCAGCTGTGTGCTTCGATTTGACAGACGTAAGACATAGACACGCAGTTTGAAAACACTGTATTTTAGAGACACTGAAACTTTAGGTAAAGATATTTGTGTTCTTAAAGGTGCTTTAACATCAGCGAGTCACGCTATTCCACTGATGAAGAAATGCATCAATGCTCCAACAAAGGCAAGGAAGACTGCTAGCAAGCAAATATGGATGTAAAAGTTGTAGGCTTCAAATTATTTCAATCATCAGCTCTGCTAATGTTTTATGAGGATGGAAATGCATTCAAAATATTTATTAGGCCTCAAGGATGCACACAATGCATTTTGGTGAGAAACAGTGAATGTAAGCGTAACTTTGTTTACAAAAAAGAAGAAAAGGTACTGATGCATAGTGCACTAAAGGAGGTCTAAAGGAGGTGTTCTGCTCAGTAAAACTAGGAAAGGTAATTTACCTTTGATATGTTTGGAAGCTGAATAGCATAAATATAGCCTGCATCACGGCTTTACTTTAATGGTTGCCTAAAATATTTTGTATCATGTCCTGCATTTATGGAGAGGAGTGTCAGTGTGCATATGTTGTGGCAGGACAGTTTGGGTAGGATTTAGACAGCATGAACGAAATAGTGCATGAAGGGGTGTGGTGCACCTGAGAAATATCACCAAAATACTGTTTATTTGTTTATGCTGCTCCACATTGGGAGTTGGTTACAGTGCATTTTTAACAGCTGGTATAGTCAGAGCACAATGGGGTAAAATTAACAATTAACAACTTTCAACCCCTAAAAAAATCACTTTGAACATGTTCACCCTCCTAAGTAAAACTGGACAGTAACATCATCTTTATAACATTATGCAGTAACAGTAATTATTACACTAACAATACTTCTGCAGTGGGATAAAGGCTACCAGTTGTCGTGACCTAGGACTCATTTGTTTACAGTAATTATATGAAGGACTCATATCTCCGTATCCTCACTGGTTGCCATGCATTTCCTGGTTTCTAGGTGTTGCTATTGAGGAAAACAAGCAAAGTTTTCCTGGTTGACGGGTGTTTGTTTACTGTAAGACGGGTTTTGAAGCCAAAGCAGGTGAATGACTCAATGGTTGGAGAATCTTCTTGCGCTGCTCGAACAATGCAACCAGCCAGTAAATAGGAAACCACCAGGAACATGGAGAGAGGAAGTGTTGCTGTGTATGAAAATGTGGAGGTAGTGTATAAGTGTATTTATGTCTTTGTGCATGGGTGCAAGTCAGCATAATTTATGTCTTTTTCTTGGTGTCTGTGTGCAGATCAGTTTGGATACAAATGCGTGACTGTATGCATTAAATTGAATTTTGTGTGTGCATTTGTAACTGCCAGCAATCATGCACAAAAATGTAGATCAGTTATTGTGTGCTTGTAAATGATTTATTTAGACATCTTCTTGTGTCTCTTTTGTCTTTGAGTGAGTGTGCATGCCTAAGTGTGTACTAACAAATAGGAAACAAATTGCACCTTCATTATTTGTTTGTGCATGTGTCTGTATGTCTTGCTGGTCCAATACCTCCTGGCTATCTCAGGAAGAGATAGAAAGTCCAGGTCCAGTCTTGATCGATGTGCTCCTGTGTTCAGAGGAAGCAACAAGTGTGTGAATGTGTGTTCGTGTGTGTGTGTGTGTGTGTGTGTGTGTGTGTGTGTGTGTGTGTGTATGTGTGAGTGTGCGGGGTGTGTGGAGGGAAAGGGGGGCAGTTATTTTGGAACTGTCCACACGGAAATGGGACCGAACCCAAGGAGGATGCAGATAGGGTTGTCAACTCACATACAGACACACACACACAGATACTCACACACACACACACACACACACTTTACCACCACATACACCAAAAAGAATTTATGAAACTACATTGAGGACGGGTTGTTTTGTAACTCTGAAAACAATGACCACGCACACACGCGATCACACAAACGCACATATTCGTCTGAAATTAAATAACTGGGCTGCAGGCCAACAATCAAGTGATAATGAAAGATCAAGGAAATGTTTCAGGTAACAGTGAAGTACAAATACCCTCCACCACCCACACACACACACACACATTTACTCTGACACTGTATCTCTCTCATAGCTCATTCACACACAAACCCCATGTTTAATGCAGTATAATGATGTAGTATTCAAGTTTTACCTGTTCGTACTAGACTGCTGCCACCGGTTAATCCTTGGTTGTTCCCGTTCGAACTAAACCTGTTACAATAGTTCACTGGTTCCTAAACTTTATTTGTTGGTCTCTCCTTTCGTGGACAAAGACATTTTTTTCATCACCATAAAATTATACTAGATAATTATACTAGATAATATATATATTTCTTATATTAATATATTCCCTTGCTCACCCAGCCTCATCTGCTACTCCAGGTCACTCCGCTGCTGACAACACCCTGATCGCCATTATGCAGTCTCTGGCTAATTCCAAGCTATCGACGCATGCCTTCAGTCCCTGGAAAATGCTTCAGCCTCTGCCTCATCATCAGCAACCCACGGCCACCACTCAGGCCTCCATGATGCAGCCTGCCTCCGTGTTCAACCAGCCCCTGTTGACCTTATTCACTTAGTTCTTGGCCACCCACTATCTTAACCATAAAAAAAAACACCCACATTTTCTTGCTTTTATCAGATATACCTTTTCCATGTGATTAATTTTCATATTATGTATTTTATCTAGAAAACTGCTTCTGCCCAATAAGGTAGGGAACAATATTTTATTTTGGGGGGATATTCCTATACAGTATGAGGTCTATATTCCTTCAACGTTTCCTATTGTCAATAGCCAATGACAGCCAATATACCAGGGTTAATACCAAACTTATCCTTTATATCATGTAGAAATTGAATATTAAACACTTGTTCACTCCTTCCTATCATAGATGGCCAGTGTCCAACCTGCATTAAACCCAGGTCAGGAAGCTGGGTAATGTGTGTTGTGCAGTTCAGACTAACTGTAAACTTTATCCAACGTCACAATGTCAGTCTGAAAGGGTTAACACACACACACACACACACACACACACACACACACACACACACACACACACACATAGTACATGCTCAGACAGGATCTGCGTAGTTTCTGAATTTGTCCAACTGACAAAACACATAAAGTTGATATTTTAAAAACTGAAATTCTGCTGCTGTTGGTGAGTCAGAACTAAAAGATAAGAGGTTTAAAAAAGGGGGAAACGCCATGGTTTTGTGTTAGACGCTCCATTAAACAGGAAAGATACAAATATCTTCCAGTATCATTTTCTATGTAGGTGGCTGGTATTCTTAGTTCATTCATGTGTTCTTTTTTTACTTGCCTTGAGAGAGGGGGTCATAAATCTCTACAAGAAAAGTAAAACTGGAGGAGTTTTTCCTCCAAAAATACTCTCGGTTTCTCTTGTCAGGGGTGAGAGGGCTTCACGTGTGGTCTCACCTTAAAGAAAAGAGTTAATATCACAGCTGGAAGGTGGCGAACCTTGTGGTTAGTGCCCAAACAGAAACAAAATCTCACTTTTCCCCAGTAAAGAGGAAAAAGAGATCCTGTATACTTCACTCTCTTGGACAGCAGAGATAGGATTTTTCTAACAGCTTTTGAGGAGAGACACGACTTTTCATATGGATCTTGTAAAAAGGCAGATCTTTCTAAAAAGGCAGCCATGGAGAGTGTTTGCTTGCCGGCAAACCTCCCCTCTCTTTGTCCTTTGAGAATCCCCCCCACCAGCATCTCTTCATATCCAGTCCAGCGTCATAAGTGGTGGTCGAACCACAATGTTTTCTCAGGGCGGTTGGTTACACTGTTCTCCTCCCGCGGTTGCTAGACCATGGCAGGGGAAGAAGCTTGTTCAACATGTTTCCCGTTTTAAAAAAATGTCTGCTCCCTCCCTCCTTCTCCAATACCACCCAAGTGTTGGGGAGCCTCCTACGCCAAGTGGGGGTAGGCAAGATGTGTGCAAAATGAATCTTATGACATCACATGATTTAGACTGCTTCAAATACAGACTGCCGATCTACGTCGGGTGCCCCAAAAAATAATTCACCTCAAACAGTGGTGGTCCATAATCTGGGAAGCATTAGACACATCCAACCACAGAAGCAGAACTTTGTTCCACAAGACTTCAGAGAGGTACAAGCATTTAAATACACAGAAGAAAGAAAGTTCTTCAGATAATATATTTTAAAGCTTATTGCTGCTGCTGTAGTTGAGTTGTTTTTCCTAGGGTTTGACTGATATAAAGGATCTTTCCTTTTGACTAAGTCAGTGTTTTCAGTCTAATTACTGTTTTTGTTTTCCCAGGTTGGAAAACCTTTTAAAAGCAGCAGTTGGACTGGGATCTTGACTTGTGTTACACTTGGGACTTAGACTAAGGATGTTGTGTCTCCTCTGATCTAGTATACAGAGTAACAGAACCAGTTTTCTATCTCACATAGGACTTTAAGCTTAACTGCTACCCCTACATAGCAGCGTGCTGAATATTGCATGTACTCATTTGGCTAATCAGACCCATAGAGGCTATATTAATGGCCATCGCACTTTACCCAAAGCACCTGTGTGACTTCAGTGATTTAAGCTTCTCACTGCTGTTACTGACTGTGTGGATGATGGTTTAGGATTTTGACGCAAATCCATCCTTATTAGCTAAATAAACACATGGACGTTTCAGTGCACTGCTCTCCCAGGCTGAGTGGGAAAGCCTATAGAGCCTAATATGGTGCACTACGTTTGTTCATAGCACTAACGTTACAATGTGTGATCTTCATTCTCTGCTACACTTCAGTAATACAGGCTATGAAGCAATGCAGACATTAAAAATACACCCCTCCTCCCTGATCCAATCTGTCACTGTGGTTATTACAGTCTTGGCCACAATGGGACTGACCTTCACCAAAACTCAATGGATCTGTGTGACACACACATACCAATCCATCCACGAAATCACCAGGCTTTGCCATCAACAAGCTCATCGAGCTCACCTCACTATTCCATGAAAAAAAGAAACCTTCCCTGTGGTGCACAATTGCCACTAATAGTAAATCTGTAGATGTGTGTACATATGCAAATAAATGACAACTACACAGAAATATTTTGTCCAGGTTAAGATTTGCAAGATCTAAACAAGTGTCAATGGATGGTACTTGTATTTGCAAGAACTGCGTTAATTGCTGGGGGAAAAAAATAAAAAAAATATTTTAACTCAAATTAAATGTAACCAGCTGATCATTTTAATGCCAACAATTACTGCTAGAATTAAATTGTTTGAGGGGTGGAAGCCTCTGAAGCAATTGAAGCAGCTTTTAGACTATAGTAGCATTCCCTACATAATGTTAGGAGAAACTCTGGAAGACATTAGGACTTTAAAGGAAGTTGAAGAAAAAAACGCACACATGATAATAGCAGAGGTGGACAATATGGCTGACTGGTGTTTAATAAAAGTCCAATCCTACCCACATTTTCCCAAGTGGTTTATGAATAAAATGTTCAGTCTCTCTAATTTTTATGTAATTGCCACCAATGCTAAAGCTGTCCTTATGCACAGAATGCCTACACTATCCGGCCGAGTTCACTTATCTTTTTATTTGTCAGTTCATCAACATTTAAGCTGCGGTAACCACCAACTCCACTGTCATTATAAAAGAGCCCCTTTCTATTTATTACCAAGAGTGCCTGTGACCTCCACACCACAGCTCAGGAGATGCTGGTAGGTTCCTCTTATTTGGACGAAGGAAGTCAATTAATTCATAAATACTTTAGCGCGTTTACAGTAAGGCGAGGGGAAGATGGCTATTGATTGATCCCACTAGCACAGCAGTCCTCCCACTCCCTCTATGTGGAGTACCTTAATGAACCAGGGGCTTTTCTTAACCAAGAATAATGCAATCAGAAAACAGAAGAAAACATAATGATTTTTACCCTCAGTTAAGTGGGGAAGGACTTGGAATATGAATTGGCTTGCTGTAAGGAGGATGTCAGAGGCCGGTAATTGGTATCTGATGAGCATTAGTGATGGTAACTATTTGTTATTTCAGTGTAAAACAAGGGCATAGGAAAAAAAGATGCAAAATGAGGATAGAATTTGGATTTTTTTTCTTAAAAAGATGTGACTTTTGAAGTGAACTGCAGTATTGAGCACATAGAAAGCAAGATGGAAGGTTGTTTTGTGGAAAAGAAAAGAGAAGCTGGATGGCTCTAGATCCTCTCTTCTGACCTTTGAGGAAATTTGGTGAAACAGCAGAAAAAAGTGACCTCATTTTTACAGCACTAAGACGGTCACACCTATGGCGACCCAAACAGACCTGAGCATCACAGAACTCAGCACTTCACAGAAGTAATTTTCACTCTCCGGTCACAAACAAAAAGCGATAATGCAGAATCTGTAAAAGAATAACTTCAAAAGTAAAAAAAAAGAAAGGTTTTTCAACATCTTCCTTCTTTCTGTAGGAAAACAACCACCATATTTCATATCTGCTTGACAGGGAAACTGGTAATTGAACAGATTAATCTTTTAGCTCAGGTCAGAGAAACCCATTCTATTGGAAACAGCTTTCCTATCAGGAAAGTCCATGTTCATCAGGCTATTACCCCTACTTAGGGTTATGAATTACCGGCAGCCCATCAGCCGAGCAATATCTCAATAGAATAAAATATGAATGCACTTTGAAGCCGATTTTATGCCATTTAAAAACCCATGCAGATAAATGGATGTGTGAAACACTTCTAAGGCTGACTAATGTGGGAAATATTGAGCTAAGTAATTGCAGCTGTTTCATCAATAAGCTCAGTAAAGTAGATCATTACAGTGAACTGTGATTAACACAGAAATTGTAGGGTAGTGTGGAGAGGCATATAGGGAAATGGAATAAAACAAGTGTACTACATAATTTACATAGCACAAATTACTGTTGATTAAAAAATGATGAGAGGATACTGATCGAATGTACTGATGGTGACTTTAAATTTGTCTGCTTCCACAGCGCTGCCTGTGGAAGAGCAATGAGCTTGAAATGTGGTGCTTTTGCTGCATGTAATAGAGATGCCTTTTGTGATTCATTTTTTACCTGACGCACCAAT
Organism: Macquaria australasica; assembly: GCA_005408345.1. NCBI lineage: Eukaryota > Metazoa > Chordata > Actinopteri > Centrarchiformes > Percichthyidae > Macquaria > Macquaria australasica. The sequence continues at coordinate 486,480 of SEMN01000354.1, forward strand.
TAGCAAGTAATTCTTCTGCCCTCACTATGCCGGTTGGTTCACAGCTATACAGGAAGCAAAACATACTTCCAATGAAGGTTAAAGACAAAATAAATGAAAGTAATTAGTAATCAGAAAAAGATAAGACTACACAAATGAGACCAAACATCTTGGTTGTGTCCGAAATTACACTTTTAAATGTAAGGTTTCGACTCACTCAAATAGCTAATGATACGAATGTTAAAAAACCAAGAGCCTTAAAAACCCCAAACCATAACTGCAGCTGTCAAGGTTGCTAGGCGACAGGGGCTTAAAGGAGTTGAAACCCAATACTTACATTTAAAAGTGTAATCCTCTTCGGCCGCTCTTGACGATATATTTGGGGGCGCCATATTCTCTTGCGCACAATGAATCTTGGGATAGGTTGGGCCGCAAATGATATGGCCATTGGATCCTTCGAAATTCTGGAAAAGAAGGCCGCATTTGAAGAAGCCTTCTAATGCGCCTTGTCGCACTGCTGTGACGCATTTGGTCTTCAAATGCAGCCTTCGAAGGATGCGGTCCCTGAATTGAGACACAGCTATAGAGTCACTGCGTTACAGTAGATGACTATAGATTGTACAGTAGATGCGTAATAATGAAGACATTTTCTTCTGTAGTCACGATTGGTAAATCATGTTTCTTTTTACTGTTATTTTAACCAAACTATGGTTAGCAAATTGTGTACATGAATTAGGAAAACACACAAAAAAACACAGACTACTTCCTCAATATTATGGAAGGAATTTTAAATTCGACCGTATTCTTCATATTAATGCCATCTTTACATTATACAACTGCAAGGAATTTTAACAAAAGTAACTAACAAAAAGTACAAAAGTGGGGTGACTATGTGGGATTGCCTGCATGTTCTTCTGGGCGTGTTTGTGAAGGTTCAAATGCCTCAGTTTCAATCAGCGGAGCAGTTGTTTTATATTCAGATTTTATAAAGTGTGTGTACACATTTGTAAAACATCCAGTTGGGATGAAAGATTGTGAAAATGAGCACTGGAAGAAATGTTCCATGATATAAGTGTCTGTGTGTGTGTGTGTGTGTGTGTGTGTGTGAGTGTATGTGTAGACAGGCGGGGGCCATTTGTTCTCCTCAGGGCCCCCGGAGCAATCAGTCCGTCAGTGGAGGTGGAGCCCGGCTAATTTCCCACCCCTCTTCCCTCCCCTCACTCGTTCCTAAGACGGATGCTTTGGGTAATAAGGCTAATCAATACACTTCCTCACAGTCCTCCCCACCCGCCCAGTCCCAAGACGTTATCAGCCGTTTGTCATCAGGAACGTTGCTTGTTCTTATCAGGCATCACCATCTTGTTTACATGGTGGTGTTGCCTCACACACACACACACACACACACACACACACACACACACACACACACACACACACACACACACACACACAAATAAGCAAACATACAATAATGCTAATATATACAGCAGGCACATATACATAAACCTTCTTGTACACACAAAAACCAAATGCTTACACACACATTCGAACACAGGCAGTGACCAATTGCTACCTACAGTATATGCTCATACACACATATAGAAACACACCACGTTGCAAAATTACACAGAAAATTGTACACTCTGCCAGCACACAGACAGACACTAAACACACACACACACACACACATACACACACACACACACCTCCCAGGCAGTGATGAATAGACACATGGGTGCTCTGTGACAGGTTACACATGCACAGTGGTGTCAGGATCTATACGGAGAAATTAATCAACAATGACAACAGCGTCAGTGGCTCCCCTCTCCCAGCCCACAGCTCAACATGCTGTAATTTGCCCTGTATGATTACCCCAGGGTCCTGGGGGCGATTGGCACCCCCATCTTAATTAATTAAGCATTGTGCCAGCAGGGAGGTGTCTCATGAGCGCTATGCAGAGGTACGTGTGGCACAGTGTCTTTACCTGAAGTCACCTTTTTGTATGAGACTTCTCTGAAAAGTTCTGTTGCTACATCTTTAGACAGAGACTGAACTATGGATGTTCTCGTACTCTTTTCATAATTCAACTGCCCATACATGTAACAATTTATTCATATAATAAAAATAGTAGTTAAAAAGAATCATCGAATTTGTGTAGCATGGCATTTTCTGTTTTTAGAAATGTAATGACCTATTATCAAAAGCGATGACACCTTCAGTGTCTCCTATTCACAAAATCAGTGATACATCTGTAAAAGGTTGTGTGCAACAATCTTCTGGGATCACCCACTCCATTACAGAGAAAGAAAAACATTATTACATAAATAGTAAGTAACATTAATTAATTAATGAAATTTACATTAACAGTATTTTTTACAGTATTCGCTGTGAATTAATGGTCAGTTTTCATGTTAACAATTCTACCACTATACTATCACATTCAAATTCACTGTGCAAGTCAAAAGGACAGTGAACAGTCAAAATATTATAATGATGGCATTATATTATTGTTGTTTTCCAAAGGGGATTTTGATATAAAAATATATGGAAAAGTATTTCATTTATTTTTAAGTTCCTAGGGTGAATAGGCTAATAAGGTCAAAAACTTTTTTTAAATATATTTTTTTATTTGAATTTATTTGATTTGTTTCTGTGTGTGTGACACTAACTACACAATAACAAGGTCAAAGAACATGATGGTCCACTTTTACCTCTTTTTACGTTTAGCTACTTGTCACTCAAACTGCCGTAGGCATTTAAAAGCCCTTGGAGAACGGTTCACACACTGAATCTAGCATAACCCTCTGCACGGGAAGAGTGGAAGGTGATGTGATCCACTTCATCAGAGAATTACCTGAGCTTTGCTCCCTGGCAGGTAGAGGTAAAAAGCGGCCCTCTCTTTGATTCTTTTATTCCCTCAAGGCACAGATGCTGATTGGCTTTGGGGGTGGTCCATTCCCAAGAGGAGAGAGAGATGGGAGGAGGCAGCAGGTTGACAGCGTATCCATGTGACACCATTGTTTGCCTCCAATAATGATCAGGGGATTCCAAATGATATGGAAGCCTTTGATGGATGACTAACTTATCAGTAGCTTGGCCTAACGATGGTTAATGATGCCACTGGTGGCTCGGCCAGGGTTAACTGCTGAAGGGAAGGTGATGTGTACTTTTTGGTCCTTTTAGTTTTTTGGGGCAGTAAATTGAGTAAAAAATATTAATAGCTAATAATAGCTAAAAGTAGCAAAAGCTACTTTGCAATACATTCCTTGGAATTTAAAGTACGATGTTCAGCATGTTGACATAGAAGCTGCTGCATGTAGCTGTTAGTCTGTAAGCAGCTGCAAAAAAAGTGTTTCTTCTGAATCAAACTCTGTGCATGAATAAAGCCCAGTTTGGCCACATGGAGAAAACAAAATCTGTGAAAACTTTCCATTCAGGATTTATTTAGATTTGAACTAATATTCACCCTTGTGAACCCTGGATGCCTAACTATTTATACTCTATATATCTGTTGACACCATAATCATAATACAAAACAATACAACCATAACTATCTTTAATTGTAAGTTATTTGAGCCAGGGCGCACATGCAGTTATAAAAAAAAAAAGAAAGAAAACAAAAGCTACTTTCAGCAAAAGGACGTGATGTCTCTGTGGTGTAGAGACCATACCTTTCATCATACAGTTGTTCCAAGGCCTCTTTGTCATTGTTCTTTTAGCTATTCCTCTCTGGTTGTGGACCCCACTGGAAAACAGGTGAGGCAAAACAATCACGCAACCTCCCATCACTCTCTCCACATTTAACAATAACACTGTGACTGTATCTTTCAGTAGTAAACAGTCCTTACATGCAGACCCCGGGTGAACGTCGCTCCGGAAACAAATACATTGTCGGAGACAGAGTAGGGAAATAAAAGACAGGGGCCAAAGCGTATTGGAAATCGGAAAACATCCCTCTCCTCCCTTTGAAAGAGTCCTGGCGATGAAAATATGTAATATAAATAAGCTGTGGACGCTTTGAAAGCCAAAGCCTTCCTTCCTGGCCCAGTTCTCTGCGGGGGGAAACGCCCACTACTGAGCCCTTGCTCTTAAATTCCCAAAGACCACTCTGTCATCAGGCTCCCAACTGCTGCTTTCAAACACGCGATGGCCAGACTCACTTCCATATCTTGCTCTCTATCTGCCCAGCTCTTAGTCACTTTCGCCCCCTCAGCCCTTTTATGTCGATCCCCCTCCCTGGACAGGATCTTTCCTCGTAGTTATGTCAGCTTAAATACCCCCAAACAAGCTCCAATTATTTCACCCGTGACGTGTGAGTGACGGCGAGTGAGTGTCACGACTCTGATCTCTCCGTTTGTGCTTTAAAGTGCTTCTGATATTGGAACCTGACTGGCGGATGCAAGGAAAGACATAATGACAGATGACTGGCTGATTGTCGACGACTATAAAACAGCTCATTAAAGCAAAAACCACACTGTAGGTTTGTTTTGAAACTGACTCCGGCTCCTTAGTTTCAGCACACTGTTGTATCACTTAACTGTAGTCACTGAAAGCTTTCATGTTTGCTGCAGGAAACATCCACTGTCTTGTCAGTGTTTCTTGGGATTCTCAGTGTGCAGTAATGTTTATGTACCATGGCTAAATCAATAAAGAAAAGTGTATCATCACCTGAAACCTAAACTCCAGCAATCAAAGAGATGATATCACAGTGCCATGCACACTATATGATTGACAAATTATCTCTGGTGAGCAGAGGAAGTGCAGAGGGCTTTGCACCAAAGATGAAAAGAAAAAAACCTTTGCTGAATGTGACTCCCCATCTCTCTACTGTCAACTAAAGGCTTAAAAAATGATTAAAAAAACTCAGTGCACTTACAAACCATTAGTGAATATACTTTCAGTTGAATGTAATATTTGTAACATTCAATGAAAGTCTAAAGAAATGCCATTTGCAGCAAATCTATTTTGTGTGTGCAATATTGTAGACAACCAAGTAAAAGTTGCCTTGGTGTTACAGTGAATTACAGTTTTACAGTCTTAAAGGTACTCCGTGGAGTATTTGACCACTAATAGTGCTATGGAGCTATGTTTTTATGAGTGGGCCCCCCAGTTGTTTCTATTTTGTACGAGCACTAGGGCAAACAAACGGTGCAAGTTATCAGGATTTAATGTATCTCCTGCTTCTGGTTTCACGCTTTTCCACAGATTGACAGATGGGGGCAGTAATGCGCCAAGAAACGTAGTAATGCAACAACAAAGGCAGTGAAGAAGAAGAAGATTGCACGCTAGTAAAAATGCACATTTTTAAAAATATTTTTAAAATTTTCTCAACACATTTGTTAGACCTCAGGGATACACGTGTTGAGCTTTGGTGAGTAAAACTGAATGTAAACATAACTTTTGTTTCTTTACAGGAAAACACCACAGGGCCCCTTTAAGCAGCATCATGGAGAAGATGTGGGGGAAAGTGTTTACTGAGAAAACGTGGTGCATACATTTACACTCATGCACTCATACTCTACACAGCACAACAGTGGAGGTAGTGGAGGTTTTGTGTGTGTTTATGTGCAACATTGCCCAGAAAACTCCTTGATCATACATCAAATTCAGCCCATGACACAAACTGGGCCCTGCGGTGACCCTCAGTGGCAGGGTCCCTAATGACATCCACCAGCTTGGCTCAAACAGGGCAGTGGTTTCCACTGAGGACAGGCCTTTTTGATCTATCTGCTGAGCTGGTGGAGCGCATGGGTCAGGGTGAGAGACCTGCTGGTCAGCCCACCGGTCAGACCTGCGATGAACTCCGGTTAATTGCAACTGACTCCATGTTCTATCTTTTCTGTTTTTTGGTCATTTCAACAAGCAGTTTTTTTCTTTTTTTCCCCCTCATATTTTGCTGCGTCTAGCTCAGAGGTGGTCTGGAAGCAGAGGTTTTTAACTTCAAACCATAAACTTGGATGATGCAGGTTCAAGTAATAATTTATGTCCACATAGTATTTCAGGAAAATATCCTATATGTTGCATGAAAAAGAAAGGTTTGCATTTTATGTACATGGATTTTTACTTTAATTATTGCAGTTGTTCTGCGTAAACAAAATTGTTGTAATTGTGAAATAATCAATAATTAACCATGCTGAAATTTTCACTGATAGGCTACTTAGAAGAAAGGTCACTGCAATTAGAAAAATCATTTTGTGGTCTTGTATGTTTCCCTCAGTGAGCAGGGGGAAACTGAGGGAAGCAGTGAAACTTCTGCTTGCCCAGGCGACTTAATCTGTTTTTCCTTACTTCATTCAAGTTTTTCATTTTCCTCATTATTTCTATTGGGATGGAAAATATTATCTTTGACATATTTGATTCACACTAACTGCGCACTAAATGGTAGTTATGATTGCCATAACATTTATTATTTATTTGCAATTTTCATCAAACTTCATGATTCACTTGTTTATGAATGTGTATACACTGCTACTGTTTTTGCATTTTCATATTATTCTGGCTGGTTTGTCAGACAGACCAACAACAACAAAAAAAAAAAAAAAAAAAAAAGCAAAGACAATAACTCGAAAGTCTTTTATAGCTTCCTGCAAAAAGAAACCATTAAAGTGGAGCACATTGTCTAGGGGTCAGGCTGAAAATGTGTGAGGAAGCACATAGTAAGCAAGTGAAAGAGGAAAAAAAAAAAACGCTTCGTGAGAAACAGACGTAAATAATGGACCAGGAAACGGGAGATCAAAGCTTCAGAGTCGGGCCCCCGTTTGTTTTCATACTCACCCAGGTCTCGCAATAAAACACGCAAGAGTTGCACTTCAGACGGAGGGGGGTGACGCAAGGAAGTGCTGAAAGCGGTTACGTCCCATCCTGAGGATCCCGTGCCACTATCCCCATGTTAGGGAAAGGCGTCAGGTACAGCACTGTTTACCAGGAAAAGGGACAAACCGCACAAAAACGTCCACATCAGAGGGGACGCTCAATGGCCAGGGTCCATCTTGTTAAACACAGACTGTGTGTGTTTATAATGGAACCTTTTCCTTATCTCTTAATGCTATGGTAGGTACAAAACACAACGTGTGCTTTAAATGGCACCGAGAGATCAAACTTTAAGCACAGGACTGCAGTGTATGTGTGTTTGCGTGCCTTCAAGTAGGCGAGGTGGCGTCATTGGGTTTCTAAGAATTGGAACAGGAGGAGTTTACAGCCAAGACAACAAAAGACAATACAAAACACAGTTGTAAGACACCTACGTGTGTTGCATTCAATTTTTTGTCAGTCAGTCTCTGTGAAACAAACACACATACAAGCTTTTCAGTCTAGTTTTATCATAGTCCCCCCACCGCAAAAAAGAAGAAAACATTTTTTTTCTGATGTAGAAATAAATGCCACTCATCTTAATACAAAAATGGTTTATTTCAAGGATTTATTATCCATCTGCTGGCAGATATGTTCATGTTTCAGGAAAAGTTGTGACTTCCCCTGTGATATCTTGGCATTCAACTCTCCTTCTCATTAAAATGGGATTCATCCATTAGGGAAGTGAGAGGGTGGCTGTGTGTTAAAGTCACAGCACCTGTGTGTGGATGTTTTATGTAACAGCAATAAAGCAACTATGAACATTTCATCATCAGTCTTCTCAGTATAATGAGCGGTTCATCTTTTTGGAGGTCAAATGCTAAACATGGGCATGGTAGCTGGTTGGTCAGCACATAAATCCCAAAGGTTTTCGGTACAGATGTCTCTCTCACCTGCTCTTTCATTCTCCATCTTTACCTGTCTTTAAATAATTCCTAAATTCCGAAATAAATCCTTGCATTTCAGCTTTATCAGAGGATAAAATGGAGACAGAGGATCTATCTGGGTGAGAAAGGGTGAGACAGAGTGACACACAACTGTGCTCAGCAGCTGAAATCAAACTCTCAACTGTGCAAATGCATAATATTTACTGCAATTAATTCATCAATCAATCTATCAGCCAAGGTTGCAAAACAATGTGATTAACATTAAGGCAATAAGATAGTAATAAATTAGAAAATTGTGAAATGCTATGTAAGAGATACATTACAAAGTAAAATGATAATAGCACTTAATGTAAAGGTTATGGATCAAACAACAAAGAAATAAAAGCTTAGACTCATTAAGACAAAAAGTTAAATAAAAAAAGTACAAGTTGCCTGTATTAAGGTGTATTTGTCCATTTTTACAGCACAGATAGATGGCTCAGTTGTCTCTGCCAATGGGATCATTTGCTCATGTCCATCCCCTCCTGAATGATCCGACCGAGTGTGTATGTGATCTCCAAAATCAATAGCATTTTGGCCCCTACTTGACTCTGACCTCAGTCTTTTAATAGTGTTTTGATATGCAGGCAAATTAATTCACCTTAATGGAGTACAGGGGGTCAATGGACTTTGATCCCATTTTGGCTTAAGGCTGGAAGGATTCCATTTAGCTTGCTGAGGTCCTGAATGGCAAACTCACTCCTCTTCCCAGGACCCCTGAATGATCCCCCTGGGTTCAATCCACAGAAACTAATAGCTATATTATGCACAATTTCAAGATAGGACCTGTAACGTAGATTAATTATTTTGCCATTACCCTGACATCCTGTTATACAAATGTGTAAATATCCATCTTAAGCAGCTGAATTTGTCTACCTCAACTACTTCTTTCACTCCCTACAAATAAGCAATGCAGGCCGAGCAGGCGAGCTAGATGGATTTCGTAGGGAAACCCATTGACATCCAAATAAATTCAAGTTTGGGTAAGCTTTTCAGACTGTGCAGTGAATCTAGCTCACTGCGCCCCTCGCCTCTCCAGTCCATTCATATTGATTGCAATCTCTCAGCCTTTTCCAATAAAGCTGGGTTCATGAGTTCATTATTACAAGAATGGAGGTGTAATTGGCTTTCAGGCATATAAGAGGCTATTTGCACTAATCTATCTGGTGGGGTGATGTTAATGGCCACTTTGAATGGCACTGTGTGAGCCAACTTTGCTCTGTGATCCTGTGGTTTTGGAGCTATCAAGTCAAGTCAATAAGCACATAAAACAGATATACTGTAAAACCAAGGGTTTACTGACATGTTAAGGTAGCATTAGTGCATACATGCAATGCATAGTAGCATTTTTATCAAATTAATTGTTAATCAATTAAAAAATTGATATCCAACAAACAAACAACTTTAAAAGAAGTAGAATTATCATATAGAATTATATTATGTGAACAGCATGGACTACAAGATAAACATCTTAAAAGAAAACACTAGTGCACACTCAACCCCATAAAGATATAGTCAAGGATCTTTTATTAAATTTAACCTTATTATTCAGGTTGTCTCGTCGAGATAAAGATCTCTTTTGCAATAGAGATCTGACTACAGAAGGATAAACAGAACAAACAGCATACAAACGGAGACACCTCTTAAAAGGTCCAAAATGAAAAGCTTAAATCCCCATCCAATGGGATGAGACTTTCAAGTTTTAATAAATTAATTTAATTCAATTTTTATGGTGCAAATTACTGGAAGGCAGTCTTTCCAAATTCAGTATTTAGTTGTGGAGCATCAAGAGTTTGGAAATTTCTCAAGATGTGATGAACAGATTTGGCTGAAATCTGGTTACCTTTGGACCAAGGACCTGTTGATTTATAGTATTTTGGTGATACAAACCTGGGATATGTTTCATTGGAAATCTTTTTAATCAGAGTGGTCAAGTACTAGTGAAACAATTAGAAACATCCAGCTTTGGCCGCTCAAGTTGACTGCCACACAACATATTGAAATAATCATACGTAAAGTGTTGCAGTGGTTGCAGGAGAAAGTGTTGAGGTCTCTACTGAGTGCTTATTAGTCATACGTGTACCTCTGCTGGTTGGCACTGACAGAGCCGTAATCTGAGCTCACACATTTGTGAAATAAATGCATGAATCCATGGTAAAGTAAGAAACTTTGAAATAAATGTCCAACAAAGAGCAGGTGTTACGTTCGCTAAATGTCTCAACAGCCACCTCCCGTTAGCTTCTATTCCCAGTGCAGACACAGTGTGGGCTTATGCAAGACAGATGCAAGCTGGTGATCGTGGGGGCCTGCCAGCACTGCTCTACTTTCCACTTCTAACAGGCAAGATGGAGTCATTGAGTAAGATTCCTGGCTTTTCAGCAGAGGGGTATTTTTTGGCTCTAGGAGGGCAGGTGGGTTGGGTGTTTGGGGCAGGGGGAGGTGGAGGAGCAATGGATAGATGGATGAGAGCCGGCGGAGGGAGGCCCAGGCGGTTGTGGAGACTTCCTACGATGAAAAGGTCACTGGCACCTGTAAATCTGAGCAGCTGGGAACGGGGGGAGGAAGAGGAAGGAGTTTAGCTACTCAGCCAGCTCTCCACTGCCCCTGCTGCCACACACACACACACACACACACACACACACACACACACACACACACACACACACACACACACACACACATTTGTGCTATTATACTTGTGAGGATCTAATCCAGTCTAGGCTAAATCAAATTCTACTTTTAATCAGAGCCATGAACTCAACTCAGAATCCTTAAATAACACCTAAAAAGTCAGAACCATCCAAAATAACTTCACTTTACAAAGATGTCAGCTCTATGAAGGTCTAAAACTTAAACTGCTTCTCACAAGGGTAGCAAAAGTACACACACACAAATACACGTCAGCATGTACATCAGAGTTTCCTCAATATCATTTTATAGCAGTGGTGATTTGTATGTTTACGGCAATTTTGCTCACTGGCCAAGAACAGTGGCTTTTCCCAGTGCCAGTTGGTAGCAATCACAACTTTTGTAGTGTTTTCCCTCTCTTTTGATAAAACAGTGGAAAAAGATAAATACCTTGACCACTAAGTCCGAAGCAAGCACTCATCCAAGAAGCTTCCTCAGTTCTGATGGAGCCCAGACTCCCTAAAAACACATCTTCATATTGGACAATTCTGCAATACACAATTTGTGTCCAATGCCAACATTGCCAATGCAGAAAGTAATGTGACGTTCTTTTAGTGCAAAGAAAAAAAAATAATTTCCCTGCTGTTAGGAAACACAAAACTCACTGTTGAAGTAGTAACACTGCCACTGTGATAAAATTGTTGATATATTTCAATCAGCACCTCACACATACACCAGGACAACACTTCATGCGAATGCAGGTGCAGATATGTGCGTGTGTAATTCAGCCATGTGCGTGTGTATGTGTGTGCACGCTGCTAGTGTGGATTTACTGCCCACCCCTCCATGGCAGCTGGGTGGTGGTGCAGGGTAAAAAGGCCTGGTCAAGGCTGCTTCCTCCTCCTGCAACCCAAAAGGATACAGTCTGCTGACAGATACCTGCTCTGAGCTGATAGAACACTTCCTCCTCTGAAATATGTTCACATTACATTTAGCTGACACACTGTATCCAGAGTGACTTAACAAATGCACACACAGTCGCTGCTGTTGCTGCATTGAACCTGTGACGTTTCTGTCACACAACAGCTACTCTTCCTGTCAAAACAGAAGACCTAATGGTAACACTAGAACACTACTGTGATTCACTGGAGTTTTGTAAGTAGAAAATATTTCTAATAATCATGAAAAATATATATTTTTTTATAAATGTAACAGTATAAGTGTAAAAATTGTCCCACTGTATTTGATCAAATGTGGCACAATAATGATTCAACTCATACAGAATTCATGAAAGACTTATGCAAATCTTTTGGTGATAACTGATAATTAGTCCTACCTTTATATGTAATTTAATGAGGAAGTATTGATTTTTCTTCAATGAACAGAAAAATCTCAAATCAGTGCTTGAATCAACAGCCATTTTCTTGATATTTTGACACTTGAATTGCTGAAAAACATCTGCAACTGCACTGGTAAAAAAGTGGAATTATTACAGTCAATTGGAAACATGTTTCACTTAGTTTAGGACAAACAAAACTTAAGCTTGAATATGGGACTAAAGTATTTGCAGCCACCCCACAGTAGCTGGCAGCTTGTTGTATTTCTAGCTGCTATATTTAATCCCTGGATTGTCCCCCATATACAGACCCAGTGGTGGCCCGGAGTTAAACCACATTCTGAAGATGCACCCGAGGACAATACACCCTCTACATTTTCAGGTATCAGTTGCAAGGAAACAATCCCTCCTGACCTTTTTCATTTTATGACACACAGCCCACCAAGTATCCTGAAGTTGTCACTTGTGATTATCTTTAGTGTTTGTCCCCCACCTCCTGCTCCTCCTGTGTTTTATTTTTTGCTGGTTCAGCCTACAAGCTCTTGGTAATGCAATCTCCCCACTGCGCACTTCAGTGTCATGATGCCTCATGTCTGTCAAGAGAGCTCTGGTCGCTGTCACAGGAGCACATTGTTATTTTGGAAGTAGCATGTGTTTGTCTAACCGGGGCTCGGGTTTCCTGGTCCTCCAGTGCGACTCCACTTGCTTTGGTCTGCAAAGAAGCCATGATGGGCAGCGACCCCAGCCAGCAGCCGCCATGTGAACCCCCCCACCCCCACCCCTCCACAGCCCTCTCCACACATTCCCGTTCTTAATTATGAGGGCCAAGATGAACAAGAGAGGTGTGTAGCGCTGGTAGCTGCGGTTAAGTGATCAGATTTCAGTTACTTGGATGAGGCTAATTTAAGTTGGAGCAGGTGTCCAGGTTAAATATTTCTAATGTGACTGCAGGTTTTCCTCATCCAATACAATGATGTGGACTGTTTTCACAAGTAGGCTAAGATGATGGGTGAAGATCCTGCTTCTTAGTTCAATTTAAACATCCATCACAGGTCTAAAGTGTCTAGAATGTAGACCACAAGAACCTTTATACTGGAATTCTTATACTAATAAAAATAAAGTAATAACTTCCTAATGTATTGTTAACAGTAGGATATCTAATTTTATTTTCCATAATGTACTTTGGCCCCTGAGAAGGAAATTGAGTCAGATTGGTCAAGATGGAATCTTCACTCTGCAAGTGAACGTGAATCTGCCAAGTTATGCTTCATTTGATAATTAATAGAGCGGGTTAATTGCCTTGATCAAAGGTCAGGCGATTTAGTATTCTGAGGTTAGGCTGTTGGATTTGAATTGGACACGTCGAATGTTTATAAGATGAAAACCTAATGCAGTCATGGGACTCTGGCCAATTAAGAACATTAAGAATGTTTATTCTAATTGACAGTGATATCGGTTGCAGACATCCACATTAAGCCTGATGAATATTCATGAAATCTCCTCTCTGAGCCTATCGAGCGCATATTAATTTCAGAAACGCGTGTCTGGAGTCCAGAGACGTGATCACATTTCCCACTAGCATCAATCCTAATATGCAGATGAATGCTTTTTTCAGCCTAGCAGGGGCCACGGAGGTACGTTTGATATTTCATTCATGTGAACGACTGTGGAAAAAAAAAGAAAGGAAAAAGGAAATGGCTAAAACAAACAAAAATACCCACAATGCCCCAGTGTGAACTCTCCGGAGGTTGTGCATAATTACCCTGCGGAGCACCTTACCTGCACACCTCTCGCCGCCTGTCAGCGCTGCATACAGACACACACACACACTCTCTCTCTCTTTTCCTCTCACATACACAGTCACATAACCCTCCCTTCTCTTTTCTCCCTCTCACACACACATACACACACACCAACACATAGACCAGCGCATCAGCAAAGAGCATTGCGGCTCTGCGGCTGACCACGGCGTCCACAGGGGAGAAATCTTCAGCTCATTTCTGACCCGGGCTGCCGAGGTGTTAATTGCCCTCCTGAGTTGGCAGAATTTTCAGGGTAAAAGGTGCTATCCTTGATGGATCAGCACTGTTGCCACCAGTGACTGATTCTTTCAACTTGGACGTGTACCGTGCATATCCTATATCTCATTAAAACAACGTGCAGGATGGGGAAAGAGGGGCTGTTAGGGGGGGCACATGTGTGTAGATGAACCCATTCATTTGCAAATGCACACATAAGCCACATTTTCATCCAAATGTGAGGCACATTAAAAAACAGCTTTGAAATCTGAACATTGTAAAACACGAGTTAAAGTGTGTTTCCATCAGCAATGGCTCAATTAATCGAAACGGCTACCAGACAGGAAACTGAAGAAGATATTTTCCCATCTACATGACAGGACCTATAGAGACAAACCTGTAACCTTAACATACCCCGACCCTTTTTACCACTAACAATCAAAATTGTTAACTCTTTGTATGTTTTAAACTCTGTCCCCTTCAGATAGCTACTGATTACAGTACACAAAGCAAACTACCTACAGCGTATTTTCATGCACCGACCCCTAGAAACTAACCAGTGATCGTATGCTGCATCACTGCTTGACCCCAAATTTGTTGGGTCTCAAATACTGTAGTTTTCAGTAGTTTGATTTAATACATGTTTAGCAGTATGCACCTGGTAAGCACAATACTATGTGTAATTACAGGGGCCTGAAGCTTACACAAAATGAAGATTTTTTTTTAACGTATGTAACCCTTCAGTTATGTATAAGAAACACACACAAGCTTCTTCTTTCCAAGCTCAAAACCAGGTTTTAGTTTGATTCAGGTCAATCAATCCAAAATGTAAATGGAAACTTCTCAAACGTAATGAGTAACAACTTAATTCCCTGTTATTCCATTATGGATTGAAAGTGCCCATTTATGATGGTGTTTCTTAAGGAAATCCACATTCTGGACTAATTAAAGTCAAAGTAATTCCAACCTCCAGTTTATAGACATTTCAGTGATGCAGTGAGGAATATTGTTTAGTAAAGTGTGAATGTGGCCTTGTAACAGCGCAGCAGACTAGACAGGGAGGCTTTGTGTACTGTGTGTGTGTGTGTGTGTGTGTGCATGCTTTAATATATTCTGTAATGAAAGTGAAAACATAATATAAATATAAAGGATCTACTCTGTTAAAGTATCTCACTTTGTCAACCAAGAACTAATGTTATTTAATGATAATTTATCTCAAAAACAGTCACTTTGCTTCAAACAGCAGGCATCACAATATGCACAATATCCTTGAGCATGTATGTATGTGTATGTCAACATGTATTTAACTGTGTTTAGCAGCCAGTGTGATGATGTGTCTGCATTTGTGCATTTCTGACTATGTTGAACATGAATATATTCTTGTGTGTGCGTGTGTGTGTGTGTATGCACGGATGTAGCATTTGATGAACTCATTCACACCATGTGTCCATGTCCGCACAACTGAAAAGGAAATCACTGAGCCCATGAACAACTGTATCACACACACACACACACACACCAATCCACACTGGAAAGTAGTTTAATAATAGCCAACACATTACACGATCTGCCTGCCTTTGTCTGTTCATTGCAAGCACTTCAGTGGTTTTATCCGACCAAACTTTATCTTTGTTCTCTTTTTCATAGAAAAAAACACATTTATTGCCAATACCTCCTCATACCTAAATGCCAAAAAAAGGGTTGTTTGTTAAGGCATTCCAAAATGACTCATGATCATTTTGATCTGCCTCCTCTATGGTTAGGTTATGGTTAAGTTAAGACAGACTGCAGTCATGCTTAAGAGAGAATCTTTTTGAGAGCACGGGGTTGTCAACATGTACAACGTCATTTAGATGGATCAAATGATAATTTGATGTGGTGTTATCTGCTTCAAGCACCATACAGGTGAGCTCAGTGCAACAAGTACCAGCAACTAAACTAGACTAGTTAACTTAATTGTCAGTTAGTTGATCTTGCTTTTCTTGATAAATTCTCTAGGAGGTCAGAGGTCAGGCTCAGCCAGGGTGGACATAGACTGGTCAAACTTAAGCAGCCTCAAAACCCATTTTAGTAATCTGACTCTAGTCTGTTTAAAGTAAACACTTTAGAATATTTCCACAGGATATTAGCTTGATAAAAACACTTATTTTCAGATTGCCATTCATGAATATTGTGGTTTATTTACATTTCCAAAAAATCTTTTTGGATTTCAATGATTTGGAAATATGTATCTGAACCGTGGTTAGCATTGACATTTGACACATTTGGTGTGTAGCATTGGAAATGTTTTTATTTCAAGCTGTTGTTCATCCAAGAATACAGCCACACGCACCTTACACATGTCCAACACATTTGCACAACGCACCCACATACAAACAGATGTTATCATGCATATATATGTATAAACACAAAACCCACATACACACAAATATAGAGACAAACAGATGCACAGATGTCTGCGTTCACACGCGCGCGAACACACACACACACACACACACAGTATTAACATAATAATTTGCATGGGCTGTATTATAAACAGTTCTTGCCTAAGCCATTCAATGTCTAGAAGAAAACCCAGCATCTTTGAAAACCACACATATATTTTCAGATCAATTTACTTATTGCTTCAATAAAAAACACATCCTTTAAATTTTGAGCTTCAGTTTCACATTTTATAAAAACACACCAAAACCAATGAGTGACAACCTTTAATTTAGTTTGAAATGAGAATAAAATCCAGCTGTAAAACATCCCAAATGTTTGCAGAAATTCTTTCCCAGGACTGATGTCAAATATTAACCTTTCCTGTTTTTATCTTTTTGCTTTCCTTTTTTTTTCTTTTTCCGCCTGAAGCCTCTTTTCCCAGTTTGACAGGAATCCCACCCTTAACCATGGTATTACTGAAAATACAGAACTGTTTGGTAACATAACTGGCTTTAAATTCTCTGAAATTACTCAAATTATTTAGTCTATGATTAAATAAAGTGAAATGGTAGCATTAAATGTAAAATTATGTACTTTTTCAGACAAATTGTCTTGAATATCAAGTCTTCAGTAAATAGTATATTAAAGGTCTATAGAAGAAAACGTGCTTTTCATGCTCTACAGCAAACGAGTAATAATTGTACTCAGCTGCATACATTAACAAAGAAGAGCTCTGAATTACTGTTAAATATCAGTGTTGCCGAACGCTGTTGTACATTGTACATTTTGAAATATTGAAAGATACATTCACTCAACACTGACACACATTCATACAACATTCATTCTGGCCTTGAGGATACTTTTTGTCTGATACGATTGATTTAAGTGAGAAATGAATCCATTGGTGCACCCAAGCTTAGCAAAACATGAAAAACTGACAGAAAAGATTTGTAGCCTGACAGGAAAATGAAGATTTAATTGGGTGTAATTGTCCAGTCAGAATCATTTAATCCACCAACCGGATCTAGTTCAGTTGTTATGAATGAGATTTTGCTGTATAGTGCATTGTTTCACCTGTTCTTTCTCAGTAGTCATTAGTTCATTTCTTACACACAGTTTATCCATTTTTGAAAGACAACATTATTTGCATTTGCACTATTTTATCAAGCATCTTAAGGATTTAAGTGACTTAAGATTTTTACATTTTTTAAGAAAGCTTCACAAATGATTATCACATGAATTAGTTGACATTGCAATAGATTAATTTGCAAAAAGACTGTTCTTAACTGATTTTTAAAAAAACCTTCACCTTATTTAATATGTTTTTCATCGCTATCCACAGGAGACAAACTCAAACACACATATACACACACACACACACACAAAATATATACATACATCCCACACTCACATACAAGCGTGAGAAAAAGACAGAGAGAATGTGAATGCAGGTAGACGGCAGCCTCTCTCTTTCACACACACACACACACACACACACACAGCAGGGGGCCTGTGTGAACCGAGGCAGATATATGGCTTCGGTTCTACTCCCAGGCTCTGTGGGCTTTGGGGACTTCACTTACTGGTTTCCAGGCAATGTGTCTCCCCTGTCACCAGTGAAAATAAGGAAGAGTCCAGTAAAACACCTGTTCTACACATCTAGAGAGCAGCGGCACTGCACGGGTCAGCTATTACAACAATGTTCAGAGAGAAGTCTACCCGGGGCTATGAAAAAATTAGTTTTTTTCTCCAATACTGGTGTAGATATATATGTGAAAAAGTACCTGTTACCTGTTTTATTCCTCTGTTTTTTGTGACTTTTACAAACATTTAAATAGAGTAATTATCTGCAACATTTTGATTTGATTGAAGTGTTACTCTGGCAGATGTATTTGTTTACATATTGTAACTGTGATTCAATCAGCCGGTTCATGAACACTTTGCCATTATCTGTTTTACACTTAGTGTCTGATAGCTCTTTTCTGTGAAAAATCTTCAGGTGGATTGGAAGCAATACATGTAATGCTTACGCGCTGGAACAAATAGGATATGAAGTGTGTAGTTAGCATTGGAGGTGATAGCCATCAAGGATGCCAACAGACACAAACTTAATCAACAGAAAATCCCAGGGAAAATATGTCTCAGTATTGGCAACACTGATTCACAAGTACTTTATGGTATGTGCAGGACAGAAACACGGCATATATTAGCACTCTGAAATGTCTTTGTGTCACAAAAAAGGTGCTTAAATGTAAAGAAAACGTGTCACAAGGAGGAGAAAAAGTTAAATTTGAAAAGAAATATACAAACGTGTGGTTGTAACATAAAACCAACCTTTTCAAAGGCTTCAGTAAAAATGCATGCAATATAAGAGATAAAACCATTACAGCATTAAGCCCTTGTACAACCAAAAATAAACACATAACCTGTCAAATTTACATTTTAGTTGCCTTCAGGTGTCCCTGCTACCTAATAAACATCTCAGCACAGCGAAGTATGTGTTAACAGACTCATTATGGGCTGAGTGTTAAGCGGACTTATGTATAGTAACAATGGCATTCCTGCAATTTCGACTGCTTTAAATACACTCGAGCAATGCAAACTGTTCAAGATCAAAATAGAAGACAGGGAGGTGATTTGGGACAACTGATGTACCGTGACTTAAGAGAGAAACTGAAACTGTTTGTTATCATCGGACACACTTCTTAAATGCAGGTAGTTTGTTGAGAAATCCAAGAGAATTACAAAAGTGTGTTTATTCAATTCATAACCGTGACTCTAAAACTGGCCTTCATCACGGTTGCCTTGAATTTTCAAATAGAAGAACCGTTTACCATTGAGACACATTCAAAGCCATTTTTCTGATAGGGTGGCAATTAACAATATTATGTCATTACAGAAAGTTAAGAGTTCAGGTCATTAGTGGAAAGAATTGGTATTACTTTAGTTACCGTCTAATTTAGTTTTAGATATTTGTATTTAATGAAACATGCATATGATAAACACACAGTGAAAATGTAATGATAAAATCACAAAACATATGAAAACTGATGTTAGGGAGACTGATAACCTGCCTGTCCTTTACTAACACAATACTGCCATCTAATGACAGACAGACCACATACACTTCATAACGTACACTGGACATTTTTATTCAAGGCAGTTCCCATTTAAAATAACACACATGCACACACACATACATGTTCAGGCAAAGACAGATGCTTTCCTCAAAACAAAGCTTTTTATGATATTGTGACTGAGGTCAAAGGTCAGATTGCAACAGTATTTAGGTATTTCTTTATAGCTTTAAACAGTAACATTAAGCAACACAAATCTTTTCAGAAGTATTTAAGGCAGAAATAAATTTGCAATGTACACATTAATTTCATGTCTAAGGCTCACATGCTACATTTAATGTAGTGCAGTGATGGTTTTACAGTAATTTCTTCTTCTTCTATTTTAACTGAGAGAAAACGTGCACAACGTTTGAGTAGCACTTCACGCCATTTTAGTTTTGGAAGAAATAATGTAAAAACCTTTATGTTATATGTCAAGGATATGACACATTTTGACACATTTCCAAAATATTGTCTTCAGTTTCTGGTCTTCAGTTTTTTGTACAACAATATTATCTACAAAGTTTCTCAAAAGAAGGTCTCAGTTTTATTTACATTGCATTATCTCAATTTTATGTATACAACTCGTTGCTTTGTTCAAAATTATGACATTACACTCTTATATTTAGAACATATTCATACATAAATGTAGGCCATCAAAACCTTCATCATTTTAATCTTATTGCAAAATGCCTTGAGAATCTATCCTTAATCTAAATTATAATACCAAAGGGATAATGGTATGGTAAACTATGGAAAGTGCACAAGATTTATGTATTTTTAAAACTTTGTAGTAACTCAAGGCATTAAAATGAGGCACAGGGTCAAAACAATTAAAATTACACAAGTTAAAAGTAATGACATATCCCTGTTTATTTTTAAATCAGAGTGGTGTTAGGTTTTAAATATCTGAAGGGGCTTATATCTGCAGATTGAATAGACATGATGACCTTTCACATACAACTAATCCTTTGGTGCAAAAGGCCATAATTCTCCCATTTAAAAATGTTCTTCTTACAGCATGACCTTTGCTGTTAGTGAGCTTATCGCTGCTTCAAATTTCAAAGTGGAGTCTCCTTCGTATTTCTGTGGATCCCACAGCCAACAAAAGGGACTCTTCCCCAAATATAATCCTCAGAGGGGGGTCGGCTGGGCCCTTCTATATTTATTTGATCACATGTGGGACTCACTGGTGCAATGCGGGCCATTAGCGAAGGGCATGTGTCATCCCAACTGACTACATGCGCAGAAATACACACACACACACACACACACACACACACGCGCACACACACACACACACACACACACTTACATTTATCTGAGTTCACCCTTCCTCTCTTATCCTCTCCTACCTTGATCCATCCTCCTTTCTATGAGATTCAAAGGGGAAAGCTCCTCAGTAGCTCTCAGAACATTGCTGTTTTGTGGCAATTTTTCTATTAAAGTTTGAATTTTAGTGGATGTGGTTCCATTCTTGTTATTTGCCATGGTGGCTATTGCTGCTCATCACTCTCAGGTTGACCTACAGTACTTTTGTGATTTAAGGCTATAGTAAAGCAGGTAAAAAAGTGACAAAGCATGGTTTGATTAGGCATTGCACACTTTGGTGCAAATATGCAGTAAGTGTGTGCTTTGGAGACCCCACAGAAAGATTTAGATGGGGCCCTGTGGGGACACAGGGGACACAGTTCCCCATGCTCAATATGATTTACCCAACAAGTCCTCCAAATTAGACGACTAAAGACATGACCTCTAGAAGCATTTTTTGATCTGATGCCCCAATTGCCTTCTAAAAACTGTTAAAAATCACTTTTGAAAAATTAAACTGTTTTATGATGTGAAAACACTATGGTTAAGGTTTGGTCAGGTTGCGGCACAAAAATGACTTAGGTTTAGGGAAAGATCATGGTTTGGGTTGAAATAAGTACATTGTTAAGGTTAAGGAAACATCATGGTTTGAGTTAGAATAACTACTTTGTTAAGGTTAGGGAACGTTTGTTGTCATGGTTACAATGTTAAACATTTGGTTAAGGGTAGGGAACGATCGTGGTCATGCTTTCTGACTGTCGGTGTGAAACAGGAAATGAACAGCGGTTGTCCTTGTCAAAGTCCGATGCTTTGTTGACCCATCCACCTTGGCTGGCTAAACATTCTGACTACAAGGGTAAACAAACTGTGAGACAGGATGGTTGGGAGACTGGATAACTGCTTGCATGGCCGGCTGGTTGACTGCAGGAGTACAAGGCAGTGTTGGCTCAGGCGTGCTGGGCAAATTTGCCAGTATTCAGGGGCACTGTGTTGACTTGAGCCACAGAAGATGACAAGCTGAAAACCCACAAATGATGCCTGCTGGACCTTCAGGTAGATCTGCTTCTGATCTGCTGAAAGCTTGGCTGGCTGGGTGGCATACAGACCCTGTGGGACTGGGCAAACACTGGGCTCAGAGATCTGACACACTAGGGTTTTATACACCAGAGAAGAGGACTGTGGCAACTGAGTGGAACCAGGATGCATGGAAACAAGCTGCCGACTAGCTGGGAAACACAAAAAAGGCTAGCTGATAGAGATGCAGCAGCCGGTTAGGAAACGGGGAAAAGGCTAGCTACAGTAGGTAGCTTTGGCTAACTAGCTTCCTGCCTGTGTCTCAGTGAGTGGAGTTGCAAGTGGAAAGCTAGCCAGAGTAGCTGATGGGAGATCAAATAGAAGGCTAGTCATCCAGAACTGACTAAAGTCTAGCTGAGCTGCTGAAGCTGATTCATGGAGGTTCAAGGTGGCTCCGGTGAAGCACTGGATGACACCAAACAAAAACTGGAAAGCACCTAACAGCAACTGCAAGATACCACGCAGACACTGGGAGATGCTGAGGGAGAACTTGATGTGGATATTCAGCTGGTGTTGACTTGCCGAACACACAGTTATCCTGCATTGCAGAAATTTCGCCTTCCTCTGGAAAATTGCCGCAAAATGACACAAAAGATTCAATAGCACACACAAACAGTGAGGCCCAAATAATATTTTTGCATATTGCCAGATCTGAAGCAGATAAAATGTATGTAGTGTTCTTTATTTCAGCTGTCAGAATTTGTTTTTTGCTGATCCAAGCTCCTACTGCATCCTATTTCCCTACCCTAGCTATAGTTTACAGAAATGGTCTCAGGAAGTGACATATAATATGCTAAGCCTTGATTTTCACGCAAGGCACGTGCTGGTTACATTTTATGTCTCATGAGTCACCAGTGAGGCAGGAACCTAAACCCTCTGCTGTCCCAGGTCAGTTGTTAAGCAATGACTCAGCTGAAGTAGAAAAAATATTCCCTAGCCCCTCTTTATTTGGAAACATTCCTGCACTGTGAGGCATAGTGTTCACTGTCGCAATTAAGGTAAAGTAAAAGCACGGACACACTGAGGAGTTAAAGTGATTCCGAGGAGTTTATTGCACAGCTACCACCTATGTTATTGCAAATTCTAGATTTTCAGGACACGCAAGTACACAGCGTACACAAGCACACACAGGCAAATGTAGATAGAAACACGCATGCAGGCAAACTCCCATACCAATTGTCCCCAGGCACTGTGAACCTTTAGCTGTTAATACAAAGTATTATTCAGTCAGGCCAACACACTTACACAGGGGACACGACACACACATGCACACACAAATGGCAACAAATGAGAAAAGTGACACAGCTGGCCCCGAGTTGCGGGTCGCTGGCAGGTCAGCCACTCACTGGATGGTCCTCTTCACACTTATCTCCTCATCCCTTTCATCAAATCCTACCATTTTTTATTTGTGCTGTGATTAAATGTAGATCTGCAGCAATAAAAAAAGACAGGTCATGAGGTGATAAAAACATGAATGAAGGTGTGATTTGAAAATATATCAAGGGGCTCATAAAAACATCAGTGTCAGCAGCCGCTCATCCCCATCTTCATGTATTATGACTCACTATTTTTACCTAAGTATTATATTTACTTTACATTTACTACAATTTAGAAATCCAAACTGTTCCAATATAAGTAACCAATATATAAAATATGTATTATATTCCTTAATAACTATATACACCGTTATTGCAGTTTTGAATACTTCTGTCAGTAAAACCGTTTTGCTTTTGTTGTTTTCTGTATTATGTATAAGGTACAATTGTTGATGTGAAGTTAGTGTATTTCACTGCCTGAAAATCCCCTGATTATATTTGTGGCTCTTCAGTGCAGCTGATATCTGTATGCTTGCTGCAATCAGCACCAGCTCTCCTACACTCCTACAGCTCATCCCCTGGCCTCCTTCTCAATCCTCTCACCTCCATCCCTCTTTTCTCTAAAGAGACTGTCCCTCTCTGCCAGCCGGGTCCTAAGGGAGCTTGGCCACCCATTGGGGACCCATTAGGGGGGTGGGTGGGAGAGCAGGGAGAGAGACAGCGGCAGGTCAAATCGCTTTGTGGCCGAGGAGGGCTATCATTTACTGTAATTCAGATCCTGTCAGGCTGAAGGAGAGGGAAGGTGAAGTGGCATGGCGCGCCCTGGCTCTCATCTGTCTCTCCCCCCACCCCCACCTATCATAGACAATGGCTGGCTGGGTGGCTGGCTGACTGGTGGCTGGTGAGTGGGAGGATGGGTGCTGTAGGAGATATTACAGCTACAGTGAGGTATATCCATTTTGTTGCAGCTGAGCATTGTTCTGTCATTTTACCTTCGAGGCGCTTCATTGACTGACTTATTTCTTACAATGAGTGAGCAGGTAGGGGTTCAGTGCCTTGCTCAAGGACACTTTGACAAGACATGTGACTGCTAATGGAATCAAACCACTTTTAGGTATTATATGTTGCTTTTATTACCAAAAATGAATAAGCAAAACCTTAACAATACGCTTCAGTACTGACAGACACAGATTGGGTTTTGCGGTGATCAAACCTAGGACCTGTCAGTTACAGAACAGTTTCTCAGACCTGAGAGGCTTCCTGCTGTCACTCCTGCTGTCAGTGATAAACCTCTCCTGTTCATTGCTGACAACAGGACAAATATTTCTTTCTATCCATATTATGTTTCTGTCTCTGCATGCCTCCTCTAGTCTATGTCTCCGTTTGGTATTTAAGAAAATATATCTGTACGGCAAATTTTATAGCTTTTAATATCTGTGAGAATTATTCTAATTATTACTACCTGAAGTTCATTGTTTGATATGACAAATGCAGTCCAGGCTTTTCAAGAAGTATAATTTTGTCCTTCACAGACTTAAATTAGGTGTACCATAAATCTGTATGTATATGGAGTGCAGAGTCTTCTCAGTTAGGTATAAAGACTGAAATATTTGTTTTAGGTACAGTACATTACAAATTATATGAAATAAACATATCTGAAAACTTATATGACCTTTCAGTATGTTATCAAACTGTTTTTACAGTAAGCTGTGATTCAGATACATGCCTTCACCACTATATCTTCAAGGTAAAGCAACATACAAATTTAAGAGTTAATTGCTATTCTAATTTTTGCTGTAATTTTAATGTAAATTTTACTAAAAGATAGTACTAGTGGCACTAGGAATGTGATGCGTTGAAAATGTTTTTTGCCTCAAAAACTACTGCTTAACAGCTTCTTGTTTTGTTTTTCCGTGCTCTGTGTATTTATTTGCCCACAGGCATATAAAATGTATGCTTTTAGTACCGTTTGTAATATAGTAATTGCATGGATAGACATGACAGATATATATTTGTATAAAAGAAAAAAACAGAAGAGCAGGTACACATGAGATGTAGGCTATAGTTCCAAAGCAAAACAAAGAAAGTATCACTGGATTAAACAACAAAAAAGCAAGTAGTCCAAACACAAGTTTTAAGCACAAATGTATCTTTTTCCAAAGAAAGAAAATGTATATATTCATACAATTGTTAACAACATCAATAATTCATCCCTCTCTTTTCCCTCCTTTCCTTCATCTTTAAGCCTTATAATTAACTAACTTCTTTGACCCCTCAAATTTCCCAAATCATCATCATTAAAAGACATTTTATTCTTTGGTCTTTAAATTTCAAAACTATCATGAGCTTGTCCTGCTATCAGATGCTTTATGAGAGAAGCTGTGATTGTTTTTTCAGATGGGGGATTTCATATTAGGTAATAAAACTCAATTAAAATAAAAACACGATGACCCCTCTGATATCGATCTTCCAAGAAAAGAACATTATGTCTGACTATCAAAGTTAAGAGTCATTGTAAGACCTTTGCTTGCAAAACAGTCTCTGACTCATTCATGTCGGGTTGCAATATTTTCCAAAATTGGATTTATTCCCATTGGACTGAAGACCTTGGACTCTGAGAGGTAAGCTGCTATGATGAAATTTGTCACTAGAGGACAGCATCTTCCTCTTTAATAACATTCACCCGACCAAAGGAAACGCCCTTACAGTCAGAGGCCATTAGACCGCTTTCATCTTTTTGCACATTGCCTTTGAGTGGATATTTCAACTGAAAAAAGGAAAAACAGGCTCAGTCCATGTATCCAAAACTGGCCTCTTGTCCGAAGATCATCTCTTTTTAAAATACAGATGATGCTTTATCTTGGAGTGGGTTAGAATGACACAGCAGGGATTAAGTGCCTTGCTCATGGACACTTCAACTGGTTCCTATAGTGGTTATAAAACAATTAAAATCACAATTACATGGTTATGAAAGATGTTTCCAGGCGCTGTTCCATTATGCTGATGTTCAGGTCAGGGTGTGTCACTGTCAGAGAATAAATACAAATGATGGGTTGTTGTAGTAACACCCACACTGTTATCTGCTGGATAAAGGTAATATGAAATATTGGCTTCGCAGGTTTTCGTTTATGAATGCACATTCATCTAATTATCCTTTTGTGCTACTAAACTAGGTTGAGCACCAACATGAAAAGCTGGCTTTGATGGCAAAAGAATCAAAGGACGGTGATAAGTTCTGTGCTGTACGTATGTTGGTTATAAAAAAGGTGAACCATGTGCATTTACACACATACAGACCATGGGTGGGCAATTATATTGAAGCATCAACACAAAGAAACACATACGCCCAACACAACACTATGAAGGCTGCATCAAATTACTGTTCAAATCTCAGCTCAGTTGACCTGATTTTGAAACAGGCCTAATTTCTGAATGCATGATGGCATTAATGAGCTGTCGGTGGAATTCACTGTCCTTCCACAAGGGGGCGATGTTGGTCTCAGTTTGGAAATATGTGACATTTCTCCCCCCCCCCCCCTAAATCATCACTTCATTAGATACAGCCTCACACACCCGTCACACCAAATCAGTTACTGTCAGCATTTAAAGAGTCACACAGCGACACATGAGAGCACGGCCTTTGTCTGAATCCCACCATTTCACAGCACAATTCTAGCTAATAAATGACGACCTGCTGCATCCTCGTCGACCGGTTTTGTCGGTCGTCAAGCAAGTAAGGTTTGTAGATAAACCAACACGTTACCGGCCCAAAAATAAGCCCTCTATGTCTCCGGCTTTGAAATGGGATCTTAAAAACAAGAGCTTGGCCCAGACACACTCTCTAATTAGAGAGGCCCACAGATGCCTGCATGCTCCCACACACACACACACACACACACACACACACATGCACAAACCACACATGCACACACACACAAATTATAGAAAGACCGGAGAGATCAAAGAAAAGAACACAGTACAGTAGTTTGTGTATTTACTACACCCCTTCCAAAAAAATGACAAGTAGCAAGTGTTGTTCTTTTTTCTTCATGGTGAACTGATGTGGCTTGTGCACTGAATGCCATGAATGCTGCCTCTCCCAGATAATATTGGCACACCCATTGGTTTCTGTGTGCGTGAATGAGCTGGCTGTCATTTTCTATCTATGCGCTTTTTCAGTAATGTGTCACATGATCAGCGAGGCAGCCCTAGCCGGCCTTTATCATGCTAATGTTTTTCAATTTCCCCCCACAAAGAGCATACATAGCTCATACAAAAGATGGCTTCAGACAGGCCCGTAACTCTCCGTCTCTGTCTCTCTCTCAAACACACTCACCCTGCACACACTCTGACAGAGCCCCATTTCAGTGGCCAGATACAGTCATTTCTTGTCTGATGCACACACTGACGCATTGACTCGGACTATGTGAGACACACACTTGCGGGCTCGCACGTACACAAACACGACCCTGCATGCGTCTACACACTCACAGAGAAAGACACACTAATGCACAAATGCACACGCTTGTACTCATCCTCACAGCTGGTCGCCCCTCTGAATGCGAGCAAGTGGATCTTATCACTGGTACTTATGTGTACACACACCACACACACAAAATGTAGCACAAAAAGGCCTCTCCATATCCAATTCTGTCACTACCAACCTTTTTCTTTCTTTCCTTTGTTCTTTTTTCCTCTCTTTTTTTCTTGCTTTCCTTCTGTCTATCTCGACTGCTCTATCTCTCCTCTCTCAGCTGGCTGTCCTTGTTCAATCCCCAAATAACCACATCCTCTCAGCATGTTAACAAAGAAGCCCAATCAAGAGATAAATGTCTTTTTTGTATTTTTATTCTGTCTCTTTCTCTAATTCTACCCCCTTCTTTTGAACAAACAGCATTTACCCATTTATTCTAGCTTGGATTTGTTCTTTCCACCATAAGTACACAGTCGATATATTAAAACATTATCTCGGCAATTAGCACTGTGCGCGGCTCACTTGCAAAAGCACTGGACCAAGTGAGTGAGGTTGGGAATCTGCTAGTATTGGGAATAGAGTACAATCATATGCATGTTCTGCATGAGTGAAGCAGTGATATGTTTGCATTTCATGTTGATTTTAGCATCGTTTATTGTCTTGATTAGTATTTAATGTGTTGTATTACAAAGTGAGATATCCACCCTTTGGAAATATCTCTCTTCTATTTACTAAATGATTGATAAGGCTAAATCAAACAGGATAGCAACTACTTAACACTCTCACTTCTCCTAATTCAGGTAATGTATTTGCTTTGAAATGCACATATAATTAAAATTATGTTTTTTCATTGTGCATATTATGCAGTCTGTCAGATTGGGGAGGTGAATGACAGTTGTCCTTTGAGCACACAGCTTTCTGACAGTCGACCTAGCTGCAGGCTATTGTTGTCTAATAACAGACACACACAAACACACAGATGCACACATACATATGCCGAATCCCCCTCCCCCTTTGAATAAATCAACACATGAAGCATATAATTTTCCATGTAGGGGCCGTTTAAGGGGGCATTATGGCCCATTTTAAAATCTCATTAGCAGGGCAGCTGCACTTTGCACCCCAAGCTGGTGATTGGAGCTCTCTTTTTGTTTTGTTTTTTGTACGGGGGGGGGGCCCAAGCAGAACCCTCAACCCCCACCCACCGCCTTCCCCGCCATCCATCCCCAAAAAGACATAGTGGCACGATCGATGGCAAACACCCGGGCAAAGAGGACACTTACACTGCATCTTCTGATTTTTCCCCTCAGATGTGATGTTTAATAATCAGTTTGAACAGCAAAAAGCATTTGACTTGCACTTGAATGCATATATTTAAAATCTGGCAGAATTGTCATGCAACCATAAATTAAATTCACCTGAGTTACTGTCACTTATAGTACAGCAAGACACGACAATATGAGGAGACAAATAGATCGGTATACTTCAACTAATTATCACTTAAGTACACATAATGTAACTGTAATTGGTAAAAACAAGCGGATATGATGATGACAATTGTGTTATTGTTAGGGTGCAGATAGAATTATGGAAAAAATACCCAGTTAATTACATTCATGTTGTTGTAATTTAGGCTTCAGTTGTTGTTCCATCTGTGAGGATTCCCATAGTGCAGTAGCAGCAGTTGCTGCTATGCCAACTGTTTGTGATCTGTTATTTTGGGTTTTTTTATTCATTAAGGTATGTGCCTATTGAATTAAAGTTACACCCATAATGTTAGTGTGTAAAATGTGAAATGTGTGAAAGCAACCCCTGTGGTATTATAATGATAAACTCATGCAGTTTTCTCACACAGCTAAATAACAATAAGTCAGGCGAAAGGAGGACACTTTCCAGGGGAAAGAGGATACTGAATGCAGTCATTTTGCAATCTTCAATTTCTGCAAGATTAATCTTTCTGTTTTTCTTTGTTCCAAAAAGATGTTGAAACAGAAACATTCTCAATGAGGTGTTGACAGGCTGGTAGATTCATTTTTGTTTCGAAATGAGTTTTATTACAAAAGACTATATAAACAACAGCCCACTCTTACAAAAAGAATTCATAGCAGTAAATGATGATAGGTAAAACTAAATAAAATTGTATCTTAATACTCCTTCAGACTGCTTTATTCACCGTGGCTGCCTGTATCCTCCTGCCTGTACTTTCCTACAACTTAAACAATGATTCCTTGTGCTTTTGTTTTTGTTTTTTTCAAAATAGTTTTGCACAATAAACAGCCAAACTATTCAACTATAACTGTAACTACTACCCTGCTGTTATGTTTGGCTATTTTTACACCATGTCACCAGTTTCCAGCTGGACACTATTTTTTTCAAGCAATGCCAGAACTCGATAAGAAAAGAAGGTGTGTGAAAATAATAATTTCACACCTTGTCTCAGAGCATTCCCTTTACGTATATTTTTGTGAAAATCTCAGAGAGAGAACTTTGTACTCCCCGAAGCTCGCTTATTCACGATGGGAGCTTTGTATAGCCACAGACAAACTCTGGAAGCGCACAAGCGTGGTAAGGGTAAACATGCTAGGTGGTTGGTACACACCTCTGGGCATATTTCTGGCACTCTGTCCGTACAATATGCAATGAAGGGTGAGGTAAAAGTGCCAGTGTTAGCAGGAAAGAAAGCGAACAAAAAAAACCCTCACTGTCGAAATAATTCAGTGTAGTGTAGAATTTAGCAGGGACTATATTTAAACTGGGAAAAACCTCACAGCCTGTACTTTAAGAGAGGGTCATGCAAGGCAAAATGGAGAGGTGCCATGAATGAGGTTCTGACAGATGTGGAGCTGTCGTTTTGTCTCTTTTTCTCCCTCTGTTTCCTTTTCTCACTTCCTCCAGTTTGTTTCAGGGACTGCTGGTGTCTTTCTTCCTTTCCCATCTCCCCCCACTGCGCATGTGTGAATTTACTGCTTATGATATAGCCCAAACTGATGAGCTATTATCCTTGAAAGAAAATATCAATTTGCACTTTGCACTCTTCAGGAGTAAATTATAAAGTTTTCAGCAATTTGGCTGTCACCAAATAGTGTAAACTCTTCACTAAATCAGTCGATTTTTGGCAAAAATGCGTGTACAAATGGTAGATGTACTGTTTGCGCACTGGCATTTTGAGTCAATATTGCTTTAGTGGTTGCTACTGTGTGCCAACAGTAGGACTCTGGTAAAAGTAAGCAAATAATGGTTTTATAATCATTCAGCATGCTGAGACCTTGAGACAAATGAGTTATTCTGTGTTGAATTCATGTGTCAGTGGTGTCAAAGTCATGCATCTGCAGAACACTGACAGATTTCTTTTAAAGATTATGCTTTCAAGAATTATTTCTTTAAAAACAACAACAAAATAAAGTGTTTTTGCTCTTGTTACAGGATTGTTCAATAGAAACAAAACTAAAATGTCTGGTGTAATATTAATATAGTGGGAATTCATATTTAATATTTCTACATGACATTTGAGGTTTAAAAAAAATAACAGATTCTTTTCCAAACATGCTTACACTCTCTATGACTTTATTTCTACACACACTTCATAAACCACGTAGGATGTGTGTCTCCTTTCCCCAGTAATTTGCTGCATGTCCTTGCCATGTTGAATGTAAAAAGAGAGAGAACAAGGAGAACATCAGATATCAGCACGGCGGCGTCCTCCCTACACCAGATCCAGCCAGATCCACTGATAGATGTGAGGCTGATGGAGAGAGTATACGCCCAAGACAGGATATTAGAATGGACGTTTCCTTATTCCGTACGCCACAGGCAGGGCCCTCTCCCACTTGTCTTCTCTGTAGAAAGACACGGAGAAAAGATAAAGATGTAAGCGGAGCTGACAGGCTGCTGGAGCCACGGTCTCCTTCGCTGTTTGCATCTTGAGCCGGTTTCTGATTTGATCCTGAGAGGATGATTGTGATGGGGACATTTATTTTTTTTGGTCTGCGGACAACAGATGGCATGGGATGATGCAGATCTCTATGTACGAGGTGGTAGGAAGCTATTTGATGGTGAAGAACAGTATTTGTCTTGTTTTAATTTAACCTTTATTTAACCATGTAGCCCGAAATGAGATAAGGAATCTTTTTATTCTAGGAGACGGGGTCAAGAGAGCCACATCTTGATACATTTATGGTTGTAGAAAAACAACAAGAGACAAAATGAAAAAGCAAATTTCAAACAAAGCCACATGAGAGGAAAAATGCAAGGCAAAATTACCAACACAGGGCAAGGGTTAAGGATGTCACTTTTCTTGGAGTGCCCAACATATACGGACATTGTTTATCTAAGATTCATGCACCGAGGGCTGGATTTACTAAGGCTGATGTGCCAGTATTTTGTTTTGTTTGTGTTTTTTTTTTTTTTTTTGAGGTGCAGATGTGACTCATTCTACCACACATGCACAGTATGAACAGAAAGACCAGGTGGACTCACTGTTTGCGTGCCATTTTAGCAAGTGTTTGCAAAGAGCTTTGTCTGTTGACAACAATTTAACCCAAAATTAGTTGTTGAAATTATAACTGATTTGTCCATCTGTTTTTTGTCCAATTGTACATTCATCTCATATGCAAACCATTGGTGTTAGACAACTGCAGCATTACATTGCGAAAACATCATCAACATACTGTAGGCATTTGTCCTTTTAACAAACATATTTCAACCTAATTAGGCAGCTATTTTGTGACTAGATTTTCAACATTTTGTAGGGTGGCTTATTTCTCCAGACCTCTTCACCCTCGTATTAAACCATACAACATAAAACATGACAACAATGTCTAACAATGTATATAAACAAGACAGTGTGAGCCATTTGAATTTTTGAGAACAAAGTCAACATTTGTACTGTAAATGTATGGCATTGGTGAGAGAGGCTGCATTTTTGTCCAGCCGTCTATGACCGTTCTGACAGAAACATCAAAGAGACCAGTTCAACAATATGACTGCATGACTATCAACCCCACTGTAATTGGCAGCAACTGTATTAAGTTAGAAGTGTGTTTGTTCATGCCAATGCATTCATGCTTCTGAATTAGTGTTTATGCATGCCTGTGGATGGGCATTCCATATGTGTGAGCATGCGTGCATATTCCATCACATGACCTACTGTACCTACATACCAAGCTCTGCACTCTCGAAAGTGATAATTCTTGTGACACTGTAAGCTTTACATTGCACTTTGAATACATGTTTAACCGCAATCATTAGTATGTAAATGAGGGACTCACCTGCATCACCACCACTATAACCTCCCATCTTCTTTACCTACCGAAGACCAAGACGTCCTAATGCACCAGACCGGTCGACACTACCCCTCACTGTGACCATGTTTTATCCACAACAGCTTTATTCTAACGTGACCTCATTAACATGTAAAAGTGGATCCATATGTGCTTGTTGTGCCTGTGCACTGACACATAATTTACATAGTTAACAAGCAGCCGAGCGTGAATAAAAGATGTGAACCGTAACGAGACGGGCAACATCCTGCAACATATGTCCTGATCAGACGGAGGCTCTGCCCTCTCCACCCCACCCCGTTTAGGCCTTGAGCAGAACACCTCAATGCCTCCAGTACAAGAGCTGACCCAGATGTATGTTTTTTTTATTTTATTTTTTTTATTGTATGATAAAAATAATTTAAACCCTCCAGTTGTGGGGGCATGGCATTTGCTGTTACATTTTATGGCACTTTGTGTGGTGGTGGTATGTCAGGAATGGTTTTAGCTCGCTGTAAATCTGGAGTTGAGCTGCACAAGATGGGGCTAGCCAGGAGATAATATACATATGGGATTACTATCTGTCAGATATGGCACAGACTAAAGTGCATAAGTATAAACAGGGTGGACTTATGTTAGACAAGAGTGTGAATTTATGGTAGAGCACAGTCGCAACTGGCCTCTTCCTTCTCCATTTCTCTCTTGCTCTCTCTTTATCCCTTACCCTCAAATGCTATGTATGTGAATTGGTAATTGCCTGATACACTGGGAGTTTAATGAGAAAATGTCTGGCAAGGCAATCACCAGTTCCAGGCTATTTGCTTTCAGCACAGATTATTTCAGTGAGTGAGTGCACAAAATTGGATCATTATGGAGTGGGTTTTATAATGTGAGAATGACAGAGAGCATTAGAACGAATAGCCATGATGCGTTCTTATTTAACTATTTCATCCATTTTACATTCATTAGTCCGGGTTAGTCCGAGTCCTTTCCACAGGTTAAGGTAAGACATGGGCAGACAATTTAAGAGACAATTTAAAAAAAGATGAGGAATAAATAGGGAGGAAGAAAGTGAGAGAGATAAATGAAAGGCAGTAAAAAAAAGAAATAAATTGGCAAAATGTTTTTCTATGTTATTGTTAAATCTTTATATGTGCTGATAGTTCCACTGAGATCAAGATTTTTCATCAAAAACAGCCGCAGCGCATTCCTTTGGAGACTGACAGGCAGCACAGCATTTCAAATTAAGTAATAGACAATCTAAAAGTAAGGTGTGGAGAAGGAATGAGAAACAAGCGGCAAGAAAAAAAGGAGGGAGACCGTTTTACAAATGATATGATATTTGTTATGAGCTGATAATGACGGTGACAGTGATGAATATCAAACTGCTGGCATTTGACAGTGGCTGGCTGTGGTTGTAATGGGCAACTCCTAGGTGAGGTGTGTGTTACGCTTAATGTGAAGCAGGTCATTTGTGGGAAAAAAAGGTGTACATGCACAGGTAATTGTTATCGGTTGATAAAAGGTATAAGGGAAAAAAATCAACAGGGGGAAATCATTAATAAAATACAAATGTTGATGCAGACCAAGAGAGGTTTTTCACCCTGACTTAAAAACAACACTCTTCTATCCTCATTCCTTTTATAACACCCCAAAAATCAAGTGAACCTAAAGCCTCCCTCAGGCCTGGTTCCACAAGCATTTGTGTGGTTGGTACAGTATGGTTCCTATTTCCTATATATGGTACTTTGAACGTATGGGCCAGACTGAGTAGACAAAGCCAGTCTATCCAATGCCAGCAGGGCTGTACATAAACTCCAAATCCTGTCGATCTTTCCATCCAGAGAAATGCTGGAAGCGTTCCCAGAGTTACAGTAGGCTGAGGCCGCTACTGATGACTTCACACTGAGACGACCTAATTGGGGTACTGTCATGACATTACAGCTAAATCCCCCTTAAATAAAGCTTTGACTTTGAATCATGCTGCGAATTATGGTCTTGAGGAAAACGCCTACTGGGATTTTTTTTTTGATTAATAGTGTCAGAGGACGTATTAAAAAATGGAGCGGGGTGTCTGCGGACGGAGAGGTGGTAGATCTGTGAATGGGTAATCACATCTGCAATCCCGGGCCCTGCCACCTAATACTCACGGCAGGGTCCAAGGTAAACACAGCTGTGAAATGTCCTGAGCGACTGCACAAATAATAAATCTGTATGGGTACAGTGGGCGGCTGCTGGGCTGTTTCTCCTTCAACCCTCTGTCTGTCTGTCTGTCTGTCTGTCTGCCTGTCTGTCTGCCTGTCTGTCTCCACGCTCCCAATCAGCAGTAGAATGCAGTGACTGTGTACGAATGGAAGACGGCAGCAAATCAAGATGGATGACAAAAAGAATGACAACATGCATGCTTTGGGGGTATTGTAGATTTGGCTGCATCCATCCATCCACATTTACTCTCAATTTGGACAAGCTGTTTAGTTTGGAGCACCGTGCTGCTTAGAAGTGTGTGAAACATTATGAGACAGAATTCATTCATGTGAAGGGAATACAATGTCCTATTTTTTTTTTTTTAAATCTGTATACTGCAGAATTCATGCAGGTAATATGTTTGGTGGATGTAAGTACTAAGCTATATTATATCAAATGTTACCTCCCCTCAGGAGTTTTTTTTTATTTTTTACCTCAAATTCAGACTTTTCAAGCACAAAAAAATGACTGCAAGCAAATATGACCCAGACTTAACTGGTGCATGAAAAACAAGCAAAATGCAGTTTATAGCTCAAGTAAAGTTGTGATATATTTGATGCTGGGAGAGAAATTTATTTTTTGACTCATCACACTTAATCTGTTTCCAGAACTTTAGCCAAGAAAATTCCTCTTGTCACTCTTAATGTTATTAATTTTCCAGCCTAAAGACTTATAGTGTAGATTTTGTTAGCTAGAGTTGGCTGTCAAACAATGTGTGAAGCCAGCCCGACCCTTGTGACACAGACACATGTTGATGTTCAACTATCAGGGGTCCAAAGTGTTGTAGTTGCTGTATATCCACTTAAGTTTAACCCCAATAATAATTGACCCTCTCTTAATTCTAACCTCCCCTGTCATCAGAATCTTTCTCTCTATCTCTTTTTTTACATCTTGTGAGACCAAAATGTTAAGTTGTGGCATATGTAGATTCAGACCAATCGGACGAGCCGTTTCTGCTCTGTATGTATAAAACTTGGCAGTTGCTAGAAAAAGATACATTTAGTTTTTTAACAACGAGGGTCTTATTCTAGTATTTTTTGGCCAATCTTCCTATCAGTTGCAATAAAAACGTACACATTCATTTCTGACGTCTGGGGAATGCCTCCTCTTCAAAAATGTGTTAATTTGTTTTTGTCATTCCAATTGGCACTTATATGGTCTTGATGGTTTTTAATAGGACCTGGCAATAATCTACCCTGCCAAAACATTTCAACACAAACTTGCAGACTGTCACCCTATTAAATAAGTCAGGCAATGCAGAAAGTCTACTGCAAAAGTGAATCTTTGCCTAAGCCATTGTGTCATCTCTTTGTCACCAAAGTGTGGAGATCTCCTGGAGGGGATTCAGGGCAGGTGTAGGAACATTGACTTTGTCATCCCTTTTACTTGTGTTCTTCTTGTCAAGAGGTGTTGAATACTCTCCGATTGTGTGCCTGGGAGTGAGAGAAGTAGAGGAAGCCAGGGAGTTTTTCCCACTCAGACATCACAGACACCCAAAGCACCCACCTGACACATCAGCGCTGTCCATGTCAATAATGTCAGACTAAACACTGTTTGACTGACCAAGAAGAGATTCAGTTTGACCATGTTCTAGGTCGATTATACTACATTTCATCTCTAAATTATGCAGATATATTCCCATGCCTTAAGATAGTGCCATCTGGATCTCGCCAATGTCTGCCAAAGTTTCTGACACTGAATAGTTTTTAATAGAAACAGCTTGCACCAACAATGAAAGCTGAAGCAGCATCCATAGTCATCCATAGCTGTGAGTTGTCAAACCATAACCGAAATATCCTGGTAACAAACAGGTTCCCATTCTATTAGAATTTTATGTTTTCGTGCTTCCAATGCTTGATGGGTAATACTGTCTGTAAGAGTTCGAAACAAGGCAGAAGAGTTCATCCAGCCACCCAATGTACATCAGAGAAATTTCTTCTGTTGACAGCTGTACAGTTATTGCTCAGCTCTTCCTTTTCCTTGCACTTCCCTCCAATATGACCAGTCCAGCAACACAGCAATATTTTCAGGGCACTACCGCACTTCTCAATGTTATTTTTTTTATTGCCAGGAGTCATCTTGTCAAAACAAGCATTTCATTTTAATTGAGTTTCACATGTTGAACCAATGCCTCTAAGGATGTTTTCAAAGCAAATCTGTTGAAGGGGATTTTTTTTTTCTGGACTCGAGGCCACTTACGCAGAAGCTGGTCTTGAACTCTGGTGTGGTCCAGAGAAGAAGCCTGAAAATAAAAGTATATCAGGGGCTAATTTCGTATTGTATATATTTACTTACTAATGCCTATAGTTTACAGTAGTTTCACAGTACTTTTGTTTAAATGTTACAACATTCATGATAGGGTGCGAGTGCTAATATAATGAAAATTTGGAGGAGATATAATCTGACATAAGTAGGGTTGTTGTGATAAGGTCACCTTCACGAAAGCCAGCAAAGCACACATAATACTCCTCTTATATCAGCCTGTGGTTTTTCCATTTGAGAAATATGCCTTCTCTGAAGCTGCTGCAGCAGATTAAATGACTTAAGATGGAGTGCCATACAGTACTTGTGAGTGCTGGCTATGGGTTGTTCATCAACACAAGCACTGATGTTAGCCATGTAATGAAGTATAAAGTATGTGTATTCTTAAAGTCTTCAAATAAAGGGGGGCTGCAGCTGATTTCCACCTCAAGGCCAAGGAGCTATTTTGTCAGTCACGGCCACTGTCAACATTTTGCTGTGCCTTTAAATGTACTTTCATACTTGGTTATGAAGACGTGTGTGTGGGGGGCACCGTTGTGTTGATTGAGTCACATCCAGCAGTGCTGCTGTGGGTGCAAAACAGCCTCCGGTATTAGCATGTATAAACAGGCTTATAAATGGAGCACTATTTGGCTGTTCATTTTCATCCTCTTAACAGTAAACAAGGCGGAACAGGCCCTGACACCCTCAAATAAATGGAGACCAACGCACGCAAATTCAGCTGCAGCGGGGAACCGAGGAGGGTTGTTTGAGTTAAGGTCAATCCTGTTTAGATTGCATTGGTCGTAGGCCGATTTTTTTTTTTTTTTTTTGCGTTTTGTTTGTTGAGCTTTTCTGCGAGGCAAATAATGTATTCATGTATTCTGAAATCTGATGTAATGAATGTGACTGTGTTTGCTTGTGTTGTAGGGCTGGTTTTTATGGTGAAGTGTGTGTGTTTGGAGTAAGGGGGGTACAAAGGATTCAGCACAGTGGATGCTCTCACATATAAATAGAGGTGAATTCTGGCAGAGGCTCATGGGTGAACATATGCAATACAGGCCTACTGTATATCTATATTTATAGGGACATACAGTATGTGGATAGGATTGGTTCTGTTATACACACGTGTTAGACATTATCTATTTTTTTGGTATTAAATCATCTGAGCTTTGGCTGGGGTCAAAACAGGGATTTTAAGATTTGTCCAAGTGTCAGTTGACGTTACATTAACCATATCAAGACTGTTATAATGACTGAATCAGTATCCTCAGACAAGCTGAGTTTATGCTACCTACCCAGCACAAAATGTCAATAAGCCTAAGTAAAAGAATGGCTGTTAAAGAAAGTCGAGCATCTAACAAGCTAAAGACCCAGATACTGCGGTTAAAAAGCAAGTGAATGTTGGACTGTCCTCATAACCGTACAATACAAAGGCTGAATTGTAGTTAGAGACAAAGCAGTATTTTTACAAGCCATTTGACAGATGTTATGACACTTTTCAGCAATACAAGTTTACAGCATGTCTTTATTGGACGAGGTGTCTTGATTTGAATTATACCACATGCAAGAATAATGCTGATTGTCAAAATGGTGGACAGGTTATATACGAGCTCTCCATTCATTAAACACTATCAGTCGTTTCTGAAGAACCCATTTAGACGAGCGCACTGGAGACAATGCATCATGTCATTGTGATAGGTCCCATCTTGGCTTTTTAGAGCTTTGCTAAAACAAAGACAGGATTAAGAGCATGGATTGAAATGGTAAACCAGAGTCAAATACATTTGTTTCTCTAACACGGCACAGTCTCCGCACTCCCTGCGGCGACCTGCTCCGAGTTATTTATGATGTCGAAA
The DNA here is from genome assembly GCA_005408345.1 of Macquaria australasica. Classification (NCBI taxonomy): domain Eukaryota; kingdom Metazoa; phylum Chordata; class Actinopteri; order Centrarchiformes; family Percichthyidae; genus Macquaria; species Macquaria australasica. The sequence goes on from SEMN01000354.1 coordinate 525,533, forward strand.
TTAATCTCACTTAGTGCGATGGGCTCTCGAAGAGGGGCCCTCCTTCTGAGTCGGCCGCCGAGCGAGGGATGAGAGAGAGATTGAGGAGAGAGAGCGCAGAGCCACCGAGGACTTATTCAAATCCTCCCTCATAGATTAGCAATCGCAGCTTGACAAGCCGCCCTGCAAGTTATTATTTATTTAATTTTTTGGAAATCGAAGCTGTTTCTTACCAACATGTCAGAGACAGGGGGTAATCCGTTTGGAATTTACGAGTGATGAGACAGGAGACAAACTTGCCGGCGTGTCACAGAGTACAGAGGATGCAGGAAGTGAAATATGCAAATGAGGTCTGCAGGCTTTAAAGCAGCTGTCTGTTTGATTGCTGCTCTCTGGCATTGTTTGCCTATGATGGATGGAGGCTTTCATTGCAGGGGCCCATTAGGAGTACAAATATTATGATTTATGATTACACATGATCTTTGATTGTGAATTGATGTGAGACTCTTTGAATGCATGGTGTGGTATTGTTCAGAAATGTATATGTGGATGTAAATATAGACTAATATTTATTTTAAAAAAACACTTCACTTTAAGGTTCACTGGTGTCTGCATGTTAACAAAGGGTCCAACAAAGATTTAACTTGGGTAGTGATAGTAAAACTCCCAGTAAATTAAAGTGTTCATGAAAAATGCAAAAAGAGCAACACAGGACCAGGACCAGCATCAAACTGAACACACTCCGCATAGTCTTTTCTCTCTTGACCAAGACTTAATCTATTAAGATAATCTTTCTGCTCAAACAAACAGAATGTGACAAGGACTGTCTGAGGGAATAAACACAGCTCCTTTGTTGCAGCTTCCTCACTGGGACAGTGTTTTAAACAGACAAACAAAGCGTGCAAGCGAATACCAGTCACCACTGGCACCTCTTACTGCAAATGCTGATTGTATTAGAATAAGTGGGGTTGAGTTGCTTATACTGTGCAGAAGGAAAAAAAAACTGATAATAGAAAGCTCACAGTGACACCTAATTAACATAATATATGTTAAATAATGTTTGTCAATGCACATAAAATATACTACTCAAATAGAGCTTTTGTTGAACTTTCACTTGATTTATAGTAAAACTGATGCTGTATAAATTTACATAAGTAAAAGTAAAAGGTTGCTTATTACATAAACATGTCATCGAAAACTTGAAGTTTTTTTAAGTTCCTCAAAATAAAAAAAGAAGAAAAAGGAAGCAGGAATAATCAGAGTACATGCATCATTTTCTTTATTTGGCAAAATCCTGGATTCATGCAGTCTGATGAGTATCCACAATTAATACACTCAGAAAGCTAGCGACTATATAAAAAAGCAACTCGATTGCATAATTAAGAAAACAATATTTAGTTGTTCTACTCATACTTAGGTGGCAAATGAATCAAAAAAGTGTGTACTTGTCTAAATTACATTTGCAAGTGGTTAGTTTCCAGTTTCCAGATAAATATCACAGTATCAGAATTGGTTATACAGTAATTATAGCCACTGAATCGGTTCAGGTTCATTTCAATTAAATACAGCTAAATTATTTTTTGTAGAACAAGAGAATGTGCAAACAAGGTCAAGGTAGGTTGGAAATTGTTTTCAGAGCCACGCTTGCCCTAAAGGGTTTCAATAAACCAACTGGCTCATTATAGCTGGGACCCTCACGGAATATGCTGGCATCATTTGGAGGCCTTAGCTCTGTGACATTTATAAATATTTGACAACAGATGAGTGGGCTCCGTGGGACGCCACTCCAAGCACCACTGACAAGTCTGCTAATAAAGCAAAGGCCATCAGCAGCTCCTGTGGTAAAGACTGCACTCAGTATCCAATGGCCGAGATGGCAGTTAAAACACGCACACCCCTGCTGATGCACACACTTGCAGACACCCTTGCCATGCACAAACTCAGCCACACACACATATCTACACCAACACACACATATACATGCGTGTGCACTGCTCTGCATGTCGGTACACACCATCAACAAGTGAGGAGAGCTACTGAGAGACTGTTCAGGGTGAGTATGTGAGCCAGTCAGCACAATCAATAATAGAGCAAATGAAAAAGCAATTAGATGCTTTGTGACCAACTGTGATTTCAATAATAATAGCATGTGTGGGGAATGCTGCGCCTCCAAATGATCTTGCATTTGCTGCCACACTTGAGACAAATTGCAGCAAATAAAGTATCGTTCTGATGGTCACGCTGTGGACAGTCAGAATCCCCACTTACTGGATGAATAATGCAATGTGTGTATGTGCGTGTGTGTGTATGTGTGTGTGTGTGTGTGTATGTGTGTGTGTATCAATCTTCTTCCCAGGCAGCTGTTAACCTCCCAGGTTTGAATGAGAAACAGGTGGTGGGGCCAAACACACGCTCTTGGCTCAGAGGAAACTCCAAAACGGTGTAATAGCAGACATGTTGCTAATACCGCACTAAACATTGCCTGATGAGGTGATTTAGTGTGTTTTGTGTACTGTATATTTCATTTACTGCCATGTTACACTTGAGTGAAAATATAGCCGTCCTACTGTATGCAGCGCTTGCATGCGAAAGCCTGGTTTTCTCCTTTTGAGCTGCTGTCTTCTCTGCTCCACTTTACCCAGCAAGGATTTTGACATTGAATAAATAGTTGTTGAAACAAGCTGATAGTTATACAACACCCTGCTCATATGATGACACTTGTGTAAATATAGCAACAGAATAAAAATTGCAGCGACATCTGCTGTCACCCATAGCTTCTTATTTTATCATTTTGTGAAAGCAAGGCCTAAATATCTTGATGGTATTTGTTCTAAACAGTTTGCAGAGAAAGAGTATCAATTCTTTAACACAGTACAGTGTTGTAGCTGATTTCAAACTTTCACCACCTTCATGTCACCATGTGTGAAATGTTGCAGGGTGCAGTTTGCTTCTCCTAGTCATTTCTTTTCTGCTTTCATCTTTCCGCTTCTTTTATTTCCCCCCTCTTTTTGTCGGCCTCTTCATCTGTGATTACTCTTCCTTTGTTCTTGCTCACTTCTCTCCTTTTCCCTCCCTTCCTCCATCCCCCTCTTTTTCTGTCCATCTGTATATGTTGCTCTCTCTATGTTGGCACGTGCATCGCAGTTCCCCTGTTGGTTCTTGGCCAGCTCCCCCACTCTTCTGTTCTTGCTCTTGTTCACCCACCCCCACCTTCCTCCTCCTCCTCCTCCTCCTCCTCTTCTTCTTCCCGTTTTGCATGTGTGCCTGGGTCCGGGGGGCTCGGCACAGTGTACAGCCCAGTGGCCTAAAAGTGAATACTTACGTAATTGCCAACTGTCTCCAATCATTAGGGGCAGCCCTTAAAAAAGACATGCTTCGCCGACAGCTGCGTCCCCTCGCCTTTGCCAGCCTTTCAGATCGCATTTGCTTTAAAGGGCTCGTCCACATTATATTTAACCCCAGAGCACTGTGTGCACTGCGGACGACGGGGGGAAAAGATAGAGGATACACAATTTATGCAGAGTTCTACAACATGAAGTATGTATGAAAACAGACTATAGATTCTCTCAGAGTGTGACGTGCACTAAAGTTGATTGTGTTTACGTCTAATATTACGCTAACGGATTTTGTGACCTGACCTCATAAACACATACAACAGAATGTGTAGCAAAAGTATCTAGCAGTGAACACAGTACCACGACAATATGTCACATTGCATCTTTCAACCTCTAATAATCACAATGAAAGCTCTATTCTTTTCATATCATGGAACACGGTTGAAAACATCTTTATTGCCAACCATTTACATGTTACTGAGTTACTGCAATGAGTGCGCAGGTACATTAACCAGTGACCTTCGATCTTTCATGTATAACAATGTTTATTTAACCTGCAGGTCTCATTGCAGTGCATTTTGTATGTACAAAGAGGCATAAAGACAAGTTTTGCTGCTTCTCCCAGTCCAGCATGAAGTCTCAATTAAAGTCGCCGATATAATGTGAGAAAATTAAGGTTGAGATGTGCTCAGAAGAGACTCATTTGTTTATATTAACTACTGACAGTTCCCTGCCAGTTCCTGCTGAGAGATGAACGTACATTATATTTCCGTGCTTTCAGAGAGACCTCCCAAAGCATGGTTAGTGACAGCTGGGTCAGGTCCCCACGTATCGGGGACACAGCTGCCCTGCAGACGTGCTCACACACACGCACGCACACGCGCGCGCACACACACACACACACACTCTCCCAGGCAAACAGGAACAGGAAAGCAGAGCATCTGAACAGCCTCGGAGCAGAAACATATGACCACATTTCTGTTGTCTGACAAAAACCATGTATCTGCAAAAAGATATTTTAGCAAAGAACAAAAGAGTGCTTATTTTCCCATTGATCCCCATGTGTTTGAGATACATTTTACTGTACTAGAGGTTTCAAAGGAGAGGTTTCAAAGGACCATAAATGGCAATTACATTTTTTAGGAGAGAAAATCCTTTTTTTTTTGTGATATGTTCAAAACACGACATGCTTTGTCTCTCAATTTGTCCACAATTATCAGCAGTATTTCTGAATTTGTGTTTATCTCCTTGGCTACTAAACACATCAGCATGTTTCAAACTGTTGCCCAAGATAAGGTTTTTACTCAAAATTAATCTTCTTGTGTCAGTCACAACAATAGGCCCCATACTAACTAACACAAGAAAATGTCATATGTTGCTATTCTGACTGACCATGGATCAGGCCAGAGGTTCTGACTGATTCATGTTGTGGTCAGGTAACTAATTGAACAGTTAAAACCAGCAAAATACAGTAGATAAAAATAAAAAACAGATTTCTCTAGTTTATTGTTGCCTCTCATAAGCATACTGTACACAGTACTATTGCATATGAATATACTATAGACCTATACTATACCAGACCTAATTTTGTTTGCACTGTGCCCGTGCAGCAGGAAGATTGTGCAAAGCCCACCATCATTCTGGCATAGATTAAAAAAAAGGGTGTTGGGTTGCTGGAATTTCATAAACCAATGAAACTGTGAGGCTTTATGTTATAAATATTTACACAGGGGCAATGTTACTGAGGTCCATTTGACATATGACTACTCTAACACTTGCCATAACTGGTTGACAAAATGCAAGAATGTCTCTATTAGATGGCTAATTTTCTAATTATCTTATTAGACACTGTGACTGTGGTAACAGAAACAGAGGACCAAATGAAGCAAAATGCCGAAATGGGATTCTCCCTGGAGTCCACATCCACTGGGTCAGAGGTTAAGTGTGAAACTAGCAACAAGTCCTTCAAATGAAACGCCAAAATATGTTGTTTGTCCACACCTTCTAAAACAACACGTAGAAGCGTTTTCTCATCTGACGTCCCTATCGGCACGACAACATCATTTTGTCCTCGCAAATCCAAAACTGTTACAAAACACTGTTTGTGAGACAACGCTATAGGGTTAAGGTTGGGTTAGGTTTAGGCACAAAAACAACTTGGTTAGGTTTAGGGAAACGATCATGGTTTGGGTTAAAATAACTACTTCGTTAAGGTCAGGGGACCTTCGTCGTCATGGTTACAATAATAAACACGTGGTTAAGGTTATAGAACGTTCATGGTCATGTGGAATTTGTTGCTCTAGAACAACATCACCATACTTCTTCCCTGACTCCTGTCATAATTACTCCGGCCACTAGAAGACTTAGTCACTTGTTTTCACCATCATTCCAAGCGGTCAAGATAACATATTATACACCAGTTTTGCTGACATCATGGGATGTGGTGACACTTGTGGCGGCTGCAACTTCAAAATAGGGCTCAATAAAAGAACACTTACTGTAAGTGGTCCGACACCTACACTGTTAACTCCCTTATCCAATCTTGAAAGTGAAACTAAAATGAACACACTTAAGTTATGATTATAATTGTCAATGTATAATAGAACAAATGACTATTCAAAATACAGCTAATCAAAATTGAAACCAGATCTGATGGACCAATGGTTTAAAACACTGGGGCAACAACTTTAACATCTGAATTTGTGTTTGCTTCCAATTAAGTGGTTTAGTTTGAAAATCTTATGGGTAGATTTTAACTTTTAACTTCTCACATATTAGGCAAGAGATGCTCAGATGACTTAGCTTCAGCATAAACTCTAAAACATAAATTGAGGTTTTGATATGGGTATGACTCAAACCAAAATAACCGTGGTTTCATCTTGATTAAGATTACAAGGTGTTCACATTTTACAGTCCATTACCCATTTAGCTTGGAATGTGGATACAAATACCACAGTATCATGTTCCAGTGTTTCACAAAGATAGAAAAATAGATGGCAAATAAACTGAGAACTGAAAGCAAGTGGAACTGAGGATAACCCAGAAGTCTTATCTTCTGGCACGGATGTACTGTACTTTCTTAAAGCTCGCATCTTAAGCCATTTCGTTCTCCTTGTTTTAGGTTACAGGTATTTTTCTCTATACTGCAAAATGGAATGAACTCAAAGTATTTTCAAAAAGGACCTGCTGATGAAAATCACTCTTGCTTTTCTGAGACTGAAGGAATTTGGGTTTTTCAGGAAAAAAAAAAGTGATGCGCAAGTTAGTGTGTCAGGCTGACGGCTTGTCTAAATGGTCCCCTAACAGAAGCTCAGAGGGCCATGAATCAACCATGAAGGATAATCAAATCAAATGCAAATGTGGTTTGTGTGAATTTTTTTTTCTGTTGCTGGTGCTTGATGCCCCGAGGGGCCCTGTCAGTTGT